>JAEMWC010000403.1:470000-682500 GCA_016490735.1 Pachyseris speciosa
TGATTACAGTAATAATGACAATATCATATTGAAGCTGCCACTTGGTGTGCAATGTAGAGTGTAAACATCTCAGCCCATTTCAGAATATAATTTACACTACTTCTCTGTCAGTCTTTCTGGTGTTGTAATCAGTCTTTCTGTTTTTGCGCAGCCAAATAAATAAACAATAATAATAATAATATTAATGATAATAATAATAATAATAATAATAATAATAATAATTTAAGAGGAAAAAAGTCAACGAAAAAATAATTGAAAACATAACCTCTGACATATTGTATCAAACTTATCCAGCAAACTGCCTTCAAGGGTTTTCCAGCTGGGTCAATAAATTTTTTGTTTTATAAGGTAGCCACTTCCCTTGGTACTTCATAGCAATCAGCAACATGGGATGATGTATCTGTGAAATAACTAACTAAAGCTGTACAATTTGCAAGCTCCAAATGCTTTTAAGCATTAGTGATTCAGAGCAAAGTACAGCCCTTTTAGTAACCTGCAATATTATTTGAGACCAACTTTCTCCCTTTTGTTAAAGACAACATATTGGAAGAAAACAGCTTAAAACACAGATACAGTACAGCTTAGAGATGGAGAAACCCAGAAGAGCTTTTCCATGCCATCTAAATGCTACCATTACTGACTAAAGCTGTACAATTTGCAAGCTCCAAATGCTTTTAAGCATTGGTGATTCAGAGCAAAGTACAGCCCTTTTAGTAACCTGCAATATTATTTGAGACCAACTTTCTCCCTTTTGTTAAAGACAACATATTGGAAGAAAACAGCTTAAAACACAGATACAGTACAGCTTAGAGATGGAGAAACCCAGAAGAGCTTTTCCATGCCATCTAAATGCTACCATTACTGAGGCCCTGCCAGGGGAGTTTCTCGTGTCACTTGTTTGAATTTTAAAATCTCCTGTGTCAGTGTTTAAATCGCTAATTCTCGGCCTTGATGCCTCTGTCGGAGTTTTGCCAGGAATGATGTCGCCTGTTGGGCTTTCATTTTTTGTGCTGTCGCTACTTTTTGGGCCATGTTGCTTGTTGGAATTTACCCTGGCAGGGCATCATTACTCAATATGAAAGCTGCCACTTTTTTAAATCTTCATTACCAGTAAGACTGAACTTACGAACTAACATCAGGATACTTTAAAAATTTCAGAACCACATCATGAATGTGCTTAGCAAATTTCTTGTACCCCTTCCTAGTTAAATGAAGATAATCAAACATATCATCATGGCTAATTGTGCCATCACTTCTCACAAAGCCTGGATCAGAGTCCAGGTACAGTGAGTTGGGGATAGTGGAGATGACTTCCTTGAGGGCGTGGTTCACTTGAAAGTGCTTTTCTCGCAGATGGTTTGGCTGTTTGCCTCTGGGTAAGAGACCCTAAAACAAATAGACCTTTATGTTATTGGTTTGTTATTTATCTGAGGTCCTTTCAAACAAGCATGTCTACCGATCTTAAGCCCCATTCAAACGGCGCATGATAGTCAATGATAGTTGAAAAGTCCAAAACTACCATCAACTATCATCAGCTATCATGCACGTGGTCAAACAGCAAAAACTACCATTGACTATCATGAGATTTTTGAGCAGGTTCAAAGTGAATGATAGTTCATAATAGTCGATGACAGTGCATGAGAGTTTGTGTTCAAATGTGCGTGATAGTTAAAACTATCATTGACTATCATCAACTATCATTACCGTTTGAACGGGCCTTTACAGTTTATCTACTCTATACATGTGAGGGGCTCACAAACCACCTGGACTCAACTTTGCTGCATGCAGGTAAATGATGCTTGTAAACATAAGGGAGACAAATATATTGATAGCTCAAATCAAATTCCCAGTTTTAATGAAGAATTCAAACTGTCAAAGAAGAATCCAAACAAGGTATAGAAGAATGTTAAACATGTTTAATACCTTACACAAACAGAAGCTATGTGCAACATACTTGTAGAATGACAGCAAGAGAAATTTTAAACTACTTTTTGCTGTCAAAAAATAATGACAGAAATCACAGAAAAAATTCTTTGGCTCATTTCAAATCAGTCTTGTCATGAATTAACCATTAGTTCATGCATCAGTGTGCATTCCTTTGAGATATGAAGCATGTGGGAAGTTTGGAGAGCATGAAAGATGTGTAAGAGCTGCTTGAGGTGTAGCCGAGAGCAACTCTAGGTTCTTGAGTGCTCTCCGAACATCCCAAGTGCTTCATATCTCGATGAACGCACATCTGATGCATGAACAAATATTTTTTAGCATTTTCAACATGGTAGAAAAAGAAATTCCCTCTGCTATGTCATCAGCGTGTGCAATAGGAATATGAAGCACCCTCACACGATTGAATTTGACTACATGAATTTACCAGCTGTATTATAAACTGGTAAACTTACATGTTTGCCGTGTGGGAGTATGAAGTACATGTAGACATAAGGTGATCAACTTTGCTAGTAAATGATTGAAAGGATCTAATTGCTCTGACATTTTGCGGAAGATTATTCTATAAGAATGCCCCACTGTACCAAAAACTACATTTTAGGTAATCAGTATGGGGCTTTGGCAGATTGAATTTATATTCCTTATCCCTTAGTTCGTAGTTTGTGCTTAGTGGTGTAAACAGGCCTTGAAGGTACTCCGGAGTCTGTTTATTTACAGTTTTAAACGTAAGTTTCTTTTTGAATTTCATCCTACTGGTAGAAAGGTCCTGCACTATTGGAGGTCTCATGCAAAGGGCAGTAGCACTAGAATTATAATCAAACTTTGTGATAATCCTAATGCTGCTACAGTAGCGCCAAATGTGATCACTTTAGTTTGGCACAGCTGTAGCACGACATTTGAAATGAAGATGTATTACTGCTGTGTAGCAGGACAGGGCTTGCCATGCTACACTGCACTGGCATGACTTAGTTTCAACCATCACGCTACTGTTAGTAGTGCTAAGTGCGATCACCTTAGTTTGACATGGGAGTTGCACAACATTTGAAACAGGCCTTAGTAGTGACTGTCTTACCAGCACTATGACCTTGGCAGATGGCAATTTACTTGCGATGCTCCATATGATTATTTCAATTCCTTCAACAAGTTGATCAGCAGAACTGTGATGATTATTTGTTCCAATCAATAACACAACAACCTGAAAAAATATACCATATACATTCTCAACTTGAAATCAACAGTGAACCATCAGGGATAAGGACTGGTGTTAATTGAATTTTATCAAAATCTGATGACTCTGTTGACTCTTTATTGTTTTTAACTTGTCACTAAATGATAACTGTATCTTTTACCGCCGACCGGTTAGCTCAGTGGTAGAGCACCGGACTACCGTGCGGGAGGTCGTGGGTTCGAACCCCGGCCGGACCAACACTCAGGGTCTTTAAATAATTGAGGAGAAAGTGCTGCCTTTGTAATGACATCTACAAACGGTTAGACTTTCTAGTCTTCTCGGATAAGGACGATAAACCGTAGGCCCCGTCTCACAACTCTTCATAATTCTCTGATTCTGTGGGACGTAAAAGAACCACTAGGGACGCAACAAAATTCTGGCAGTGACCACCCCTAGTGTCTGTCTTTATTTGATATTTACATTACGGGGGCACTCATGACTCATCTTCATTAATTGTAAACTGCGTTATAAGCAGTCTGGCAAAGTCCCCCGGCCAGTGTTGTAATGCGCATTTGAATATTGCATAGAAAATGCGCAATATAAATGTGATATATTATTATTATTATTATTAATCTAATGCATACCTTATAATACAGTAATATTGTAGTAGTAATGTAATCTCTTAGCTTATAATGTTTAATGTTTATTCATTACTAATACCCAACAAGATTAGCTGGTGCTACGTTATTTATTAGTAAATTATTATTATTATTATTAGTAGTAATGGTAATAGGACTGAGTGGAGTGCAATTCAGGGAGTAATTGGGCGAGTGATTTCAAATTGGCTGAATGCGTAGCGTGAGGCTGATTTGAAATTACGAGCACAATTACCCCTGAATTGTACGACACAAAGTCCGATTACCAATTAATTGTGTCAATAACAAAATGCGAGAAACTCTAGAGGTCAACTTTTTAAATTGTAAAATGTATATTTGTACAAAATAACCAACGGAAATTGTTGCTATTTTACAAAGCGCGAAAATTGACAACTGACACGACATGGCAGCCACTGCTCAACATACCCAAATAAGGGAACTGTCCGATTTGGCCTGTCCGATTACAAGTGTTTGTAATCAGACAGCTCAAATCGGACACCCCTGAGGCAGTCAATTAAGAAACAAATAAAGGCTGTTATGAACCAATCACATTCGAGCATTTTGTTATTGACACAATTATTATTATTATTATATACAATGTGTAAGTCTTGCTGTAATCTTAATTAACTATCAAGGGTTTCCTTTTACATGTATCTGACCTGGATTAGCGGTAAATACACTTCAAACAACTTATTTATGCAAGTGATCCAGATGGTTGAGGTGGGAGAGAGAACAAAAAAGCACACTATACTGCTAAGTTCACTGACAGTGGCTTATAGTTTACTGTACAGTAACTGAAAATGCTCTACAATGAAAGAATTATACATTTAATAATTATTATAAATTATTAGAAAAATTAATAATAGTAATAATAATAATAATAATAATAATAATAATAATAATAATAATAATTGAAATATTTATACAGGGTTACCACTTCAGTTGTACAACTGCTATCAATGTTGGCCCTGTTTAAATAATAAATAAGTTAATAAAAAACACAAAGGTAAAAATAGAAACTAACCTAAATGGCAAAAGTTATAACAATGGTAGAATGTTAAAAATCCTAAAAAAATTATGAGTTACAAATAAGTGTGCCTTGCACTTAGCTGTACCTTTGGGTTGATTCCATCCAGTTCTCCATTTTCTATTCTCCATAAAAGGTGCTCAGTGCAGTCACCCCCAATTGCAAAATTTAAAGCATTTAGTGGTGCAAAATTAGTATCCCAGGCCTACAATGAAGTTTAAGATAAGAAAATAATATGAGTCAAAGACATCAAAAGAGATAAGGAGTATGGGCTAGGCTGAGAAGATGTGACACTTTATCTTTTCAGACTGCCCTTTAATCTCAGAAGTACCGATTGAAAGCACAAAAACAAAAACATCTTAATTCCATACCCTTAAAATAGGGCTCTCTTTCTTCAGAACACCAAAAATTATTAATACCAAAATCATGAACCATTTACATGAACTGAGGAAATCTGAAAACCTTTGTCAAGGTCACAACAGGGTAGGTTAAAATTACATAGCAATTAATACATTTGACTAAACAATTATTATTTTTATCATGAATTGTCCACCCCCCCCCCCCAATACTAATATAGGGTTGTCAGTTCTTGACATAGAAAAAAATATAACCCTACTGTATACCTTTTTCATAATAGTGGACAATTTGATCATTCTGTTATCTGTAAGTTAATTAGCCTAGCTTACTAGCTTCACTTTAAAGTAAAAATTATATTGAATTTTGCACATGCTAATGAGGCTAGTAAGGCTAATTACCATAGAAATAAAAAAATAATAATTTTTTCGGGTGCCATATTTACGTCAAGAGTCTATACACCAAGATCTGTATTCATTTGTGTAAGCTGGGGCTAGAAAAAAAACCCAAGAACTCTAACTAAATGCTTAAAGTACTTGTTCATCTGTTAACAAACTTTACAAGTATATTCTTCACCACATTTTCCATTAAATTATTTAAGTTGTTATTTTCATACCTCAGTTTCATACATGTTTCGTATAATTGAATCACCAATAAATAAGATGTCACATGGACAGACCTTGGCCTCATGCAAAAATCTCTCATGCTGATAAAAAATAACAATGTCATGGAAAAGAAAAAAAAGAAAAAAGCATTAATTAAAATATTCAAATCCTCTAATAAACTAACCCCCTCCCCCCACCCCTTCCTTTGCCTCCAATCTTTTCCTTCATAGCCAAATTATAATAAATGACAGATTTTATTAATTAAGTTACAAATATAACACTTTATGTACACTGATCAAAGTATGGTTTATTCACATGCTGAAAGTTTGCAACACAACAAGTTGGAGTTCATCTTTGCAGCCAAGAATAAATTATTCAGACATTCTTTGGCTGCATGCATGACTCCAATCTGTTGTGCTTCAACTCTTCCTTTTAACCTGTCTAGTTCCTAAATCTGAATAGATAAGTTAACTCCTCTTTCTTTATTAACTCAGTTAAATAAGTCCCCCCTCTATTAAGTTTCCAGTCTCTACATTAAGCACACCCCCACCCTTGCCGTTTTTACGTTTTCAGTGTGATTTTCCACCTATAAACAATCCATAGCATTTTGTGTCTCTTTATTTGAAACTACCATGGAAAAGTGGTGCTGTCCTAAGGCACTGGAGGCTATCAAGGTTTCTGAAAACGTCATTCTGAAGTAGCTATTTTTCATTTGTGCCAGACCTACAACAGTGGCCCAAGTTCAGTTTGCTTGCGATTTTTGCTAAGTTTACAGCCATTTTTCATCTTTAGTGGCTGCCTGATGAGCATCATTAAGCGTGACGGTAGCTAAGAGTCCACTTTCTCAAAGAATCCAACAAGGTGATGCACTTTGTTGACGAATTTGGCTTGTTACTCGACAAACTGGGAATTTGGCTGGTCGGACAACTATTGATGAATTTCTCGACCTACCGCCGCATATTTTGGAATTTGTGAGCACTGAAGATGACCACAAGCAGGAATTTTTGACCGTAGGTCAGAGTGGCTGTAGACTTAGTTTATATGTGAAAGAATTGGGGAAAGGAACGGGCGTTGTCAAAAATTCTTGTTATTTCCCAGCATGCAATGCAGTTAAGACGTTGAAAATGGCAGAAAGGCCTGAATGCACTGGAACAAAAGGCTGTATCTACGCTCGGGAGAAGAATATGAACAAAAAAAGTCATTTCTAAGCTAGAACAAGGACTGAATTTTGTTATGATGGTCTTTAAAAAGCATTAAGGCAAAAAGGGGCATTTTCATGGTTTCTCTTTGACCTTAAAAGCAGTCAGTTTTGTTCTTGTCCAAACTCAAAAGGCCACATTTGGTAAAAAATCACTACATTTCTTGTGTTTATTGGATATCCAAATTTAAAGGATATTCCATTTCGTGCTCACAAATGACAGTTAAGGCAATATTCGTGCGATTGAGAAAGTTGCATTGTTTTGAAGCATGGCAGTCTCGTGCGTCTGGTTTCGGCCGGTGTAGGAGTCAATGGGTTAATGGAGGGTTTAAAATGATTGAAAGTACACCAAACTGCATGTAACAAGGCAACAAACAAAACTAGCTATCACTGGCTGTAATTGCAGTGGTTTGCAGTTTAAGTTGTGTTCAATGTGATCACAATAAAATACATGGGTATTTTAACTTTTGGTGATCCAGTGCTAACTATGCAGATCTGTACAAGCCAATGTGGGTTGGTAATGTTTCCCACAAAATGCTACAAACTACTTGCACATATACTGACTATACTATACTGACACCTTATTCAGTTACTCTTCTGGTCAAAAGTAAAATTTCAGAGATCAAATGAGAGTTCCTGGAGACTAGTTCCTAGTCCTCACCATGCTCATCCATCGACGGTCACCCTGAACATCTTTCACAGGTGTTGGCACTGTAGCAGGATTAGTCATTTTAGAAATCTATTCCCACAGAATTTCTACTGAACAAAGGAAAGATTGAGTGTTAAGTCTGTTAATTTATATTTCCAACAGACAACTTTGAGTGACACAAAGGCAGACTGAGATAGTGGCACTTTCGATAATAATTTATGATTTTCTGTATGCTGTCAGAGACATCATACAACTCTAGACATTCTACAATGCTCATTTCAAAACAAAATATGGTATTTCATATGCAGAATTCCTTTAAGGGGCCCGTCAAGTAATAATTATGGATAAACCCAAAGATGTATTTGCAACAATAGGACCTTCAAAAAAATTTGCAGTTTTCGAACGTAGTACCGGTACTTGTTTTGTGCATTTGAAACTATTTATGGTTGTCTTATGGCCATGGATTACATGGAGGAAATAAATATGCAACTTGAAAAAGTTAGGCTAACATTGTCAAGTTTTGTCATTGTGTCTTGGAAAAAATTTTCCTTCCAAAAAATCATTTGAAATCTACCTCTTTGTGTTACACGAGCTGTCTGTGTATGGAAAAAGTACTTCCTCAAAATTTGAACAGCCTTATAACAACAGTCCCCCTTTAATATCAGTAGGAAGCAAGTTTGTTTTCAGTCATGTTGCTGAACATCATTCAAACGTAAAGCACTTGTCAATGCTAAGCTGGTTGGGGGCAGGGGAGAGGAGAAGGGGGAGGGGCAGGGAAATTTGGGTATAATAATAATAATAAATATAAAACTTATATTGCGCATATACAATACAAATATTTTCATATGCGCATAACAAGCGATAAGATCAAAAATTAATAAGTCGGTTAAAAAGCTATCATAAAAATGTATAAGTAAATCAATTAAAAGCTATCTTAAAAAAGTATGTTTTGAGAGCTCGTTTAAAAGATGTAAGGATCTGAATGTTTCTGATCTCCGCCGGAAGACTGTTCCATAGTTTCGGAGCAGCCGACTGAAAGGCTCGTTCACCAAGCGTAGGTAGGCACCGCGCTTTGGCTGGTACCAACAGAGTTGCATTCCTGGACCTAAGATTATATCTTGACTGGGGAGCGATAGCAATAAGATCGACCAGATATTGTGGTGCAAGTCCATGGAGGCACTTGAAAGTTAGCAGCACAATTTTGAATTCAATTCTGTATTTGATGGGCAACCAGTGAAGATCTTCCAAAATAGGAGTGATATGACAGATGCGAGGACTGTTAGTGACAAGTCTCGCAGCAGCATTTTGAACTCTTTTAAGTTTATTCATATGAATTGCAGGAAGGCCATATAAAAGACTGTTGCAGTGGTCCAATTTACTAGTGATAAACGCGTGGATAAGGGATATGGCAGAATGATGAGGCAAATACTTTCTGATCCTACGTAAGTTGTAGAGATAACAAAAAGACGAACTGCAGATGTTATTGATATGGCTAATCATATCGAGATTAGGGTCAAACCATGATCCCAAGTTTTTCACCTTTGTTGAAGGACATATTCGAGATTCACCAACAACAAGGTGTGAGGTAATTACTTTCTCAAGTTGCTGTCTTGTTCCAAGAATAAGAAATTCTGTTTTGTCGGGATTAAGTTTTAATCTGTCGATCAGCATCCAGTTCTGTAGATCACGAATGCAGGATTGTATAGATGAGACAGCAGCAGTTGTTTCGTTGGTGGAATTACCAGGTTTAAAGGCCAAATATAACTGAGTATCATCAGCATAGGCATGTACGTTTGGCAAGTGGTTATTGACAATATTGAACAGCTTACTGGAATAAATTACGAATAATAGAGGACCCAGGCAACTGCCTTGGGGTACCCCAAAGTTGATATTGAACCGGTCTGATAGTACACCATCAACTGTAATTTTCTGAGAGCGATTTGATAAATACGAGGCGAACCAGTCTAAAGCTTTTCCAGATACACCAAATTCTGTGCACAAACGGTTTAAGAGAATTTGGTGGTCAACCGTGTCGAAGGTAGCGCTGAGGTCCAGAAGGATAAGAAGCGTAGCGTGTTGTTTATCCATATTCATTAGAATATCATTTTTAATTTTGAGTAGCTCCTGGACCTCTTAAGTCTACAATTGCCATGATGTCTGAGGCCATGCTCCTGATATATGTTACACTGGACCTGAAGACTCTAGGGGCTTCACTATTAGTGATTTTCACAGCTTAATTTTCAAGTCAATTTTTAGTGATATTTTCAAGAAACTGCTTAGAACTTAAAAAATTCTTTCCCCACTTAAACAGAATGACTAGCCAGTTTTGTGCTTTTTCAAAAATGGCAGCTTTTTTCTGCAAATTAATATTGCTTAAAGGACTCCTCATATTCCACTCACCCAATATAACATCACTACCTAAGAACAACTAATGCACCTATCAATGGTTTGCCCCACAGGAATTAGACTTCCACAGTGGTCCCCAGGGTGGGAAATTTGACTTGACTGCCATCTTGAAAAGTTTGTTGTGCTAGTGCCTGGGGTGAAAATGTGACTTCTAATGGTGACCCAAGGGTGGGGAAATTGACATTTAAAAACCTGAAAATGTCAAATTTCCTGTGGGTTGTCCGCCCCCCTCATCCTGGGGCAAACCATTGATAGGTGCATAATGCAAAAGAATCAGGGAGGTGTGATAAAAATAATCTTAGATTATATTAATGATATTTTAAGACTATATTTTTTAATATTTTTACATATACTTATATTGTATTCATTTTATTTATTTATAGTGTCCACAATTAGCTTTTAGCTAAATACCATGACACTTTAATAAAGTTTATGTATGTATGTATGTATGTATGTATGTATTATGGACTTATTGCAGGTGCCCATACTGTTCCTTTGTTCCTTTTTAAACAGGGGGCAGCTGCCAGTGACTTACAAGTGATATAAAGGGCTATTTAGTCCTGAGGGCATTTTTAATTAACATTGATATGGCAAATTACTTGGCCGGAAAAACTACATATCTCCAAGCTTAGGTGGGCGTACTTAATCTTTAAAGTAGAAATTTAAAATGGCTAAATATATTTCTTGGAATTATAGCATGCAACTTTTATATTCATTGAAAAAAAAGTTCAACCAGTCCCGGGAACCACGATAGAATCTCCCGGCCCCGGCCCAGAATAATTTTCCAAATCAAGACATAAGTTTAAATCAATTGACAAAGCAGGTATTTTGCAAACATATTTTTTCTGGAAAAATGACAAACTTAAATTCAACTTAAATGGAAGCAACGTAGCACATTTTACATCAATGTAGTAGTCCCGGGTAGTAAGCTTGGCGTACAACAAATAAGCTTATAACTTTATTTTGCACCTGTTTGGTGATCGACGTAAATTCCAGTCTGTTTATATTCGAAAACAAAGAATCGGCAACACAGTCAAAAAATATGCAAATCGTTTATTTAGTTTAGCAATACCCCACTTTGCTCTGAAAACATCTGAAATAGCTGAAATTGTTAAGCAAATTTCGTCTTGTATTACGCGTATAAAGTGAAAATCGACATGCCGAACATTCAAGTTGACCGAGCCCAGGAAAAAACCGGTCGTTAAGCTGATCCAAAGTAGTCTCTGCGAGAAGCAACTAAGTATGCAAACCAGTTTGTTTTAAAGCGTTAACCAAGCCAGCTACAATATAAAACGGCAACTCTCTGAAGCTGATTAGTTTTATTTGTTGCGTTCACCAGCGAAGGCAGCGCTGTAGTGTAAATTCCCAAACCTCATAAGACTTACGGTATGACAAAAATTACTTATTCCACCGGTTTTAAAAGTGAAACAAATCTGGTCCGTAACATAAAATGTCTTTGATATAATGAAAGCGTGCTAATTTACTCTGCTGAAAACAAGAATCATTTCCTGTGAGTGAAGGCCAAAGCTGATCATTAAATTTCATCGAACTTACCACAGATTCACGCGAAATTGTCCATCTTTTCCGGCAAATTGAGGCCCTTTTACCGTACTCAAACCGTCCGGAGATTATAGTCAGCACACCGTCATTATTTATCACTTCCTAACCAATGATCCGTCATACATCATAATTTTAAGGACGGGAAAACATTATCTTTCAAAATGAATGAACGAGTTGTTTTTGGGACAGCTGAGTTGGTCACGTGTTACACAAAGCACACTTCCGGTGCTCCCTCTTACAGTATTTCCGGTCATGTAATTAACCCAGCCCCTTGAGTTTTAATGCAACAATACAAGGCAAATTAAAGGATATAATTGAAAAATGTAATATCAGTTGAAGAACACTGTGAAAAAAATCATTAAATGCAATATCCACCCGAGGTCCGACCCCTTACCCTTTTATATACCATTTTTGACAGAAAAGGTACCCCTTTCGTATACCTTCCGTTGACAAATGGTACTCCTTTCACATACCTAAAACAAGAAGTGTGACCAATCACAAGTCGCTGCACATGCCACAACTGCCGGTATCTACATGTGCAGAGCCTTTTGATTTTTCTCATTAAAACTATTGATTTTTTGGCGCTCTCATTGCCGTTGCCATCCTCGTTACCCTTTTTCACAGGAAAAGAAATGGATTGAAAATGGATTGGTCTGTAAAAATGCTGGTTTAGTATGGTAGTTGTACGCTCCTACTAATGGGCTCCTGGTAGCATTCAATAAATTAAAACAGTACAGTCATAAGGTAGGGGTGTTCGAAATATTTGAATGAAAGGCCCTTTAAATACCTCAATGACAAATTTCCCTACCCTTTCATATACTTCGACTTGTGAAATCCCCACCCTTTCAAATACCTCAAGAGTGCAAAAGGTACCCCTTTCGGGTGGAGTCTCCCCCTATAGGCCATTATAGGGAGTACCCCCCCCCCTGCCCCCACGGCAGCTGGATTCCCCAGCTACTTTTTGCACATCCCCACCTAGTTCAAACATTAGTGACAGCCCTGTCATAATAAGCTAGAAATGTGCTAGTTATGCAATGTTTTCGAGTGGTATACCATGGAATATTCCACCAGCCACTTGTATTTTCTTGGTATATACACAAGCCTTCAGATGAGTGTGTACGTATACAAAAAAATATAATGCAAGTGACAAGTGCCATATGCTATGATGTATATTATGAGAAATCTTTGCTGTTGCCCAGCTATAGGGGTATCCTTGTTTAAATTATTTGCCTCATTAGCATAAGCGATTCAGTTTCTGATCGAGCTACAAAACAATCAGTTCTGAATATTGAAAATTCATAGCACGATTAAATCTGCCAATGAATTTGAGCTTGATGTATTGAATACTTTTTATGTGACGCCAGTTTAAAAACTCAAAATTTTACAAAGACTGTATGAGCTCATTAGTGCTTTTGCCACCCAGAGATTTTGCAGTTTTTGACGAACAATTTCTCCTTGAATATTACACCCAAAGAGCTAGAAATTTCACCAATTACGAAGTTTCACTAACTCTTTAACTCTTTGGAGTCAATTCAGATCTAACATGTTGCCTTCTGTATGTAAAGTCGTATGTTAATGAGCCAAAATGTCAACAATGACGTCAGCATGAATCCCTCTATAGTAAAGCTATTGTAAAGTCACACATATGTTGTGACTGATTTCTTAATAAAGACTTCTACTACTACTATCTATCTACATCCATTCGGTAAAACTGGGTGCACACTACGACAGCATTTTGGCAAGCACCTACGGAGCATTGAGAAAAACCTGCCAGGTTTTCCTGCAAGCACCTACGGAGCATTGAGAAAAAACTGCCAGGTTTTCCTGTTGCCGATCATTTCAACACAGCTGGCCACTCCACTGATGATTCACTCGTTCATGGACTCGTTATGCGGCAGGAACTCACAAAGGAAACAACTGGAGATGTGGCTGGTTTGCAAGCTCAGCACCCATCATCCGAGGGGTTTAAACTCTTCCATTTTCTTTAGGCCATGCATGCACTATAAAAGTTTTTGAATTTTTTAGTTTCATGGCGCATACAAAACTTGTAGAGAATATAATGAACTTGTTTTTTCCACTGTAGAAGTGCCAAGCCCAAACGTTTGGAATTACTATTACAAAAATATGGCACTTTTTGTTTACTTCAAGTGAACACCTTTATACTAACAATTTTATACCATGCTACAGAAAATACATAGCCTGATACAATCAATGCAGTGTGTGATGGAAAGGTTTGGTGGAATTATACTGACAAATATTCAACAGCTCTTCTCCAATTTGATTGGCCGTGTTTCTATGGCAGTTTGTATAAAATGGGAAATACAAAACATACTGATGGCTGTAATTCAGCCAATTTTGCTTTTACAAAAGAAGTGGAAGGGTGGCGAAGAAGGGGGAAAGGGAGAAATACAAGAAATGTGACAGTACAATACTTTACCACTAACAAAGGCAAAAGGTTTATACCTTCAAAACATTGATGAGATTAGAAGAACAGACAAACAATACACAAACCGGTTAATTTTGCTAGCATATCGACCAATAGTCACTTTATTAATGAAAGTCAGATTACAGTCGAGTCAGGTTAAGCGTACCCCCCTAGATTACATTAATGAGTTGATTACTTGAACACTGAACCTGTTAGTCGTTTCGTATAATGCAATCATTTTTGAAATATTCGAATTGAAGTTCAGTTGCTGATTGGGCTATGTCCGTTGATGTATTTGAAAAACATGTTCGACCAACAAGACCTTTAAAATCCAACAACATTCAGTTATTTCCAAGGAATCCTGAAATAATAAATTTGTATCAGGTGAAGCTATATTTAATAAACACAGCTGATAGTGTACAGTGTTATAAACAACCAAAAATATTGACAAGAATACTTGCTAAAACTTCGCCTGAAACCTTTTATCACGAATATGTCCTCTACAAGTTCTATGGAATGTAGAAAGCAAAAAAAGTTATCAATAATAACATTTATTATATCTCTCACTTAGTACGCATGCTGTGATTGGTCAATTTTGCGGCCGTATTCTACAGTACGGCCCGCTTGACTTCAACTAGTTTCCTTTCCCGCGCGCCAGATTAACCTCAGAGATATAATAAATATCTTACTAACCTCGTTTTCTCGGTCCGTACTGTAAGTTACGGATCCTCGTTTTTTCCCATTAATTCATGGCCCGTGCGCTTCGCGCTTGGGCCATAAATCAACGGGAAAAAATTCGGTCCGTAACTTACAGTACGGACCTCGAACTCGGTTAGTAAGAGGTATTTACAATACAGTTTTTCACATGCATCACTTGCACTCACCATTGGACGCCATGTTGACATAGCCCTTGTGCTTGGATTTCCCATATAAGAAGCATCTCTTGTTCACATAGTCCAATCAGCAATCGAAGTTTGATTCGAATATTTAAAAAATGATTGCATTATTCGAAATGACTAACAGGTTCAATGTCGAAATAATCAACTCATTAATGTAATATAGGGAGGTACACTTGACCTGACTTGACTGTAAAACTATGGGATTATCACTAAATTTTAAGATAGGTAGTGAAATACAAAAAGTACAGTGTAGGATGGGATTCCAGATAATGTGGTACAGATTACTATCAAAGTAGCAACAACTGACCTCAAAATATTCAGGGAAAATTCCTGGTCTCCAGAACCCTATGACAGTCCATCAGTAACATTGTGGCTCAACTGATAGATGGACAATAACACTGCGCTTTAGTTGACCAACTATATCAACAACCAGAGAGTTTATACTAAGGAGAAATGTCATATTTATATTTCTTTCTTGTATTAATGTATTGTTTGATTAATGACTGAACTCAAAATCCAACAGTTAGGTTTTGCACAGCCATCAGTGATTCTAAAAAAAATATAAAAAAGGCTCTGATGTATGGTTGCATCAATTCTGGTAGTCCAATTTTAGGATAAAGACGTGCTTATTGTTGTACCGGCAGTCCCTCAAATCACAAAATGTAAGTGCAGAGCTTTATTTCCACCATGATAACCAGTCTGTATGCCAAAGAAGAGAAAATAAATGGGATATATTCCCTTTTTAAGAATCTCCTTCAATAAATGGCAGTGAAAAGTGCAATTGGTGGATGGATTTTAGAGTTCTATTGAAGGTGCACAGGGGCGGATCCAGAAAATCTAGAAAGAGGGGGCCGAAGAAACTGCCTGATGCACAATACCACTTAAATCTTGTTTTGTTAAGAATTAAAAAAAAAAAATACTGGAAAAGAAAGGGGGGGGGGGGGGGGGGGGGGCATCGCCCCCTCCGCACCACCACTAAATCCACCCCTGGTGCAGTTGAAATAAATTAGTATAGTCCAAACTCAACACAACCTTTACTCTCCATAAGCTCCCATATGTTGTCTCTAAGATCACTTTCTTCCAACTCAAACCACTGGTACTTGTCAGTTAAAATTCCATTCTCCACTGGGATGAATATCTCTGCCAAAACTGTCAGACACAATCCATCAGCCACACCACATGGTTTTCCAGTGTGTTCGACTTTCAGGTAGCCAAGAGTCTTGTAAGCTATTCCATTGTTGATATCTCTCATCATGCCGTCAATCACAGCAGTGACATATGCACCATGGTTACTGTTTATAACCTTGTATGGAAAACATGGACACAAGTTATTGGCTAATTTGTTTTTCCACAGCACACAATGCAAAGACTTTTTGCCAGCTTGTTGTAGTCTTTTTACAACAGCTAATCTGATAATGATATGTTTATGGGGGTTCTTCACAGGCATTAGTTTGCAGATCGCTTTTTCTTGCTTGGTTTCGTACCATTTCAACCCAATGGTTATCAAAGGTTGAATATCCTGCGCTCTGATAACGAGTGAGGTGTTGATTTCATTTGGTGTAAACCAGCCCGCTTCCATGGACTCTTTGTCCTGTTCCTGCAGAGTTTTAATCTTTCCACCCGTAATAAGACCAACAAAAGTAAATCGGAACCAGTTGGTCGTTTGAGAATCGATGCAAATAATGGCGGTAGGCTGAAAATGAAGGCCGGTCTCCTCCAGTACCTCCCTAACAACAGCCTCTTCTAAAGATTCGTTTCCTTCCACTCTCCCAGCCGGCAGGTACCACTTTCCTCGGCAGGATTCCTTGGCTTCTCTCATCATCAAAACACGACCTTCATGTACCACAACTGCGGATACAATATAGCAAACATTTCGCCCAAGCATTGCTTCCTGTAGTACACCCGAGCGGACGGCAGCTGTCACTTCGTCATGACTGTACCAAAACTGAGGTGGCGTTGAACTTCCACCGAATTTCCTCCAAATGCTGTTTTCTAGATCGATTACTAGATGCTCCATATTTTGTTATTCACCTTTCTACGTTCTTTAGCCTTTGCTCATGTGCTTCGCCATTTTAGTTTTCCATGCGCGAGAGGCCCGGAACCGAAAACATAGTATCATTCGCCCCAGTCTCCTGCTAAGGAAAAACTCATGACTCGGCTGGATTAAAAATAAATAAATAAATAAATAAATAATAATAACAACAACAACAACAACAACAATAATAATAATAATAATAATAATAATAATAATAATAATAATAAATATTTTTACAGTGCCCAATCCTAAAGCTCTAAGGCACTTTATAATACAAGGTTACCATGGCAACCTATAGGTGTCTATCATCAGTGCAATACATGCATAAATCAGGCCTTGAACAACTCGGCCCTAGCCTGCAGTCTTTGTTGGTAAAGTAAAAGCACTCAGATTGGCTTTATTTGGGTCATCACGCATTACATACATATATACATACATCCATAAATTTTATTAATGCGTCTTAAAATGTCTAGCCGATGGATACGATTTTTAAAACTAAATAATGATGGGTAAGGTTTTATTTCGCTTGGTAGCTTATTCCACAACTTTGGTCCCAGGTAGGTGAGTGAATGTTTACCATATTTCTTGCTCCTCCACACCCAAAATAATGGCTGCATGGGAGCAGACTAAGCTAGTGGAACCTATCTGAAATGTGGAATTTGTCAAGTATCACAAACTCCATTTTCTTCTGTCAAGTGTTGTTGATTTCCTTTCAAAGCCAAGACAAAGAAGTCAACCATGCATAAGGTCCTGTTTGTTTCTGTTTCTCGACGAGAGTGTTTGGTAAATGTCACAAGATAATCCTTCGAATCGTAGCCTCCAAAATAAGTGCAGAACTTCAGTATCTCTCTGAAGTGATACTCTCTGAACTGAGTATCTCTCTGAAGAGCCAGAGAAAATTCAGCGCTGTGCACTTAGAATTATTTTCCCAGATTTAGGCTATCAATAGGCTCTCAAAGAGTGCAACATTGAAAACCTCCATCAATGGCGCCAATGGCTGACAGAGCGCCTATTCAATGAGATTAAGGACAACAGCCTCCACAAATTACATGGCCTTTTGCCGCCACGTAATCTTAGTACTGTAGCCTTAAGGAGAAAGCGTGCTTTTAATGTACCTCTTTGTAGAACAAATAGACTAATGAATAGTTTTATCATGCATAATGTGGCTATTTTCTAAAGCCGGTTACAGACGAGCAAGTTTTCCTTGACAAGTTTTGACTTGACAAACTTTATTTGCTGGTGTGTAAAGACAAAATTGTCAAGTTTTTCCTTGACAAGTGCACTTGTTCAAAAACTAGCATGCTAGTTTTTGAACAAGTACACTTGTCAAGGAAAAACTTGACACATTGCAGAACTTGTTCGTCTGTACGGGTTGACAAGGAAAACTTGTCAAATAAAATGTTGTCCGCTGTATAATTGAATTCCTGGCTACAGTGAATACTTGCCAAAGAAAACTTGTTCGTTCGTTCACACCAGCAAATAAAACTTGTGAAGGCAAAACTTGTCAAAGAAAATTTGTCGTTCAATGACACTTGTCAAGGAAAACTTGCTCATCTGTAACCGGCCTAATGGTTTTATCGTAAATTCGGGGCTATTTTTTAAATTTCATGACGTAGTATCTTTGTTCTTTTGTTTTATTTATATACTGTTATATATTTATAATAGTTTTTTTTTATTTTTTCTACCCTTTCTCGTATTTTAGTATTACGTATTGTACAGTCCGTAATCCAGCCCTTGGACTGCAATGGAGTTTTAATAAAGCTACCTACCTACCTACCAAACTTCATTTCTGACACTATAACCAGTCTATATGCCAAAGTAGAGTGAGTTTAGAGAGATTTTCGATTTTGAGGCAAAAAGAATATGTGCCTCCTTTTGTGGAATAGCCTTCAACTGTAAAAAGAAAAAAAGTTGTACCTTGTCAACTTTAAGCTCACCCTAGCAATTCACATGTGAGTTCAGGTGAGAGTGCAGCAAAACCCAGCAAGTTGACAGAAAATGTTGCAAGCAAGGAAAAGTATAGAAAGGCTAGAGAGAGGGTGCCCTTATTATTCATTTGCATGCTGGTTTTTAATACTCCCCACAGTCTCAAAGGTAGGAACAGGATAATAGAAGAGGGCCTTTGAGCATGAAGATTGGTTGTTTTATGGACAATATGAAGATGGTGGGAATGCTCAGAGCAATATTGGAGCACTTCATGACGTTAAACTAGCATTTTTATGCACACCATGCTTATTGAAATAAGCTTGCAAGAATCTAGGATTGATTTTTGCAACTCTCCCAGGACCAATATTCATCCCTAAAGATGTTCAAAGGAGGAGAAAGTGCTGCCTTTGCTCTGACATCTGCAAATGGTTAGATTTTCTAGTCTTCTCGGATAAGGACGGAAAAGTGTAGACCCTGTCTCACAGCTCTTCCTCTGATCTGTTCTTGTGGGACATTAAAGAGTAGAGGACATAGACCCCGATGGTGTGGTTAACCTTCATGGGTTGTGGGAATGGGTAGGGAAGACACCTCAAATGGGATCAATGAGTCCCGTTTGTGCCTATCCCTACTAGGTAGGCCTGCTCTCAACTTAAAAGCTGTTAGATCATTATGGTTATTTTACCTAATGAGGATCCACTGTTCCTAGTGAGGATCTCACTGCCATGATCTTTCACAGTTCACTAGTACAGCATCCAACTGGCACTTAGAAAATTACTTCATTTATTTTGAATTGGAGATTTTCTTTAACATTAACTTAACTTAAATTGAGATAATTATGCACTAAAATAGAAAAAAAGTTAGTTCTCATATTATATGTTATTAATAACTACAATGGCACTGTGCTTGGCTGGTTATATGGTTGCATTTACACAGTTCTGGGATATCATCCCCTGACAGGACATGTCTAAATAATTTGTTTTTGATAGTAGCCAGTGCCTTGCCTCAATACCAGAGGCTTCACTTCAGGCAACAACATAAATAAATTATGGACAGATGAGTTGTTTCTATCCTTAAACTGCAAACTTGTCTGTGACCATGGGTCCAAATCTTTCCACTGATGGCAATGACCCTCATTACATGAATGGGAAACTATGTGTTTCCTTGCAGCAGATTCTTATAGATGCCAAAATGGATCCTTGCTTGGACTCTTGGTAAGAGTGGGCTCAAATCCTTACATCAAAATTTGACGTTCATGGGTTAAGTATGATCCTTTGTCATGATTAAGAATTGCTTAGAAAGTATAGGTTTTCCTCGCCGTTAAGGCTGGAGAATACACAGGTTCCATCCAGTGAAGTATAAGGAAAACGAAAGCAACCACTGCAAATATGCAGAGAAACACAAACAGCACTGTCTTTGGAATAATCAGTTCATCAACTTCAATCTGTTGAACAAAGATGCAAAAAAAGTTACTTAATGTGCTGTTTGATGAAGGGCAAAATCTGACCTGATAAATAAAACGGTTACATTTTTTTTAATAACATTGGATGTTGATCATTCACAAGAAAAAACTGATTGGGATCTTGGTTGAATCACAGTAAGGTAGCATACATGTATCAAACAAATCAATCATCAATCAGTCAATCAATAAACTTAATTTAAACACGGGCAATTCATCAGCTAAAATTATTTGAACTATAAAATTTAATACATAACTATAACTATAACTACATTGGAATAAAAAGCTGCTTTCCGTGAATGCTGTGCCCTAGAGAGCTTTGCTGATTTCGCATTTGAACAACCCAAGGGACTCCGCAGACCTAGCCTCGCAAGGAAGGCTATTCCACAATGTGGAACCACTATAGCTGAAACTATTTTTTAAATAATTTGTGCAAGGTAATCTAACATTAAGTTTGTTCTCGGAGTCCCTCAGGTTGCATTGTGTTTAGAGATTTCAAAATATTCCATTTACAATAATGGTGGGCACTATTCTGGCTCATAAGAGACTGGAAATGGGAGAAATTTCCTAACATTCAGTTCTGACCAGAAAAAGAACAACACACCTCTGCAAGAACCTCAAAAATTCTGTGTGGAAGTTTGGTAGAATATAATTTATTTGTGATCCATTTGATTTTCAACCAAAAGTTTCAGTTTTTTCATGCAACTAACCATAGCCCAAATTTTAGTCTCTTTGCTCACTTAATTCACTGTCTGAAAATTTCTTATATTTTTTCATAACACTTTAACACTCATATTGACCAGCATCCAAACAGATTTTTCCACAGTTTCTGACCCCATTTTGACTGGGGGGCAAAGACAGCGAAAATTACAGTAAATGTATGGGATTTTGGCTGACTTTGAACCGCTGTAATGTTACTACAAAGAGACGGATTTCCAAGAATTGCATAATTTTGATTAGACGGATTTGTATGAAATGTTAAAAATTCATTTACGGCTGTTGTAGCCTGAATCTGTTCTTTATACTTCATGACAATAATAATTGCAAACAGATCTCCATTTAAATCTGTACTTCTCCATTTAAATTTGTACTTTTGAATGTTATCATTTTTCACGGGACATTCCGCTTGTAAACCAATCAGAAGGGTCTTTTTTCATTGCGGTTTCCTCGGCGGAATGATTCCGCCTTTCGACCAATCAGCAAACTGTTTACAGATACGATATCAACCACAGACGGAACAGTCCGTAAGTTAACCAATGACAAGAGGTGTATCTGATCTATTTCAATCAACATGTCGTCTCTTGTTTATCTTGAGCACAGCTCCAACCTACGGGAAAACAGCCCAACCAGGGAATTGTTCGTGATCTTAATATTTTACAACGGGGTTTGTAATTTGTCCATTTCCATCCACACCGTCGAAATGTGTTCTTGTTTATAAACACAAATTGCAAATATTCATGTCATTGACAAGTATTGTCTAGTATGTTAGCGATGTGGTGGTGCGAAAGAATAGTTAATTCTATTTCGTTAAGCAAATGCAACGAAGGTTTCGCGATGTTTCATCAAACGAAGATGCTTTCTTCTGAATATTCCGCTTTTCACCCGAAACATTCCACTGTTGCCAATTAAAACTTTCTCATTAAAAGCGATTTACATAATAATCATGTGTTCCTGACCAGTGTCATTGAGCTCAAGTTTCATCTATAATTTTCTAAATTTCCAAGTTTCCTCTTCGTCTTGTGAGCGTTTTGACCACACTGTTCTTCCTCGGCTTCCTCAGTAGAATGATTCCGCCTTTCGACCAATCAGCGAACTATTGACAGATAGGATATCAACTACAGACGGAACAGTCCGTAAGTTCACCAATAACAACAGGTGTATCTTATCTATTTCAATCAACATGTCATCTCGTGTTTATGTTGAGCAGAGCTCCAAAGTACGGGAAAACAGAGCACGATAAAATATCAAAGTCCGCCGCGATCTTTTCGTACATCGCGTTATTGGGTCTTATTTTTGTTCAATTCAGTGCAAGTCGTAGAATTTCCGTCTTTAATTTTTTGGAACAAGTATAAACTCAGATTGCAATTAATTCATTTCGTTTGCTTGCACTGTCTGTTATGTTCACTAACCTAACTTTCGACGTCTGCGTTGGCCGAGGCTAAGTACGCAAAGAGGGTTACATTATTTTAATCAAAGGCAGTGACTTTCATCTTCATTGCCACCCGAAACATTCCGCTATTTAGCTAATTCAAACTCTCTCATGGACAGCAATTCACATATTTCGTAGACACATCAAGTGTTAATTTCCGATGACCAGGTCAGGGAAGGTCAAACAGCTCAAATGTCTCAGATCTCCCTTTGTGTGTGTGTGTGCGTGTGATTATTGCCAACAACCCAGAGTACGCTGGAGACAAAAATATCATAAAAACTATGCTTAACCAGGATAGTTTTTACTTACCCGAGTCACTTTTCCTGCCTTTTCTACCACAAGCTTCTGCTCGTTTGAAGTCAACAAGCTTCCTTTGCGTTGATGTCATTCTTTCGCATCTCGGCTGCGTTTGCAAGCTGGCTTCGGTTTGCACGTCCAGCAGGTTGCTGTGAATTTTCCGCCCTTCGAGTTCATTTTCTGCACTTATTGATAGTCGGAAACTGTTATTAACCTTTTAGTGCAATATGATTAACTTTCACAGTGCAGTTTCGATGGAGACGTTCATCTTCAACGCTCACAGGGCTACACGGCACGCTGCCGCGACATGTATGACAACAAATGTATAGTCATGTTGATGTAACATGCATGACATTTTATTCACAACCGGTCTTTACGACAGCCCCAGTTTGGACATAGCTAAGGGATTTTATAAAATAACGTTATCCGAATTAAATTTCTTTCTGGTTTAAGAAAAAAAATGGCAAAGTCTGAATATGTAATATTATTAATCATTGTTAAGGTAAGACTAAACTTTGTTTTCTTTGGAGGGGAGAGGTGAGGAGTTGCATGATTTTACGGCGCGCGTGTTTCGGAAGCGGTGCTAATAAGTTTCATTCCATGGAAATAATGCCAGTAATTTCAAAATTGTAACAAGCGTAGGTTTCAACAATACACCTGATTTCTAGATGATATAGGTTCAGGAACACATATTCTTATCTCTCGTTTGGTTTCTAATGTATAACTCTCAAACTTGTTGATAGCAAGACTAACAATTTTAAAAACACTTCGACCAGTCTTCTTTAGGCAAGGACTTGCCCCCCTGCGTAATATAATCAGCAGTTTGACATTCGGAAATATCGTTACTTTGGTGCCGCTGTTTGTCGTGATAGTGAAATATTTTAACGAGGTGATTCTTGAAGTAATGCGTCACGAAAATACATTTCGGTTTAATTAATTAAAAGCGGCTTGTGACGTCTTGGCCAGAGAAAAAAAAAACAATTGAAGATAGATAGAAGCTAATTAACTCTGATATTTCACATAATGCTTCATCATTTGGGGTGGGGCTGGTTATACTAACTGTGTACATAGACATTATGTAGGAAAGACAACAAACATGTTAAACTTGAAGCGACACTAAAAAACTTATATGTGTCGGATGAAATTGATAGCAATGATGAGCCTGGAGAGTAGTAAGGTGAAAACTTTATTAATTTTAGACGTATGTTTCTAAGCCCGCTCTTCACTTCCTCTCTTTATACTTAATCTGCATCTGCCATAAAAGCATAAATAAAACATTCAGTACATTGTGGATTTCAGATGAAATGATAAAACGATTTTAATTGGTAATTATGCGGCGTCTGCAATGTGTTTGCGCTCAAGGGTAGACACAAGTAATGAAATGGAAAGATACCTGTGGTACTAGTTACAAACAGCTCAGAGGTTTCAGAGTTGTTTGTAGTGGATGCCTGGTTGGCATTCAAAATGTTCTGTACGGCGGGCTGTTCTTTTAGGAACTTCACTGCCGTGAACACCATGTAGTCCCTTAAAAGTTGACAGATCATATACCACTCAGTAACTTACAATAACAAACTGGATGAAACTATAGTTTTACAGAGAAATTAGAATTGGCTAACCACTATACTTACCATCTGGTAAGGTAATCCATCTGTGGGCTGGCCTGAATGTAGGTCCAAAATGGAACAGGTTTAGTCAGGGGCACCCAACGGGCCAAATCAACCAAAAGCTATAGAAAGGCATTTTTAAGTCCCTTATGGTGTTTGAAGTCTGTTTTAAGTGATGTTTTCATTAGCTAGAAGAAGTTCATCTGTTCGGATTCCCTAGCTGAAATTTTAATTGCCCGAAAATATTAGGGAACAAAATCTTCCTTTGACAAAATGCAAGCTGAAATGAACTTTCCGCGAACTTTCTAGGTAACTATTTTCTTTCCGAAAATGCTAGCTGACGTTTTAGACTAACAAAAACAGCAATTTCGACCTTTCCGAAAACCTTAGGGACAATGATTTCCTAACTGCGAATCTTTTAGGCCTCGTTTTAGTTACGAAAATCCGAGTGCACCTTTTAAACGACGCCGAAAACCCAAGGCGAATTACCCTCCACCGAACAGATATCTACATAAATTTGTCGTTGGGTGCCCCTTTTTAGTCCATTGATTATACACATTACCAAGAGCGTTAGCTTAACAGTAATGCGTTTCAGAGCGGAGAACTCAACCACGCTCTCCACAACCGCGCGAGTTATTATTATTATTATTATTATTATTATTATTATTATTATTATTATTATTTTACATTCTAGTTGACCAAGAGACCTTTACTTACAGCATCTACTTGGGCCAATTGCCCTTCCAGATAGGCTCCCATTTCTTCCAAGAAGGAAGCCACTTGATCGTCTAAGAATGTAAGCTGCATGATGATAAAATACATGAACCTCAAACCGAAGAAAAAAAGTACCTCTTTCATGTTTGAACGCCGATTATAAAGAGTTCTTAGACCATGGCCAGGTATTTGTAGGAGCAATTAACCTGCCTTACCGTTATTAACTGATCTGACATGATTCTTTTTGGAAACTGGACGGTACACGAGTTACAATCGTCGACAAAATCACACTCTTGGGAAGATTGTGACAATTCGCCTTATTAACAGTTTTCCCCTCCCCTTCCCCCTCCTTACTAGAGGAAGGTGGAAGGACTCTTGAGAAAACATTAACACAAATGAGCAGTTGAGGTAGTCAAGGACAACATACACTATAGGCCCCACGATCGACAAATATTCCCTAGTAAATTTGATGAAGATGGTAGTTATGGCCAAAATTTAGAAAAGCGCTTGTTCTGTATCTTATGACGTATTGTCTATTATATTGACGGTGCATCAATTTCCCGAAGAGCGGTAATTGGTAACCCTTCACGGTAACGGAGGCTATACTTGTTGAAGTAAACAACTTAATTATTTAGTTATTTTTAGAAACCAAAGTATACTTAAGCTCACGTTTCACTTACCTTCGCGCGCTGAGCGTTCATATTTGCAATTCAGAGCATACTTGAAGGAAAAGACACGAAATTCAAATCGGGTAATGCATTAATGACGTGAGTTCACCTCCTGGCCACATACGCCACCTTCAAGGGACGATCAAAGGAACCACTCATAATAGATATACTACACCAACATATATTTGGCGTACATTCTCCCGTTGCTCAGTTAACTTGGTTATCTGTGGGAGATTCATGATGTGTTCAAAATCTCTTATGACGAGCTGTTAGTTCTT
The DNA here is from genome assembly GCA_016490735.1 of Pachyseris speciosa. Taxonomy (NCBI): domain Eukaryota; kingdom Metazoa; phylum Cnidaria; class Anthozoa; order Scleractinia; family Pachyseridae; genus Pachyseris; species Pachyseris speciosa. The sequence continues at coordinate 496,016 of JAEMWC010000403.1, forward strand.
AAATTGTGTTCGATAGCGGTAACCCTCTCCAGTAACGGAGGATACATTCCCTTACTTCAACGGATGTAACCTTTCTGTTTTGCACTTTCCGTTATTGTGTTTCTAAAACCTGAAGTCAGAGAAGTGAGTAAACCTCAAAACTTCTAGATACCAGTGATCTGGGCAGATATCAGCATTAAAAAAAATTTACGCATTGTAGAAACCCTTTGTTCGTATATTATAGTGAGATAAGGCTGTTCGAGCTGTTTATTAACCTTTTTAACTCGGTGTGAGCAGTCGCAGGTATGAAGCTGATTTCACTCCTTCACACGATCGCTCCTTCGATTCCAGTTTCACTGAAGATGTATTGTGCATCCTCTTCCCACGGCATACACTCCGCTTAAACCGCTTATGGCACGGGACTCTACAACCAATATTGCGATAATGAAAACGACCGAATGAAATAGCAAATTTCATCTAAGTACTACAAACGACTAACGGTGAAGAGTAGCAACCGCTCGCCTTTGAACATTTTCTAGTGCCTTCGGCTCCCTTACGGAGCTTTCAGTAATGTCTGCTAACAATCGTGAATCAAACCATTTAATCGGAGTTCAGTGGCTCATAGCCACTTTGATTTTGTCTGATCTGTGGGAATCTCTGAGAAATGGGGTCAAGGCACATTGTTAAGGTTTTATAATTAAATTGGCGCCATCGTTTGGAAAATAATTACAGAAATAATTATTTTAATGTATTCGGTTCATTGTGAAAAGGAAAAAAGACTATATGCTCATTTACGAAATAGTACGTCTGTAGGCCAATCCTAATGATGCATCTGGCAACCACGTGGCAATAAAGCGCCAAATTGAAAAGCTGTAACTTGCAACTGTTAAGGTGATGATGAAAGAGTCAATCGAAAAACTGAAAATTCGAATGTCCATGAAAGAGCGTGAATGGTGGGAAGAGATGATTGAAGAGGAGGAAAAGAAAATTGAACTGTGGGATTCGCTAACCATGGACGACTACAAAAAGGCGGGGCATATACGTTCGACCTTATGGACTTTAAGTACAGCGAACCAGAACCTGACCAACAGGAAGATGATAGCGATTACATTGAAAGAAACGATAAATTGCTACGACTGATAGAAAAGAAAGAAAACCTCCAACCGGTAAGTGGAAACTTCTCTGTTAGGATTACTCAGTGCAGGAATGAAGATTCGTTAGGTATATATGTTTATACTTTCTCCCCCTTTATGGTAATGAAATGAGACAGCCAACCTGTGCTCCGTTCTTAGGTTTAACTGGTAAAGGAAGCAAAACAAACAAGCAGAGGAAAGAAGCCGGTCCAAAGAAAAGGAACGCCAAAAAATATGAAGACCAAAGACAAGCGAATTTTGAAAGACGCTAACTAATCACTGAATAACTTATGTTTTGGCAGTGTGCGCGAAAGCCTGCGATAAAGCGTTCGCCTTAAAAACTAGTGTACGACAAATGCAAAATGGATACAGACTTGCAGATTTATTTTCGTATTGAACAATCTCGAAAAAAAAAATCGACTAGGACACGTGTACTCGTATACTCTAATGTTACTAATTTAAAGCAAATTGAATGCAATTTTCTAATATGAAGCTTCCACTTTTGTTCATAACTCTCGTTGTCGCGGATTTCAATATATGGCACGCCTGCATCCCGGATCCTTTAATAGCGCTGGACAAAGGCAGGGGCCGGAACTCTAACCAAATCCGAAATTAATGTTTAAAACCGTTCGGGACGAAGCGTTGTAAAGTTAATATTGCACGTCAATATGACAATCAACACTACAACACTACAGTTATTGTGCGTAGTTAAGTTTTTGATAGAGGCTGAAGACAGACACTCCGCTGCCTTGTCTGCACTCGCTCGAGAAATCGAAAAGTACAAATTACCGTAAAAACTCGTGTATAGGCCGCACTCGTAGATAAGCCGCACCCCCAAATTTCAAGCATGATTTTGAGAAAAAAATAAGAACTTGAAAAAATCACTCTGGCAAAAAAGTTGTTCGTCTCTTTGCAGTTGTTCGCGATAAACTTGCCGAAATCTAATGCTGTGTATTTGCAGCGACCTTAAGACATGAAACAACTCTCAAAATACCCATTTACAAGCTTATCATTTATCGATTTCCATAATTCCTGGGACTGATAATGGTTATCTTCATTGTTAAAGCCCACGGTTAAAATTTGAACAAAAATAAAGAGCGGAGAATGATTCAAAACGTTTGCTTAGTAACCACACAGACATTTACAGAGGGAAATCTGGACACCAGAGTAGCAAACAACGGAAAGGTTCGTTTTCGCATCAGCTGTGTCGGGTGGATAGTGTTTATAAAGACGTACGGAAGACATCGGTCGGAGTTAAACCTGTCGCTAAACGAGAGTTTAACAACCCCAAGGATAAGCGCACCATGCAAGTAATGAAAGGCAACAAAACGGTCGACCATTTGCCTCATGAGTTTCCCCGAATAGCATGGTATTTTCTCTCGCGTGGTGGAGAGATCGAACTGATATCGGTCGAAGACGACATTCTAAAAATCTTTTGTGGAAATATGGAGATTCCATGCCAGTTAGAATGTAGAACGACTGGCGAGCAAGATTCAGCTTTTGAACCTGAAGACACAAACGGCTCCTGTAGAAGTCATCATTTCTACCGAAAGCAATGTGTTTAATCTTTATTCACTGAAGGTTTGGGGTGCTATTTCAGTATTTGTGACCCCTTATAGAAGACAGTTTACTCCCTCTGAAAGCAATGGTGTCGTATATAAGCCGCACCCACGATTTTGAGCCCAATATTTCGGTAAAAAAGTGCGGCTTATACACGAGTTTTTACGGTACTCCTCATCAACAAAGCCGGATCTAACTTTGCCGACTTTAAGGAGTTTCCCCATGTCATTGTCGGAATGTATAAATCTATTAAGATTTTGTACTCTCTACCAGGCTGTTTTTACAACTTGTTGTCAATAAAATATCATGTTACATGACTATCTGAATGATTTGCTGTCAAACATTTCGCGCCAGCGCGAATAGCAGAAACATACTGTGGCCCCCGCGAACGTTGAATGTGAACGTCTCCATCTAAAGTTGATCATATTGCACTAAAAGGTTAACGTCAGTTTGCGACTATCGATGCGTGTAGTTTAAGCAGCAAATGAACTCGAAGAGAAAAATCACAGCAAACTGCTGGACGTGCAAACCGAAGTATTAAACTGTTGAAACACATCCAGCTCGCAAACGCAGCCGAGAAGCGGAAGAATGACATCGACGCAAAGGAAGCTTGCTGACTTCAAACGAGCAGAAGCTTGTGGTAAAAAAGGCAGGAAAAGTGACTCGGGTAAGTAAAAACTACCCTGGTTAAGCATAGTTTTTATGATTTTTGTCTCCAGCGCACTCAAAGCATAGTTTTTATGATTTTTTGTCTCCAGCGCACTCTGGGTTGTTGGCAATAATCACACGCACACACACACAGGAAGATTTGAGACATTTGAGCTGTTTGACCTTCCCTGACCTGGTCATCGGAAATTAACACTTGATGTGTCTACGAAATATGTAATTTGCTGTCCATGAGAGAGTTTTTATTGGCTAAATAGCGGAATGTTTCGGGTGGCAATGAAGATGAAACTCACTGCCTTTGATTTAATATCATGTAACCCTCTTTGCGTACTTAGCCTCTGCCAACGCAGACGTCGAAAGTTAGGTTAGTGAACATAACAGACAGTGCAAACGAGATTAATTAATTGCAATTTGAGTTTAATATTTGTTCCAAAAAATTAAAGACGAAAATTCTACGGCTTGCATTGAATTGAACAAAAATAAGACCCGATAACGCGATGTACGAAAAGATCGCGGCTGACTTTGATATTTTATCAGGAAGTAGGAAATTCGCCGTGCTCTGTTTTCCCGTAGGTTGGAGCAGTGCTCAAGTAAACACGAGACGACATGTTGATGGAAATAGATAAGATACACCTCTTGTCATTGGTTAACTTACGGACTGTTCCGTCTGTGGTTGATATCGTATCTGTAAATAGATCGCTGATTGGTCGAAAGGCGGAATCATTCGGCCGAGGAAACCTCAATGAAAATATACAAAAATTAAGAGTACTTCTCGTACAGAGAACAGTGTTGTCAAAACGCTCACAAGACGAAGAGGAAACTTGGAAATTTAGAAAATTATAGATGAAACTTGAGCTCAATGACACTGGTCAGGAACACATGATTATTATGTAAATCGCTTTTAATGAGAAAGTTTTAATTGGCAACAGTTGAATGTTTCGGGTGAAAAGCGGAATATTCAGAAGAAAGCATCTTCGTTTGATGAAACATCGCGAAACCTTCGTTGCATTTGCTTAACGAAATAGAATTAACTATTCTTTCGCACCACCACATTGCTAACATACTAGACAATACTTGTCAATGACATGAATATTTGCAATTTGTGTTTATAAACAAGAACACATTTCGACGGTGTGGATGGAAATGGACAAATTACAAACCCCGTTGTAAAATATTAAGATCACGAACAATTCGCTGGTTGGGCTGTTTTCCCGTAGGTTGGAGCTGTGCTCAAGATAAACAAGAGACGACATGTTGATTGAAATAGATCAGATACACCTCTTGTCATTGGTTAACTTACGGACTGTTCCGTCTGTGGTTGATATCGTATCTGTAAACAGTTTGCTGATTGGTCGAAAGGCGGAATCATTCCGCCGAGGAAACCGCAATGAAAATAGACCCTTCTGATTGGTTTACAAGCGGAATGTCCCGTGAAAAATGATAACATTCAAAAGTACAAATTTAAATGGAGAAGTACAGATTTAAATGGAGATCTGTTTGCAGTACAAATGTCTTTTAAAAGACATTTTCACCGTGGAAATCCGCCTCTTTCTGGCAGCGTTACAGCGGTTCAAAGTTGGCAAAAATCCCATACATTTACTGTAATTTTTGCTGTCTTTGCCCCCAGTCAAAATGACGTTAGAAACCGTGGAAGACCTGTCTATTCTGCCCACAATATCACTACCTAATCAACACAGAGGCCACCAGGAGAAAGGAAATGACCAACAACAATACGCAGTTGAGTCTCGATTATATGGACCTCGATTATCTGGATTTCTGAATTATCCGTACTTGCTTAGCTGGTCACAGTTTTTCATGAATATTAATTAGCCACATTAAAGATCCGCAGCAAAACTTTTTCCCTTCACATTAAGCAATGAAACTCTGGTTCATACTGAATTTGTTCTGCTTCAAAACACGAATCTGTACCCGTTTTGAGCACAAATGCGTCGTACTAATGCAATGAATTTTACTGAGCTCTTATTTACTCAGATGTTCTTTGTTGCTAAGTAAAATTTCATGCTCCATTTGTTCAGTCATTCATTAATGTTAACTCATTAATATCAGGGCCGTAGCCAGAAAAAAAGTATGACTGAGGCAATGTCAATGAAAAATTATGACTGAGGCAATGTCCATGGTTAAATTACCTTCCTAGGTATATTTAGGGTGTTTATATGACTATAACGACAAAAACGAAAGAAGTGACTGAGGCAAGTGCCTCGGTTTGCCTGTTACTAGCTACGGCCCTGAATATTCATATGTTCGATTATCTGGACTATTCAGCTCAGTCACCAAGAGTCCGGATAATTGAGGTTCAACTGTAATGTTTGTTGAAATCATTTCTCCTCATCAGTACCATAACAAACATATGAAGAACAGTGAGGAGAATTTGACTGCTGACATCACAGCTTAACGGGTAAACAAACCTTTTTCACTGAAGATACTGTGAGTTCTTCCTCCTTAGTTTTTCTTGGCCAGAATATCAAAGTCAGAGTAAGGATAACAAGCAGCAAAAATATTCCTATCACAGCATTTCTGCGTTGTAAAGTAAAGAAGTTATTGTTACTCAGATGATCAGACTGCTATCTGAGTTATTCCTAAGGTCAATCAAGCTCAAGAGAGTGATTGCAATCGACTAAATTGCCCCACAGGGGACCCAGACAATCTGTTTGTGTGATCCTTTGTTATTTTATAGTAACTATATGGGATTTACCGTATGTTTCATGCTTTAGCGACGAATCACTAAATATATGCACTGAACAACGCTAAATAAAAGTTAAATTGTCTTACCTGTGGTGTACTGTCGTCCTTTTGCCTCAATACTGATATTTTAAGCGATTTTGTCGGGTTTTGTCTTCGCCGCCAACTGTGCCTCATAAGAAATGAGAAGGGTGGAAAGACCTTTGAACGGCTCCAGCATCGAGCCAGCGCCGAGGCGATTTTCCCCCAGAAAATCACATCGCTCAGCTTCCAAACCACGCAACATGAAGGCTGAAACATTCACGCTTCTTTTCGTGCCTCTCGATCGAAAATCCGCCCAAGCGGTCCCGAGTAAGCCCTCGAAGAAAATCAAAATCAAGCGATCGAAATGCGTAGCAAGATCTTCATGTGCCAGCTAGAAACCGTCCTGCTGATTGCCTCTTTCTGATTGGACGCCGTTAAACAATAACCGATTCAAAACCATAGGCATTTCAGTAACGGTACGTATTTTGAATCGGTTATCGTTTAACGGCGTCCAATCAGAAAGAGGCAATCAGCAGGGCGGTTTCTAGCTGGCACATGAAGATCTTGCTACGCATTTTGATCGCTTGATTTTGATTTTCTTCGAGGGTTTACTCGGGACCGCTTGGGCGGATTTTTGATCGAGAGGCAAGAGAAGAAGTGTGAATGTTTCGACCTTTATGTTGCGTGGTTTGGAAGCTGAGCAATGCGATTTTCTGGGGAAAATCGCCACGGCGCTGGCTCGATGCTGGAGCCGTTCAAAGGTCTTTTCATCCTTCTCATTTCTTATGAGGCACAGTCGGCGGCGAAGACAAAACCTGACAAAATCGCTTAAAATATCAGTATTGAGGCAAAAGGACGACAATACACCACAGGCAAGACAATTTAACTTTTATTTAGCGTTGTTCAATACATATATTTAGAGATTCATCGCTAAAGCTTGAAGCATACAGTAAATCCCATATATTTACTATAAAATAACAAAGGGTCACACAAACAGATTGTCTGGGCTCCCTATGATTGCCCTTGCTATAAAACTGACCAACCACATAGATTGCTCAGTAGCTATGTGTATCTTGACTGATAAGTGTTGTTTGCTGGGGGAAACAAACCTGACGTACTCAAATCAAAACAAAGAACACCTGCCTGACTGAGCTTAACCTGTTTAACGTGCTAAGATCTCAAATCATTCTTGCCTACTTAATGTACAATTGTCCAAACCCCTATACACTTTTTACAGCTCTCACGGGGAGAAGTTCCTTTTTAAATCAAGACGCCGCATTAATTCTGCTAATTCAATCAGCTGTCATCAACCCAACTGAGATATGACCGTAAACCGTATTTGCGAGGTTATAAACTATCACAAAGTTTGTACTTACTTTAGTGGCCCTTCGGCCCTAGAGAGCGCCACGCATCCTATAATACCAAGAGTCCAAAAAATTAGCAGTAACAATACCCCGACCCCATTCCTGCTACCAAAGCCATTCTCGATAAAAGCGATCGAATGTTCTACTGTTTACATGATCGTATCGAAGTTCCTCGCGCCATGTTCATGTTGGATTCGCAAACACGGGTCATGTAAGAGTCCGTAGGTGACCCTTACATAGCAGAACATAGTTCCCAGGCCGCTTTCCCCTCCTTCTTGGGAACAAGACATCTACTTCCTGCTTGTCTGGAATATCTTGTGAGATCAGAAAGGGACCCTTCTTACATGATAACTGAAATTCTTTCCTACTTACAAGCCGCACAGTACTTTCATCATTTCAAAAACATTTTATTACAAATTTTACTTTCCAGTTATACAACAAAATAACAGTACATACTGAAGCCAACTAATATTGAAAGGTCCCCAAAAGAAATAAATGTTAGGATCATGTTAATGAAGTGGATGGAAGTGTGACTTTTTCTATAACAAAGAATAAATGTCTCTGTGCCATCCTTAGAGATCCAGGGGTAGATAATCGGACCAAAATTTTCAGGGTGCGAAATCAGAGTTTAGACAATGAAAGTCTCACAATTTCTTGCTCAAATTCTCTTCCCATCAGGACTACACACCACTGGATCTCTGATGATGACTGAGTACCAAAATGCCTGAAAGGCACATTCACTGATGTTGGGAGCAGGTCAATTGACCTGCTCCAACGTCAGTGGCTTCATAGCTCAGTTGGTTAGAGCATCGCACCGGTAATCGCGAGGTCACGGGTTCAAACCCCGTTGAAGTCCTGAATTTTTTTTCAGGCTTCTTTTCACAATTGCATATATTGCGTTCACAACTGCGAGGGTCATTCTTCATTTGATGAGAAATTATTGAAAGGACAATAGACTGCATGCAAAAATGACTGCCTTTAAATTGTTATTTTATTTGTAAATTATCTAAGTAGCCTAACTAACCTAGTTCAGGATAACAAGTTCTTTAGAATTTTGATCTCAAAAATAAGGTTTGTAAGAAAAAAAAAAAGAATTTAAAGGCAACCGTTGTCACATGGGGTCTAGAATAATAATGATGATTAATAATAATTACTTATAAATATTAATTAACTATTAATAACAATTGATTAATAATTAAATAATAATTATTATTTATTATTATCACCATTAAAATTTCTTGTGGGATACCCTGATGAATCTCAGTCTACGTACTGTAACTGTGGTACAGGATTTTGGCTACCCTAAAGTAGCATACTGTATTTTCTCAATTTAACATCGGACCCTGATTAAACGCCAGCCTCATAAATGCCAGGTGGAAACTAGTAATTATGAAATAAACGCTGGTGGCGTTTGATTGAGGCCCCAGAGTTTGATCCAGAAAAGGTGCTGTACTTGCAGTCGAACTGACAAGAAAATGGTATGTTCTCTTGAGTAGAAGTCTCACAACATACTGGTACAGCACTGCTTAACCTAAGTATATTTAGAGCCAGATATGTTTGAAGAAGAACTTAATGAAATGACGTTTAGCAAGAGGGATGTTGGTAAAGTTTCCTATTATGAACTCAAAATGTTTTTTTTTTTAGTTGTACCCATCTACTTGCTATGTTTTCGTGGATTACTTGATATGTTGTGTTTGGTGTGGTAATAATCATTTTCTGTGGCTTGGGGACAGTTTGTCGGGTCAGGACGAAGAGAATAATCATTCTGCCCTAAGAAACTGCCTCTGGGTCTCAAAGAATATATAGTAATAAATCAATTTTAAAAAGTACAGAAAATTGCAAGTGTAATAAACGCCGGCTTCAAACAAATGCCAGGCCCACCAGGCCAAGTTTGAAATAAACACTGTGGGCGTTTAATTAAGAAAATATGGTACTCTCATTAAAGTAATGACCCCCAAAAGGCCACTACAAACTACTACAGTAACTTTAGAGCAACTGGATCCATTGGCAACAACATAGCTTGTGGAATCTACAAGATTACAGAGAAGTGTACAAAAGCTCCAGAAAAGAGTAGAAATTTATAGGATTATAGCCAACCGGAAAATGGCAAATAAAAAAAATTATAACTTGATAGAAGTTTGCTGGGATTAACCAGTGATCACTTCATTGGTTTTAATAATTATTTTACTGATACGAGCTACATAGCTATGTAGCATGTATGGCAAACATGCTGAACAATTGTAAAGCCAAATGAAGGACAAGGAAAATGAATTTGTTTCAATGATGTTACACGTAATGTTAAATATACTGCATAACAGGTTATGTGATTGACTAATGACATTTCTCTCAACCTCATTGCCAGGGTCTATCCTATGTCTTTCTTGTCCGATCCCTGTTTTTGCTTTGAGCAACAGGAGAAGAAAGAGGGAGCTGGTAGCAAGGTTGAAGTTATAATTAAATAGCAACGTAATACAAAATAATCATTAATTTACAAGATGTTCAATGAAAAACTTGAATGCCCAGTGATCACTTTAACATTGAAAGCATATTCTCAGGAAACTTTAATTTTTTAGGTGCAGCTCCTGTTGTGCCCCTGAAGGCATGCTCATGGCTAGGTGACTAGGTTATCTGGTCAAACAGCCCTACTTTACCCCCATCCCACCCCCCCCCCCCCCAAAAAAACCCAATCATTTGCTTTGATATCTGACATATCTAGCCCATGTCCCCCAGCTTTCTAAAATTAATTAATAATTCATGAAGGGAAAACAAAGGAAATTCCTACGTACAGTGCAGTGCATTGCAGTGCCGTACAGTGCAGTGCATCGCACTGCCGTACAGTGCAGTGCATCGCAGTGCCATACAGTGCAGTGCATTGCAGTGCCGTACAGTGCAGTGCCGTACAGTGCAGTGCATCGCAGTGCCATACAGTGCAGTGCATTGCAGTGCCGTACAGTGCAGTGCATTGCAGTGTTGTGCCATGCAGTGCAGTGCAGTGTCATGCCGTACAGTGCAGTGCAGTGCAGTGCAGTATAAATAAAGTGTTGTTGTTATAAAAGGAGGTTTGAATATGTGATCCTAATTGTCATGTAATTGGGTGATCCTATGCTGTAATTTTCTCTGAGAATTATTAACAGTTTGCGAACTTGAAACAGTGATTCATCTGATATCCAAACACCTTGAAGCTGGTTGAAAAAAAAAACTCACATCTCACTCTTCCTCGTGTTTGATATAATAATAGCCTGCTTGCAGGCGGTAAATTTGTGTTTTCAAGCTCTAGAGTTGACGCCTGGAAAATCCGACCGCCATATTGAATGATGTAAGTGGAGGATCTGGGACGAGTGGCAAGGCGAGGGGGAAGGGGTTAGGGGGAGAGAAACACCTCTACACCCCTCCCCCTCGCTTCTCGCTTTGTCACTCGTCCCAGATTTTACTGGGCTTTGAATCTCGTGCTTGAAAACACATATTACTGCCTGCAAGCAGACTAACATAATAATGGTAATAGGACTGAATGGAGTCCAATTCTGGCTGTAATCATACAAGTGATTTACAAAATCAGACAACTGCAAAGCAGGAGTCTGATTTGTTAATCACCAGTATGATTACAGATAGAATTGGCCGACACAAAGTCCAGTTACCAATTGAGAAACGAACTAAGCATTGGTTGAGCGTTAAACAGTTACACGTCATCATGAATTCTGAAAAACATAACAGTTTACTCAACAAAATGCATGACGACGTGTGCAAAATGATGCATACTGTCCAATTACACAGGCATGGCATGTAAACTGTCCTATTACACGGCATAGCACGTAAACTGTCCTATTAGTGCTCAAATCAGGCTGCTGACAACCAATCACATTCAAGAATTTTGATATAGTTTTGATTATTACTATAAAACTGAAAATTTGATTATTACTACTAACAGTATAAAACTAACCAACCATGTAAATTGCTCAGTATATATGTATATCTTTACTGATAAGTGTTGTTTGCTGGGGGAAACAAACCTGACATACTCAAATCAAAACAAAGAACATCTGCCTGATTGAGCTTAACCTGTATAATGTGCTAAGATCTCATATCATTGTTGTCTACTTAATGTACAGTTGTAAAAACCCCTATACATACAGCTCTCATGGGGAGAATCTCATTTTAAGGTGGCTCCTACTGGTTTCCAGCATTTTCAAGCACTACTATTTTGATGGATCATTACTACCAATTTTTAAAAGTTAGTACCTTTAAAGTAGTATCAAAGAAATGCCTAATCATTGGTGAACAAGTTATGAAACTTTTTTTTGACATATCAGGTTACCATAGCAACACCATAGCCACCTCTTATTTTAGCTTTAAGGGACAATAACTCAAAAACGAGCTCGGTGACCCCCATTTTTTATTTTTGAAAATTTAAGGTAGTAATGATCCACCAAAAACATAGTGCTTGAAAATGCTGGAAACCGGTAGGAGCCACCTTAACTTAGGACACCGCATTAATTCTCACGGCTATCACACCTCATTTTGCCACAACATGCTTAAGATAATAGAAAAACTGCTAATTGAATCAGCTGTCATCATCCTCACTGAGAGGGTTGGCTGGAGTAAAGAGCTTGTCAGCTTTTTTGTTTATGAGGAAGACAAGTCCAAATGAGACAAAGGTGATGATTAACCCTGCACCAAGTGTAACACCCTAAAAAATAACAAAAACTTTACAATAAGTTTTTGAATAAATATTACTAACTCACTACCAACATTGATTTTAACATACTAAAAATAAAATACAATGAGACCTAACTAATGAAGCCTCCAAGTGCAAACACAGTCATATTTCTGGTTGTTGTTCAATCAAATCAAATCAAATCAAGTCAAGTCAAGTCAAGTCAAGTCAAGTCAAGTCAAGTCAAGTCAAGTCAAGTCAAATCAAATCAAATCAAATCAAATTATTTAAGCTTGATAGCATGGGGAGTGGTTGCCCAATCCCCCCAAGCTGGGGGCTCATGTATTAAACGTCAGAGCATTCAGGATCAAATTGGAATTTAGAAGTGTTGGTTTTTGACGAGAGGGGAAAACCAGAGTACCCGGAGAAAAACCTCTCAAAGCAGAGAATAGAGCCAACAACAAACTCAACCCACATATGACATCAAGTCCGGGAATCGAACCCGGGCCACACTGGTGGGAGGCAAGTGCTCTCACCACTGCGCCATCCCTGCGCCATCCCTCTCTCCCCCAAAAGTAACTTCTTAAGCAAGTTACTTTTCAGGGAGAAGGCTTCAACAGCCTGAAATAAGTCTCTGTTTGTAGGCTTGCCTTTTGGGGGAAGAGAAGTGACAGCCAGAAATATGGCTGTGTTTGCAGGCTATACCTAACAGTATTGAATGATTGTTTGGGTAAATGTAGTTCTGAAAAGGTTTCTTTTTCATTGGCTAATGTTTTGGTCATCTAACAATAACTCATTGACTGTAAGAGTCAAGTTGAAGGGTATTCTGCAAAAGTGGCGTATATTGCTTTTTGGCCTTAAAATCCAAATCTCTCTAGATTCGCTGTACTTTGGCATACAGACTGGTTGTGGATTCAGCAAATTAGCTTACGATTTTTTGCCTAAAACTGGACTAATTCAAAACAAAAGAAATCAACCATGCATAACATCCTTTTATTTCTGTTTCTTGAGTTTTTGGCAAAAGTCATAAGCTAATCCTTTGGATCCTTGCTTTCTAATCATAAAATAAATGCAGAATTTATTTCTGACACCATTTCCAGTCTATATGCCAAAGTAGAGTGAGTTTAAAGACAGTGTATTGTGGATTTTAAGGAAAGCGATATATGCCCCTTTTGCAGAATGCCCTTAAGTTATAACTTCTACTCAGGCTGTTGGAACATTAGTCAACATCACCAAAAGCAGTGCTTCTGAGGAGTGAACTCACCCAAAAAATCAAGCTTTACTGAGTTATGAAATGACTCCTGGATTCACATCACTCATGAAACAAAATTCGTACTAACACAACAAAGTTAACTGTTATCTATCAAGGTCATGTTTTCTTTAATATAGACTGAACTCTGATATCCACTATGCTCCCATATTGTACTCCCTCCAATCTAATTTTAAAAACATCTTCTGTCTTGTTATTGATTTTCTTTCTCTAAATAATAATTACCATTTTTGTTTAAGTAATTTTAGTCATAACATAATTTATTGTTTGCATACCACTTCATGTAATGTATTCATTTTATTTCCTTTGTGACTAGGGAACCCAGGTTTTATAAGCCTCTTGGTTTCTTCTGAGCTCCCTTGCCAGTCTACTGTTACAAAAACTGTATTTTTATTGTTTATGTATAGGTAATCACATGATTTCGAGTGCAATTTGGAATAAATAAGCACGAGTAAATTTTTTCAAAGACTCACAAAATTGCACGAGCCCGTAGGGCGAGTGCAATTTGTGGTCTTTGAAAAAATTTACAAGTGCTTATTTATTCCAAATTGCACGAGAAAAATCATGTGATTACTTATTAATAATATACATGAAAAATTGCGAGATAGCTTCTTAACGTTGCAGAAGCAACGCAACGAAGATAAGGTGAACCAAAACAACAGTTTTCTCGATGTTTTTAAAGCGTTTTTAGCTGTAAAAACTGGCTAAACAATTACAGGCTATAGCTATAGGGCTACTTCGTTTGCTAAGTGTCTATCAAGCGCTGTAATCATTACCTTCAGGCTTTCTTGTTCGTTATCTTCGCCTTGTTTGTCCTTGTTTGTTTATTAATCTCGGCGTCACTCCATCAATCAACGGACTCGTAATTCCAATTACGTCGGTAATTCCCTTCTCTGGACACCACTGTTTCCAAACAGACAGCTAACATGCAGTACTTTTCGCAGCCGTTTCTCCTTTTTTGAGCTGTTTTGCAGCTTCTCTGCTGTTATTGAGGTCACGAAGAAAGAAAACCTGCTCAAAAAGCCAGCCATTGTTTTGGCTCGCAGAGTTGCTTGCAGCTCTTCAGACTTTGCGCCATTCAGAGGCCGCGTTTGATTGGCTCAATCGCAGCGCCTTTGTTTATCAACCAATCAGAATCCTCAGTTTTTTTACCTTGTTTTGCACTGTATTTCCTTTTTTCTGCACCGAATTACCTTTTTCTGCACCGGTGTTTCCTAAAAACTGCATTTCTCTTAACCAATCAGAATCGAGAAATTTTTTCATGTATATTATTAGTTGTTTAATTGGCTAAATAAATGAACTGAACTAAACTGTACCTCTAGTTGAGGGCTGGCAATGAGAAAAAGACGCACTGTAAGGTCATCACCCCATCTATTAAAAAAAAGGATACAAGAATGATAAAATGAGCGACTCTCTTGTTTAAGTACAGCATAATAAACAGCACCACAAAAAGGAATCTCAGTACAATGCAATTCCGATATAACAATGTACCAAGGGACTGGTAAAATTATGTCGTTATATCAGGAGGGTACTGTTATAAACGAATCCCCAATGCAACAATATTGGAGAAAAACAATCACAAATATTGTTATATAAGGGTACGCAGGGCTCGACACTAACTTTTCAGCTTACCTGCTTAGTGTCTAGCGAGAGGTTTGATTCACTAGCCAAAAACAAATTTTTCACTAGCCAGACTTGTTTTCCAAGAGTTAGCAATGAAAACACCGAGAGTGAGAAGCATCTGTTCAAAAGCATCAGCCTTTTTCAATTTCATGCATGAATGACATTGCAATTTCAGTTGGAATATTCGTTATCACAGGCAAGCATGCAAACAACACCTGTTACTGGATGCATAGTTGGTACAAAAGGTAGACTACTTAAGATAAATTTAAATAACAAGACATAAAAATTTAATGTCCAACTTACGTGCTTTCAGCCCATGTAGAATACTCAGTTGAATCATACTTTTCTAATAAGAATGCAGGTGAAAGCGCGGGTGATACATACACCGACCCAGTTACACATATACCATCACCCTTTGGATGTTTTCCTTGCATTGTGGTCTTAACCTCACCCTGTGATGTGGAAACAACAAGGCAGGGAATGAAAGATGTAATTTTTCTGCAAATAGCTTACGCCTAAGTACCAGGAAAAAAATTCAATTTCCCCAAGGGAGTTAGACCAACATGTAAGACCTTCTGATTACCTTGGAATGCTCTACAGGATTTTAAACAGAAAGCACTATGTTCTATTTCCTGTAATTTTCCAATCATATCTTACATATTTGAAGGGCTCAGTGGAAGAAGGGCGTTAGTGACGATTTTGGTCATTTTGCTGACGTCTTCCAAATGAGCTGAAGTTTTGCATGTGGCCTTTGATACATTAGAAAAACATTGCCCAATATTCTTTTCGCTTTTTTTACGCTCAGTTTTCGAGAAAACGCGGACCAAAATACGCATTCTACGCGTCACTTAGCACAGTCTTCCACCAAGCCCTTCTTATGAAAACTAAGTGCCATATGCTCGTAATTGGCTTAAGACAACACGGAACGTCTCTGCTCAATAAGACATAATGTGCTATATGACTTTTTGACTCATAAACAGCACACAAGGTGCCCAGCTGACTTGGAAATATGTCTGGTCTACTTGTTTTCTTGAATGCGGCACTTACTACAGGTGTTACTACTCGTGTTTTGCTTAATCGTAGCGCTCAACAAGCTTGCTTGGCTCAGAAACAGTCCACAACATTCTTGGTTGACTTAAAACAGCACACAAAAGCCTTGGTTAACCTTAAGTCAGCGCGCAAAGAGTTTGTCTGACTTGAAAACAGCATTCAAGGGGTTAGCGCTAACGTTAATTAAGTTAGACTTAACGGCGTTATTTGCATGTTCTGAAATTGAATCGTTAATGTCCTGTCATGCGTCACACAACTTGAAATACATTTTGCTGTTTATCTCGCGTGAAAATACTTCTTGCTGACGTTTAGCTCGCATGAAAATGCTCTTTGGTGATGTTTACAAGCCTCCACGGAAGCGAAATAACCGAGGTCATCGCGGCAAAGTGATTTATGTGTTGATATTCGCCAGCATGTTTTAACCGGTTTACAAAACACCACACGATAACGAATGCATTTTCACTTTTGGTATTTGCCACACACGTCAACTTTTCCTTGCATTAAATTCAGGATACTCGTTGTAAACAGACGGACTTTTCATCTTGCCGGTTTCCCTGTCTTCAATGATGTTTCCGAAGTGAAAATAATCTATAGTACGCGTAGTCTGAGCGGATTTAATCCCGTTATGTCACCCGCGGGAACTTTTCACTGTGACAGCGCCCTCTGTGGCCGCAATGAATTGCGGGAGAAAACTAGGGCCTCCAAGCGCGGACAACTCTCATCAAACATCAGAGATTTTCAGCCTAAAGTCCAAAAACACCTCTCGTTTTCCGAACTTTTAGCACGGTAACCTTTGACAGACGGTCTGAGACTAGCAACGGAGGGCCGCTTTTAAGACGAGAGTTGCTTTCAGACTTTTTATCGCCTGGCCCCGTAATCTGTACTCCAAAAGAGTGGGATTTCATGATTTGGAAAGCACAAAGAAAACTTCTTTGGATTCTTTCAGAGAAGCTAGTGGCTTGCGGGTAATTCAAGACTTCATGATGTCTTTTTTACCACCAGGCGAGCAGGCAAACACTCGGGCGTAATGCGATTAAATGGAACTCAGTACCGATCGAGCTGACCTCAACCACGTAAGTTTCGTATCAGTGAATCGTTGTTTTAACCGCTAAACTATCTTATAGTCTACGTCACACTATCAAACAATAAGTCCCTGCCAATCATTTCATGTCCAGTTTCAGTAATCCAAGCAGGAAAAACTGTGCTAAGTGACGCGTAGAATGTGTATTTTGGTCCGCGTTTTCTCGAAAAACTGAGCGTAAAAAAAGCGAAAAGAATATAGGGCAATGTTTTTCTAATGTATCAAAGGCCACATGCAAAACTTCAGCTCATTTGGAGGACATCAGCAAAATGACCAAAATCGTCACTTATGCCCTTCTTCCACTGAGCCCTTCATTTAGAAGCCTCACTTCTAAAATGCTTAGAGGTCTAAAAATAAGCACTTGGCACAAGCTTAAACAGATTGATTTTTTAATGTCCTTGCTGATGGGTTGTACTAAACTGGACAGCAAAATTAAAAATAAGGCTTGACTATATTTTTGGAAAAAGGAAATGAGGATATCTTGATGTATACAGGGATAAAAAGAAGAAATGTTCAGTTGGCAATCATACCCACCTCAGATGCAGAACATTTTTCATCCTTTGGAGACCAATGATAACCAGTGAAATACAGCAGAAGATAGTACATTGTCGTAGTAAATGAGTTATCTGTCCCATTTACGCCAACATATCGTGGAAAAGGTTTTTCATCTGCCAAGGAAAACTAGTCAGTATTATACCTTTCTTTACTGTGTGGATTATTGAGGAAAAACTAAAACAATTTTTTCTTGTTTCTGACCAATCTACAATTTTGGCTAAGATTTACGCATAGTGGTAACAATGATAAAGGTGTGTAGTGGGGGGGAGCAGGGATGGCGTAGTGGTGAGAGCACTTGCCTTCCACCAATGTGGCGTGGGTTCGATTCCCGGACTCGACGTCATATGTGGGTTGAGTTTGTTGTTGGTTCTCTTCTCTGCTCCGAGAGGTTTTTCTCTGGGGACTCCGGTTTTCCCCTCTCCACAAAAACCAACATTTCCAAATTCCAATTTCATCTGCTTGTAAAGCGCATTTGATCATATACACATGGAAAATGCGCTATATAAGTTCTAAATTATTATTATTATTAGTGTATTAGACTGCAAACAGCTGTATTTTTGCATTGGTCGAATGCAAGGTCTTGACAAGTTAAAGGTCTGGAGCGAGGGTGAAAACGTAGAGTGAGACTGGGTAGAGACAGTTTTTTTCTCTCGCCTCACATGCGACGCTTGTGCACTTACAATTTGTGCCTTCAGAAAACAAAAATAAAAACCAACTTTTTTGCAGTCTAGTAGTGTATGTACTAGACCAAACTGCTTGCATTTGCCAGTCATGATAGAGATGCCATGTACTACGCCAGCAAAAGAACCTGCTACTGAAGTTCTCAGAAATTGCCCATGCAGTACAAGCAGAGTCAATCAATCATGGATGTCAGTGCTTACATGTTTTCAGCGTATCCCAAGTCTTGCTGTTAAATACTTCACTATAAAGAGGACAGTTGGCACGAATGAAAAGGCAGTATGCCAGGTGGCCGATCTGCAAGAAAACAAAGATCCTTTCAGACTAGTTAATGGGTGACACTGATTTTATAACTCCCCATGACACTCTACAAAATAAATATTTAACCTGTGAACAGACTGCTTAGTAGGGTATTAGGTGAGCAGGGTAAGCAGTACATAACCCTTTAACCCCTACCAGTCATCAGTGTGTAATTTCTCCTTACATTGTTACCATTAGATTCAACACAAAAATGTTAAGAATAAACAAAATGATCACCAAAGATGGAATGCCCTGATGACTGTACAGAGTCTCCTTACTTATACCATAGGAACATCTGGAGTTCAGTAAGGAGAATATTCATATTGATCACAGGGCTTAAAAAACAACTGAGTTAAGTCTACCCTTGCTTCACTTGGCTCCTCCATTTTTTTCAGCATGCTCACTCATGGTGCTAACCCCCCCCCCCCCCCACCCCTACCAAAAGGAGCCTCTTGACAGGCTAACAAATATGAAGTGTGATGAGCCACTTCAAAGAGTTTGGTTTTTGAGCTGCCCTGGGGACTGTTTATTTCTTTTGAGGGTTTATCCACTGAAACTAATCATTTCAACCTCCCTGCCACACCCACTGCATACTTCATTTATTTGGAATGACCCGGGGGGGGGGGGGGGGGGGGAAGGGGGTACTCCCTTAAATGGGCTATACAGGTATGTGTGGCCCCAAAGGGTATGAATTTTTAGCCGTATTGGTCTGAAATAGGCTATCAATGTTGACAATTTTGGTCTGAAATGGAGTATGGCTTGTACACTCTAGTCTTGAATTGGGTATGTTTTCTAGAAGAAGCTAATTCTTTATCATTAGGCAATAAGAACATCAACAAAAGCCCTTCTCAAATTATGTTTAGGCCAACCAAGTACGTGAAATAGGTCTGAAATAAAATAGGGAAAATCGCAGATTTTGGTCTGAAAAGGGTACCCCCACCCAATTTTTCTGGCATATCACCATTCCCCATCAGTACAGGGGGAATACTCACTACTGCCTCAGTGTCGTTATCTACTTTGATCTCATATTTGGGGGGCTTTCCATCATTAGCCAACGTGTATAGTACTGTAGCTACTGTGGCTGCAATCTTGGCAAGTTTCTGTGAGAAGAAAGTAATAACCGGGTGAGTGAAAGTGCAAAAAAAAGCCAGAAATCAGAGTATTGACAAGAGATTAGGGGGGATTAGTTTCTAAAGAAACTGTGGTGCTGTATCGGTGGGGGAGTGAAACACGAAAATTTGGTTTATCAATGGAGTTGATACTGTAAATTGACCACCATACAGGGATTCGAATAGCTGACGTTTTGAGTGTTACCCCTTCGTCAGAGCGAATCGAGGAATTGTGGGTTGTGTATGGTTTACATACAGAAAATGGAGCGGTAACATGGTAACATGAGAAACAGGAATATATTAATTGAATGAAAAGCGTTTGTTGATACCGTGGGGTTTAAGAGTGTCGATTTGAAAGATCAATTCTTGCTCGAGATTTTTACAGCTTTCTGTGGTACCTTGATGTAGGGAAAGGCCTGAGATCGACTTATGTTGTTTGGAATGGCAAGGGAGATTGACAAGAGATTACCTTTGTAAAGTTTGTTATGAGGTAGACTGTATCATCCTCTCTGGGGAAATTTCCTCCCACTTGGTAGAGATCATCAAAATGGCTGTTGTAAAATCTGCAAAAGCATGTGTTTGAAGTATACTGTCAGCAACTTATCTACAGGTACATCAAATGTGAAAACATAATAATTATAACATAATTATAATAAATAATATTGGTCTCTATTATCTCAAAAAATAAAAATACACATCTTATGTTAAATGATGTAGAAGTGGATACTAACAAATTAACTACATGTATAAAGCTAGCCTGCGAACGCAGACGTATTTCCGGTTGTCGTTTCTCTCCGCCCGAAAAGTAACGTCTGCGAGCTCGAGCCGCAAAACGATTTCTGTGACGTAAAATCTTCAGCCAATCACAGTTTAGCTCTTAAAAATCCAGAACCAACGCGCGCGCGATAGTCATGTTTTCTCGTGGACAAAAAATGGCCGACACAATGGAACACGCGTTCCGGAAGGTTTGCGATGTTTTTGGATTTGACGGTTTGAATACGCATCAAAGGGAGTCCATAAAGTACATTGTTAAAGAAAGAAGGATATTTTTGTTAATCTACCAACGGGTTTCGGAAAGTCGCTGATTTATCAGGCTTTGCCGTTAGTTTACTCGTGCCTGCCTGAGTCAACTGACCAGAAGAATATTATCGTCGTGATTTCTTCGCTTAACAGCCTCATAAAAGATGAAGTGCTACGCCTAAATTCCCTGGGAATTACTGCCATATCTTTGGCTGAAATAGCCACTGACAAACAAACAAAAGAAGTCAATAATGGGGATTACTCAATTGTCTTTGGATCGCCTGAACTGTGGCTTGGAGATGAGAAATGGAGGAAAATGGCAATGAGCGAATTATATCGCAAATCTGTAAGGGCAGTTGCTGTTGACGAGATGGGAAATAAATGACAGGCCTGCACGGACACCTTCAGTGTGGTTTTTGCGGTTGCCTCGCATTAGGGCCTAAAAAGTCTATTTTTGCTCTGACGAGTGTGTCTTTGAGAGTTTTACCTCTGTTGTATGATATTATCGGAGTTTTAGGATAGATCGTTCTCAGCAGTGGCTGATTTTGTATAAATCTCCGGTGTTCCATCAATATCTGTTTAAGGTTTTTAACTCCTGTGTGGTACGTGTTTTTTCTTTTGTTTTAGAGCCGATCATCTAGAGGCAAAGTTGACCCCTGACAGACACCTTTCTATTATATATATTTTTGGAAGGCCGCGCGCTCTCAGGCGTTGTTTGAATTTCACAAGGCTCTCTTCAAATGTTGTTTTCGAAGAGTTAGTTCTAAGCATCTTATTGCTTCGCCTGTAATGAAACAATTTTTCATGCCTGGGGGTGGCATTAAATGAAGTGTATATATTTATTTCCCACCATGATACTGACGAAATCCAGGACTCGCAATGTTCTTGGTGGTTTCAGTTGTTGATTTCGCAACATGCAAAGCAGTAGCGCTCGCACGGGGATTTCCAAAATCCAGACTTTTTTTCGACACCGGTGTGTGGCTGTCATCTTTCGCCATCCTTTTAACACGAAGGGGCAAAGTACTGCCGAAATCATGCTTGATTTCTCCGCTAATTTCGTCCACCTTTTGCAGGGCATTCTTGAATCGCACTAGACGATTATAGCACTGCGTCCGACAAATGGCCTGTTTTTCAGAGTCGACGTAAACGCAAAGATCAACATTTGTAGCACGAAAAACCAAAGAACTTATATCAACACTGCTTTTGCCAAACACAAGAATCTTCTCCTTAGCTGAAGGACACGTCCTTTTACAAAGAATGCACCATTCGCCGTCGTGGGAAATCTTCTTGGGAGTTTCATTCATGGTTGTCGAGAATCTCGCCTGCACATTCCAGACACGAAAGAGCGCGTACTCGCGAGAGAGTAACTCGTGTATGGCACCTATCGTTTAATCTGATTGGTCCACTACCAAACAAAAGATTTTACGTCACAGAAATCGTTTTGCGGCTCGAGCTCGCAGACGTTACTTTTCGGGCGGAGAGAAACGACAACCGGAAATACGTCTGCGTTCGCAGGCTAGTATAAAGCTAAGTCGTATTTAAACATTTAAACAAAGAGTTTTTAAAATACACACAATATTGATTTTTGCTGGGTACTGGTATTTTTCCTAAGGTTGTAACTGGATGGTTTAATACATGGTATTTATATTGACAAGAGTGGATGATCTTGCCTTTCTAAAATACTATAATTATACACTAAGAGGCTTTGATGTAAATTTCCTTTTCAGAGCAGTAGAGGCAGCATAGAGTCATAAGTGATCATAAGTAATCATTTTACTAATTCAGTCGAACCTCGATTATCCAGACCTCGATTATCTGGACTTGCTTAGCTGGTCCCAGTTTTTCATGAATATTAATTAGCCACATTTAAGATCTGCAGCAAAACTTTTTTTCTTCAAATTAAGTAACGAAACTCCGGTTCAAACTGAATTTGTTTTGCTTCAAAACACAAATTTGTACGCATTTTGTAATGGGCTCCTGGCTCATGCGTGCCATACTACAGGTGTTCAAGTATTAGGTGTTCTTTGTTTCCAAGTGAAATTTCATGCTCCAATAGCTTAGTCATTCATTTTTAGTTTTAGCTCATTAATATTCATATTTTTGATTATCCGGACTGTTCAGCTTAGTCCCAACGAGTCCGGATAATCAAGGTTCTACTGTAGTTCCTTTAGTTTTATGCTTAAGGCACATGAAACAAGTATTAAGCTTCCCAAGGGAAACCCAGCTTTTGTAATTACATGTCCACACAATTTTTCTTACTTGTTTGTATATTTGTCTCTGTGGTCTGTAAGCACTATTCCAGGGATTTTTCTATCGGATCTCAGGAATCTCTGAAATGAAGCTGGTGGCAAAGGTAGTTGTCCATCTTCAGAAGGTTTCTTGACAGTCAACGTGTAATTAGATCCTGCATCTTTAACAGTTTGAATCAATTTTTCAACCTGTTAAGCAATATAAAAGTGACTCTTTACCTTTAGGATTCACCCTGAAGGTCTCTAATGAAATCTCATTAATTAATAAACATCTGAAGGCCAAATAAATAAGAGATTTGCGACAAATTCAAAAGCTTCCTTTATGGCTATTCAGAGCAAGGTTAATGCTTAGAACGCAGAACGTAGATCTCTAAAAACTTCTGAAGACTGGGGTAATAGATGGTTCCATGGTTATTGGCGCCATATTAACTGGGGGCAAATGTGGCTAAAATTACAGTAAAATGTATGGGATTTTGGCCGATCAACTTTGAACCGCTGTAACACCGCTACAAAGAGGCAGATTTCCATAGCGAAAATGTTTTTCAAAAGACATTTGTACTGACATTATTTTCATGAAGTATAAAGAACAGATTCAGGCTACAACGACTGTAAATGAATTTTTAAGATTTCATACAAACCTCTCTGATCAAAATTATGCAAATTACCGCAAATTTAGAAGCCACATGAGAAGATTTTTAATTCTAATTTACAGATGTTGTACCTTCGATAATGGTCTTATTTTTTGTTGAATGAACAATATCAATAAAATTGTTAAAAGTAGTGGCAAATGTTGGATATCTGCCTCTTTTTAGCGGTGTTACAGCAGTTCAAAGTCGGTCAAAATCCCATACATTTACTGTAATTTTAGCCGCGTTTGCCCCCCAGTTAAAATGGCACCAATAACTGTGGAACCATCTATTCTATTTGGAGTAAACATTTCTGTTGAAAAGACTTTTAGTTAGCATAAGGAATGAGAACTGGTGGTTTAAGGAGAGTGCCGGAGACCATAAAAAGTACCGGTAGATTGAACTTTTTCATTTATGTGACTACCAACCATATTGAAGAAGAAAGTATTTGCAAGCATGAAAATAGAGTTCAATTCCCAGAGGTTTAGTTTGGGACACCAACATGTCTGCCGTGACATCATATGAAAGCACTCTATATACCATGAAAAAGTAATGGGTTTTACTAGGAGCAGCTCATCACTATGGTGACAGCCAATTAACCAGTGTAAATTATCCTAAAACATAATTATGTAGCAGTACTAGGCAACGAACCTTCACCTATCATCAATTGCTTATCATAAAATATCAAGTTTGTATGACAGTTGATAAGCATACAAAGTGCAATTAAAACTAGTAGTAAGTTAACAAACATCAATAATTTTATTTTTACTAGAAATGAGGAGAATCTGAAGGAGAAAAAAAATCACTGCTTCTTTGGATGCCTTCAACTAGAAAAAATTAGTGAGGGAACAAAATCAACAATTTAAGGGCTTGGGAAAAAACTGCCTACCAGTATGTCAAATTTTAGGTCGTTTCTTGATTTTTCTTGAAAATGATACAAAAATCGCTGATAGAAAAAAATTCCGGACAATGTTTTTCAATCGCATTAATAATAATAATAATAATAATTTAGAACTTATATAGCGCATTTTCCATGTGTATATGATCAAATGCGCTTTACAAGCAGATGAAATTGGAATTTGGAAATGTTGGTTTTTTGTAAAGAGGGGAAAACCAGAGAACCCGGAGAAAAACCTCTCGGAGCAGAGAAGAGAACCAACAACAAACTCAACCGTCGAGTCCGGGAATCGAACCCGGGCCACATTGGTGGAAGGCGAGTACTCTCACCACTGTGCCATCCCTGCTCCCCAAAAGCATTACATTACAGTTTGCATTACAGTTTGTCATATGCAAAAATTTGGATCATATCCAAGCAAAATCAAAAAATGACCTAAAATTCGACATAGGTAGTTTATACACCCAGCCCTTCAATTTATACTACCTGGTGCTTGGTGTTATCTTCCATCATGGAGACTGGATCAGAATGGGCCCACAAGGGACCTTCATCCTCTATGAGCCCTACTTGGCTGAGTTCTATAAAGTACTTGATATTTGTAAGTTTCATCTTGAATTTTTCCTTCTTGTCACTTCCAACCTAAATTTCAAAGGAAAAAAGAACCTCACTGCTTTATTTGTAAGAAATCTTCATGCTCAGGGTTTTCTTTTCAAATGGAGTTACAGTTGACTTGAGAAAAGCAGGCGGAGATTATGGGTGCGCAAGCGAAAAATTATTACTGAACAACAGCAATTGTTTGGCCTGCAGCTGCCGGCGATTGAGCCGTTGACAGGCGATGAAAATCACTGGTCGCCGGCCAAAAAGGAAAACCCTGCATGTGGTGTTGAATTTGCAAATTTCATCATGTTCATAGCTTGTGACATTATTTTCCTTTCAATTATCTGGAATTATAATTAAATTTCATTTTAATAAAATACAGTACTCACATCTAAAATGTCATTAAGTTTTAAAACTTCTTTCTCCACAGACCACACAAACATGCTAAATGGCATTGAATCAGTGAGAAGCCTTACCAAATGGCAATTGGTTTTGTGTATACCGTAAAAGCTCTATTACCGGTAAGCCCCTGGGGGCTTATTTAATTTCAGGTCTCATTAACAGTGGGCTTATTGCAGAGGGGGGCTTATCTCAAATCTTAAACATGCCGTTTTCATCCAAACAAAATAGTTTTTCTACAAAACTCAAATGACTGCAGTAAAATGTAAACTAAAGAGTAAAGAGGGAATAGGAAAGACTAATTACAAAATCTCATGTCCCAAAGGGGGGGGGGGGGTATTAGAGAAGCGGGGTTTATTACAAAAACCGACTTCCCAATGGGGAAGAGAAGGGGGTTAATAGAGACAAGGGGCTTAATAGAGCTTTTACGGTAGTCTAGCTTAGTTTTTCTTAACTGATAAATCTCTTTCAAATTGAGTCACAAAATGCAAACCATACATTCCATGTTTGAGAGTGAGGAGGAAAATCATCGTGTTCCATATCATAAACCATTCTTGACGAACCAATGTAATCCCAGCTTTCCTGCATACAGAGAGTATATCAAGAATTAATTAATTTTACAATAACTGTCAAATTTCTCATGCACTCATTGGGTAATTTTTACCTTCAATAAGAGCACAGACAAATAACATTTTAATTTAATATGCAAAGGTTTGTGCAACTTTTGAATTTATTTAGCAATTATTAAGATGGAGGAGGACTTAAGTTTTGTAGGTGATGCTCTCCCTGACAAGGAAAAAGAGCTGGAATTAAATTATCAGAAATTGAAGGCAACTGAAAAAACAACCAGGTTTCCAAAATTAAGTAGAGACAAATTGCAAGAAATTGTTCGAAACACAAGACCAAAGTGGTTTGTGCAGATATTTTTAGGTAAAGACACAACAACAATTATTTTCAATTTGATTCAACTTTTTGCAGCATGTGCGAATTTTAATTAATGCGAGGCATTGGCCTGATACCAAACTATCAAACTTTTAGCCAATGAAATTTCTTAGATGTTGCAAGAAGCCAATCAGAAAGTGAGAAAAGATATTGACAATGTTTGTTTCATTTGAATAAAATTCATTAACTTTCTGTGTCAGGAGTGTCAAATGGTTCTTCAAAAAATACCAATTTTTGTCCAATTTCATGGTTCTCGCTTTCTCAATTTTTTCGCAACTTCGTCTTGGAGACTCCATTTCTTTTGCAAGGCTATGAAAGTCTCAGGCTCGTAGAAAATGTATGAGTCTCGCTGTCTTGCATAGTCTTGGATTTACCAGTCACCATTCCTTGAGTTTATAGTGCCTTTTCTCCGCATTGAAACCCATCATTTGATCACTTTGACAATGTTACGATACAATTTATGATCAATAAGAGGACAAATGTATATAAAACACTGACATCAATTTGTTAACCATTGCCTTGTAGTACATGAATAATATAAGTTGCAAACGTAAACCCTGAGGAGTCATCTCTTTTAACACTTTTCTAAACTTGCCTTGGCTGAACCATTTTTTTCACAGCTGGCACGTTCCCCAAAATGATCTCAGAATACCTGACTCCTGTTTCAGGAAAGGAATTACCAGTAACAGTGCTGCTCATTGGTTTATGTCACAGCCGTGGCCAATCATAAGCCCTGTTGTATAAGTCAATCATTTAATACTCCCTTTTCCATGGCTCTTTCGAATGTATTTGGAATGATGTTTGACTGATTTTAGAGTTTCTTCTGATAGCATTTACCTTTACCTTTTAGAGTGATTTTTTTCAGCTTGTTTTGCTCCTTTGCACTCAGAGGGCCCTTTTATAAAATTTCAGTGTGGCATTTCCCAAAAAAGTGCAACAATGCTGCAATGCTGCAGTCTGGTAAGAGCACTGCTAAAATGAAAGACAGAGTGAAGACATGCTACGGAACTTGAATTGGATTTTTGCAGATAACTTACCCCTTGGAAAAATGAAAACATGATAGGGTTCTTGGGCACTTGAACTGACCCCTAAAGAAACAAAGACATGTAATCATTTGACACAGGTAATAGAGCAGTTTTCAATTGAGTGTTGAAAGTAATTCTGGTTTTGCTTTGGTTTGCATTGCTTCACTCTATGATTGGCCAGCAAAACTTGCGCCACTTTCTCAACCAATGACAAGCAAAACCAAAACCAATCATGACTTGCACGTGCGCATTTTCCCGCGCTTTACGCCAGCTACATGTAATTGCTTCATATTCTGATTGGCTCACTGTACTGCTTACTTCTGTTGTGATTGGTCAGAGTAATTGCTTTGGTTTTGGTTTTACAACACTCAATTGAAAAGTGCTCTAAACAAACAAGTGCTTTGAAAAATGATATATCAAAAAGCATATGTTGGTACAACATCACATGATCCCGACTTACATTTCGTTTCAAAGCACCCAGTGCCTTAGCTGCAGCTAATGCCACTATTATTCCTGTACCATCATTGTCCACTCCAGGTGATAGGTCATGGAAAAATGAACTAGAATCCAGCTATAAACAAAGGAAAAGAACTACTGTGAGACAGTCACTTGACAATATTCTGTTTTGAATATGTATATCCCCTGAGTTCTACATACATACTTTACATGTTTTAATTTAGCATAAATCTACTAGCATTCTATCCCAAATGCCGTTCTCTTATGGGCTATGCTACTGACACTATCTAACATATTCTGTGATAGACAGTGAGTAAGGGTTGTCAACAAAATAGTGGCCACTTCTTCCCATTTTTCAAGTGTCTGTGAGGAGGATTTAGATAACTTATTTGTTTAGTTTTGAACGACTAGTAGATTTATACTTGGTGGAAAACTATCATGCTAAGTGGATTTTTGGGAGTTTTTTTTTTTTAATTTTGCTCCAAAATTGCTGGGGTTTTGCATACAGGTTTGTTTTTATAACTCCCCCCTAGGAGCTCTTCTGGCAAACACAATAAAAACTAAATAAATAAAAAAATCGAATTTACAATTAATTGTAAATAATTAGCACAAACTATAATGTACATATAATAAGATAAATGACATATTCATGAATTAAAGAGGCGTTCATGGAAGTTATCCGCATCTTTGAACTTTTAAGTTATCTGCAGCTCAATGAATGAAATGAGCTCCCCAGAAAATAATACGATCCCTTTGATAACATTAATTGGTACCTTGGTAGCAAGCATCACAACTTCATGACCTTTTAGTGGTTCTTTTATAGGATACAGGGTTCCCCACACGTTCTTGTCTCCAAGAGGCTGGCAAAAACTTTCACCTAAAAATATAATAACCAAGTATGAACATTTTTTAGTTCTTCTTCTAACAAGAATCTCTTTCTCAGTTGGATTTTCCACAAGGGAAAGGTCTCTTTTGTTTGTGACGACACAAATTCTAAAAATCCTGCATAGTATGAGTGCATCCAGAAGGAAAAGGAAAAACAAGATTTACCAAGGATTAAAAACTTGCCCTCTTAGATCTTTCAATATTTGAGTAATTAGTCAGAGTAAACTAACCAGTAACGCTACCAAATGGGGCAGCCCATGAAAACATTCTAAAAAAAGAATGTTATAATAAGCAGTACATTCCTGTTGAACTCTTACCGTAAAAGCTCCATTAAGCCCCCGCCCACCCCAGGCCTCATTAACGGGGGTCTTATTAGAGAGGGGGGTTAATGGAGAATGGAGATGGGTGGCTTAATGGAGCTTTTATGGTAAGAGAACTGTATATCTTTTGAGCTTGTATGAAATGACCATTCAAACTAAAGTTACTGAGCAGTACTTTTGATTCCTGAAGTACTGTTCATCATGCTACCCAAAAACGGTTCTAAAATTTGAGTCTGTGGCCAAAATCGTTAAGTGTGAACATTCACCTGCATGTTACTTATAAGTATTTAGTACTGGTACTTAATTTCCTTTGGCAATCAGTAAATAAACCCCTTTCGGCGGCTGGTATATTGAAGGATAATGTCCACAGCTGATAGATAGTCCAAAAACTGAACAGTTGGCTGAGAAGCAAAGCTTCAAGGGGAACTGTGATAATTATTTTGAGGACAATCTACCACCAATATATACCAGGAAGCCAGAAAGGGGTTTATTTATTTCATAACCCCTCCAATTAATTTTCAGAATTATAGAGTATACACAGTTGAAAGTTGAAAAAAGTGATCTGACAATGTTTAGCCTGCGCGCAGAGGTTTCCTATTTCCTTTCCTGTGTGTGTTTTCTTTTCTTTGTTTCTCCTATTTCAAAGGAAATAGGAGACATCTGCATGCAGGCTAACAGTGACTGCATTGATTGGTTGAGTTTATTTTATTTAAACTGCGACTGGATTCTTCCATTTGAAATTGAAGAAACTTTAAAAAGACTGGCTTTGTTTTGTCTTTTTTGGCAACCAAAAAATTGGAAGACAAAATATTAATATCAATGTGGACAGGGTATATTGCCCGATATTTGCACCACGTGATCCAAAAAAGCCAATAAAATGGCACAAAAATCAGTTGGTGGGTTAAAATATAAATGTTCATTATGTTGTTGAGGATGGAAATTTCCAATTGAAGGGCTAGGGGCATAAACTGCCTATGTGTAATTTTCGGCTGTTTTTTTAGTTCGCTTGGATTTGTCCAAATTTTTGCATGTGAACTGCATTTTGATTCAAAAACATTGTCCCGTATTTTTTTTCACCGATTTCTTTTTCGTTTTCGAGAAATAACGTATGCAAAAAAAAAACCACCTAAGACTACACATAGGCAGTTTATGCCCCCAGCCCTTCAATTAGACTTGAGCAAAAGCAGAACAACAGATAAAAATGATACTAAAGTAATAAAGATGTTCATGCCCTGATTTTGTGGTGTCTTGACCCTGATTTGGCAACACCTTTTAGTTAAGACATGACATTATTCCAGTGATTACAATGTACCATGACTTCTACTGAACAACTGAGACTTACTACAGTACCTGTGGGGTTTGGCATATGTGTTTTCCTCATGCATGTTGGAGTGTCTTTGGCAGCAAACATAAAATCCTTCAACTGTACACCACATAGTGGATACTCTGGTTTTTCTTGACTGTTATGCTCATTATAACACTGAAACATTGAATTGTCTTTCATCAAATTGTAAATACAAAGATAATGACACCCAAAAGTGTTTAAACATGTCATGTTAAAGTGCAGCCACACTTTACTGACACGTATCCTGGCAATACCTTATAATTATCCAGCCATATTAGACAAATTACTGCAGAATAA
The DNA here is from genome assembly GCA_016490735.1 of Pachyseris speciosa. Lineage (NCBI taxonomy): Eukaryota > Metazoa > Cnidaria > Anthozoa > Scleractinia > Pachyseridae > Pachyseris > Pachyseris speciosa. The sequence goes on from JAEMWC010000403.1 coordinate 526,815, forward strand.
AATACCAGGGTTCTAGATACGATTTTAAGGCAGGGTGTCAACAAGAAATTCCATCGGGTCAAGTTTCCAGTGCTCCCACCAAACCATTATAAATTTTCCATTAATTTGCCAGGTCATGTAGCTGACCTTGCAGGGTTTTTGACCAAGACCCCCCTCTTATCTGGAACACTGAATACCTTGACACTAAGGCCACATGGTAGCAGGCATTACCCCTTAAATCTACCAAATCAAAGATTGAGCCCAAGCATTACCAGCCATGGGCAGCTGTTTCAGCCTTGTTAGGCCTCATTTGCATGGCATAGCTAATGCTCAGGCTCAAGTACCCACATATCAATAAAACAAGATGGTAATGGTAATGGTAATGGATTTATATACCGCACATATCACATAGTTTCATGGCAGTTTATAGCTCTTCTCTAGGGTGAGATCGGATGTCAGGTGAGATCGGACGTCAGCCTGTTGACATTTACGTGATATGCACTATTTGATGGAAGGATTAGTTTCTGCTGTTCGGATAGCTTGAGCTATCCGTTGAAATGAACAGTCATGCCACAAACTGAGATGATGACATTAACTACTCTAGCTGTCTTTGCTTTCATAGCCTTCGATTGTAGTATTGATACACAAATTATACTTATAGTTTTCAATCAACACTTGATTGGTCGTGATTTATTTTGAAGAAGCTGAAATGCACTCAAGCAAAATTTACACCTAGCTGTGCAACTGATCAAGTAACTTTATTATGCAAAAACCAAGCGCTTATACATACATGCAGGTGCGTGCCAACGTGTTGGAAAGTGACAGTGCATGTGATTAAATATGCAAATCATACATGTGCAACAACCCTCCCCTTTTGAAGGGAAAAACAAACAAACAAACAAAACGACAACAAGAACGACAAATTTATGTTGAAGTGATTCAGTCACTGCTCATCAATGCCTTGTATGTCACTGTCTTAGTTCATCAAACTTCTGGTCTAAGAGACTGAACAATGTTCATCACATAGTCCTTAAATCTAGAAGGCATGTTCCAAGTCCTTGACGATCTCCGTAGCATGACACTTGGTTGTGCGGGTTCCATTGCAGGCACTCCTGCTTGGCTTGCCTGTTGGTCTTGTGCCCTGATTGCTGATTGTTCTTGTTCTGCTGGCATGTCGTCTTCCCCAGGTAAAGATGCAGTTTCCAGGTCAGCGGGCTCCACTGGATAGTGGTGTGTAGGCTCTGTGCAGGCTCTTCTGATCTGAGAGTGGTTTCGACGAATCTGTCCCAAAGGTGTGCTAACCAGGCAAGCCCTTGGCGCAGGGTTTCCAACTACCTCGCCATAAATCCATGGCTTATGTTTATTTTGTGGGTTAGGCTTCAAGAAGACTTTCTACTCTGGTGAGAACTCTCTCTGTGTTGCTGATGCTCTCTTGTTATACTGTGTCTTAACCTACGATCAGGCTCTATTTTCGTTTCGATGGTAAACCTTTCCCGCAGCCCCCCCTTATTATAGATTTAAGTGACAATAACTCAAAAACGAGCTCAGTGACCCCCATTTTTTATTTTCGGAAAATAATTAACATAATATAATAAAACTTTTTGCTAAGTTTCAAAAAATTATTTTGGTGGAGTGGATTCAGAGCCATCTTAAATTTTCAAAAATTTCACCAAGCTCATTTTTGAGTTATTGTCACTTAAAGCTATAATAAGGGGTGTTTTTAATGGGCTATGGTGTTGCTATGGTAACCTGTTATGTTGAAAAAAGTTTCATAACTTGTTCACCAATCATTGGGCATTTCTTTGATACCAATTTAAAGGTAATAACGTATAAAGATTGGTAGTAGTGATCCACCGAAAAAATAGTGCTTGAAAATGCTGGAAACCTGTAGGAGCCACCTTAAGGGGTAATGCCCGCTACGTTGTGGCCTTATAGCCCTCCAGTCACATCCCACAAGCTTTACGTTTTCATTGCTTGTTTTATTGATATTTGTGGGTACTTTAGCCTGAGCATTAGCTGTGCCTTGCTGATGAAGTCTGACAAGGCCGAAACAGCTGTCCATGGCTGCTAATGCTTGGGCTCAACCTTTACTTTGGTAGATTTAAGGAGTAATGCCTGCTACCATGTGGCCTTACAGTACCCTTAGAGTGGCTTCAGCTTACCAGACCACATCAACTTGTGAGGTATCCTTGTCACTCCAGCCACATCCCACAAGCTTAACATTTTCTTTACTGCATGTAACTGTCATTTATGTATACTTAACATCTTTTACAGCGGTGATTATATTGCCGTGAACACCTGAAATATGTCTGGAATGTTAATTGTGTTGTAACCAATCACAGCCGAGATCTTCAAACCACAGAAACCACAGGCAACGAACGGTCACGGAACAAATTATTTTCGTTTTGTTTAACATGTTTAAGGATGCAAGCTGTCTTATTAGGAATTTAAAACACCACTGCTCCCCAAGATCAATGCTGAGGAGCGCATTCAGCACATCGTTCGATTTTAGAAAGAAAAATTTAGAAGCCAACGCGACGCGACGACGACCGGCTTTCCATGTAACGAAATAATGAACAATCGTGTATTCTTAGAAAAATAAATTTTCAGATATGCATTCAACAATATAAAACCGTTGGGTTGTAACATGCGAGTTACGGACATTTACGGAGATTCTTTTGGTAAGAAGAACTGCGATCGGAGATAATCATGTTTTTTTTTCTTTTGCGCGCAAAATGTGCTAATAATCGCATCCAAAGGGGACTTAAAATCTTCTTGGCTAAATCCCCTCATAACTAGTTTCCTACAGCGTGTAATCCCCCTGATATCAAATGCATAAATGCCTTCAGAGAAAAAGCAAAATTATATTTTGGAAGGAATACCGAAAAGTGGGCTGTTTACGTTGCGCGATGTGTCAATCATTCCATAGATGTTGAATTTGGTCGGTGGTTTTCCAGTTTGCGATCTTGCGATCAAGGAACTTCTGCCGGCACAGTAGTTCGAAGGTTTAATCGTTAGCTCACGTAAATCCAATCCCCTTGTTCTACAAAAAAATATTAGCGAGGATTATGTTATCAGAAACGTAAACATCGACAAGAACAACTCTCGAATTTCAACTTTATTATTAGCTACCAAAAAAAAGAATAATAAATTACCAAAATAGTAAATCTCCCTGACCTAACAAAAAAGTGTTAATGCTTGCTGCAATAGCCGCGAAGCGATGGGAATCAGAAAATTCTAGCGGCTTACCTTGCAACATTGTAACTTGCGATCAGGCGTAACTACCGATTTCGATCGTTACAAAAGGTTTGAAAATTCCCACGCCAAACCGTCGCGTGCGTCGGCCCGGCACTTCGGCTTTGTAATTTATTTCAAAATCGTTCAAACCTGTATTCTTCGCTATTATACCACACACTGTAAACAAATAGGAAGGAAACGCAATTGTTTACTTGTAAAGAGACTGAATGTTAAAACAAAACGAAAATAATTTGTTCCGTGACAAATAGGAAACCGTTCGTTGCCTGTGGTTTCTGTGGTTTGAAGATCTCGCCTGATTGGTTACAACACAACATTCCAGACATATTTTAGGTGTTCACGGCAATACAATCACCGCTGTAACACCTGTTTGTGATCAGGAATATATTTTGTTTTTGTATTTTTTAATTTGTTGAAAATGCAACCTTCTTATTTTCACAAAGCTCTACCCTTTGCTGTACAAAGCTAGTAAGGTTGCGGAAAATGAGCACATGCAGAAGACAATCCTGATGCCTAAGTAAAGGCACTTTACAATAACCATGTAATTGAATGAAAATATTCTCCAATGCTTGATTAATATTGTACCTTAATAAGGGCATCTATTTCCTTCTCATTGGTCAAAGCAAACATGGGGATATCATAGTATGTAAATGACATGGCATTTCCCTGCAGGAGAAAAATGAACCACCGTATTAGTCCTCAGAAACTTGTATGCATATGAGGACCAAAGCAGAGATTAAAGATAGCACTTGATGAGTGTAGCAGTGATATGGTTAGTGCATTGGATTTTTGGCAGGAAGATTGTTTGGTTGGTTGATTTTTCATGGTTAACACATTGTTGAATTGCAAGTTCAAGTACAAGTTTAATTGTGCAATAGTTAGAGGATAATACAAGGAAAGAGAATACCAAATTAAAAAAAGAGAAAACGTATACATTGGAAAAGAATAAGTAGCTTAAGATAAAACAGATTCGTTATGTGCACAGTGGTCACCAAAGTAGCCAAAGCTTTTTACATGTAGGTCACTGTCATGTTTAGATAAACAAGGTGAGACGCCTCCTATGCAGATGTCGTTGGGTTTGTTACACGTTCCTCCCACACAAACATCTGCTCCACTGAACTGCCACTTCTGTTCACTGGTGGTTAGTCTTTGTTTTGAAGAAACCAATCAGTATCCATCTATGGTGTAATAGTTAGCCAATAACGAGCTGCGTAAGTATGGAAATCTACACCTGCTGAGTTATTTCTGCCAAATGATTCACATGCATCATCTGGGAAATTAAAATTATCCTGGGGTTGAAGTCCGTTTTACATGTATTGGAAGGCAAGCTATGATTGGCTAACCACTGGTGAATGGAAGTTGAGCAGACAATTGTGGGGGATGCACCTCTTTAAAACCTCTTATTTCATTGGATCTTTATAGGCTGCACCTCTATTGTTTTAGGGCTAGGTTCCATTGTATTCATTCTTTGATTATTGTTGTTTTGAACCAATCTTGTGACTAGTGAGCGGCACGACGGAAGACTTGTGGTTGTAGTTGTAGTTTTCTTTTTATTTCCTACGCGTTTCGTCTCTCACGGAGACTTCATCAGGGAATGAATACAACTAACATAGAACAGCATATTTAACACATTCGTGTTTCTAAGTTTAACTTAACATGGAAGTGATTAATAATAAAAACATGCTGTTGCCGGACGTTACAAAAAAACGCCCAAAATACGTATGTGATTGCGTGTTGTTAAAGTTTGGGGGCCATACGATTAGCGCTAATCGTATGGCCCCCAAAAAACAAGCTATTTACATAGATGTGCCAAAGTGGTAGTAGATTTATAACTAACGATGCAGTCTAAATCTGGTAAATGCCTCTGGATAACACGCTTGATGTTAGCGTGGCTGCAGTTAAATGTCGATTTAAAGACTACCATTCTACGGTTGCGTGACTTGACCTTTCTAGAAAGCCACCAAGTTCTGCCACTGTATTTAACTTCCCTAAAAATAGGAAGCAAAAACCTCACTGGGTACCCGCGAAGCCTAAGACGCCTCCAGAATTTCTCACGTGTTTCGCTAAAAGCCTTAAATGTGGAACTATTTCTGGTATAGCGCATAAGCTCACCTCTTATAAAGGCTTTTTTGTTGCTCGCGGGATGAAAGGACTCATAAGGAATGTACAGATACTTATTAAGCGGCTTCTGATAGGTAGTAAACTGCAGAGTACTACAATTGACATCCTTGTAGAGGAATAGATCCAGAAACGAAATACTACTTTGGTCAAAAACATACGTGAGTTTGATACGATCATTCTTGTGATTGAGACAACTAAGAAACTCCAATAGGGTTTCTTTAGGACCCTCCCAGATAAGGAAAATGTCATCGATGAACCGCTTATATAAGAGTAAATTACTAGAAAATTGCGTGACAACATCGTTTTCTAAGTAATACATGAAAGCATTAGCGGCCGTGACTGCAAAGGGGGTTCCCATAGCGATCCCAAAGGTTTGGTGAAAAATATCCCCGCTAAATTCGGTTTTGAGGAAGTTATTCTCAAAAACCAGTCTAGAGAACTGAATCAAAAGTGGCGTATCAGGCGCTCCTGCCTCCCGAAGAAGCAGGTCAAGGGCCACTAGTGCTTTCTTAATATCCACATTGGGATAAAGTGAGATGACATCTGCCATGACAAGAAAGCACTGTGGTGGCAACCTGATAGACGCAAGCGTTTCAATCAGTTCTCCAGTATCCCTAAGAACAGTAGGCATTTTGAGTCTAGGCTTAACATATTCATCTACAAAAATACTCAGAGGTCGTGTGATGTAACTATGCGAAGCCGCAATAGGCCAACCCACCATAGGGGTTTTGTGTATCTTAGGTATAATGTAGAACTTAGCCGGGCAAAACAACTGATCGTAACTACGCAAGAATTTAGCGGCATTAGAGGTGATAAATCTGCTAAAAGTTAGCATAAGTTTTTCGCGAGTGTCGATTACCTGACCATGTTTCAGGATCCATTCTTCATAACTTATGAGAGAATAGGATTGTTTGTCATTGAGCTGTCTCATAGTCTCATTTTTCAACCAATCAGTCGACACTAGAGCTGGTCCGAGATTCTTGTCGGTATTCAAAACTCTGACAGATTTGTCACTGGTTATCTGGTTGAGTTCCTCACGATCTAGAGCAGAAAGATTTCGTCTCCAGCGCGGCTTGTTTTGCCTGATGTTTTGCAGCAATTCCTTGCGAATTTCGTGCAGCCTGTCCTCAAGTTCTGGATCTTCACGTGGAGGATTCCAGGTGGATTTCACATAAAGTCTTGGGTTAAAGTCGGGGTCATCCGGCTCTCCCTTGAACATGTTATGTAAACGGACACTGCGACAAAAGCCCTGAATTTGCATGTTAAACTGCGCCAGGTCAGGAGGTTTCAGCATGGGCCTAAACTTTAAACCCAAGCCTATGATTCTAGCCTGACGATCAGTCAAATGCAGAGAAGTGAAATTGTGGAATTCCGAATTTCTTGGTAGGAGGTTGTACAAAGGTCGTTTAGCCATAGAGAAGAGCCATTTGCTGTAAAGCGATCGACAGTCTACGTTCCGTGGCCGGCGTTTCTGCCGTGGCCGTTTTTTGGCAGTGAAACTCGCCGATTGTTGCTGGACGATTGGCGGCGCTGCTGTTTCTTTCTGCTGGATGATTGCCTGCGTTGCAGGTTTTTACGGCCCGTGCTTTGGCTACGCTTTCGAGAATTAGGGCCCGTGCTTTGGCTTCGCTGGCGAGAATTACGGCCTTTGGAGGAGGATCTACTTATCCGCTGGGTTTTATTTACACTGTTCGAGGCTGTGTCATCTTTGCGACTCGAGCGACCGCGAGAGTTTCTAGCTCCTTGTTCAGCTCTGTTGAGACGCATAACCTAGGCTTTAACAATGTCCCGGATAGAATCCTCGGTGACTGCAAAGTCGGTCTCCATTCCAAGTTGGCGTTTCCTGGCTTTTTCTTCTTTATTCAGGGATTCTTGGAGAGCTTTGGACGTGTTACGAGCTGCGCATTGAAAGTAGAAATCATCTACGAATTGTCTGGCATGCAATGCCAGTGAATCCGCCTTCTTCGTGTATTTCTCGTCTTTCAGTGGAAATGAGGATCTCCATTTGGCTATGGTAACTTCTAAGTCCTCTTTAGAATTTTGGATCGATTTCTCAATTTCCAAGATTTCTTTTCGCAGACTCTCCAGCGTGGCGTCCAGAAGTTTAAGTTCCGCTTCGCGGATAATTTGATCAAACTTCTCCTGAAGATCCTCTGACTTACTTTTTGCTTTGACAGACTTGATCTTCAGACCTTTGGGGACTGTTTTCTGCTGGAGTTGTTCCTCCAAATGCTGAATTCTCCCCCGCGAGCGAGAGAGAGTGCTTTCTGTGTCTACCAGCGAGTGGACTTTCTTTTTCAAGATAGACACAAACGCGGGATCAAGTACGGCATCTGGAAAGCTCTCGTCATGGTCGGCCGGTTCGGTGACATTAACGCTACGGAGTTCTGCAATTTGCGAATCTCTCGCATTCGCTTGTCTCTCAAGGGAGGCTCCTCTGCCCTTCTTGGACAAAGAGAGCGATTTGTTATGTTCCTTGAGTCCACTACAGCTTTGGTCTCCCATGTGGCGTCTTCTAGATAGCGAATACAATTTTTTAACTAAGACTAGTGAGCAGCACGACGGAAGACTTGTGGTTGTAGTTGTAGTTTTCTTTTTATTTCCTACGCGTTTCGTCTCTCACGGAGACTTCATCAGGGAATGAATACAACTAACATAGAACAGCATATTTAACACATTCGTGTTTCTAAGTTTAACTTAACATGGAAGTGATTAATAATAAAAACATGCTGTTGCCGGACGTTACAAAAAAACGCCCAAAATACGTATGTGATTGCGTGTTGTTAAAGTTTGGGGACCATACGATTAGCGCTAATCGTATGGCCCCCAAACTTTAACAACACGCAATCACTTACGTATTTTGGGCGTTTTTTTGTAACGTCCGGCAACAGCATGTTTTTATTATTAATCACTTCCATGTTAAGTTAAAAAATATAAAAAATAAAATAATAATAATAATAAAAAAAATTAAAAAAAAAATTTAAAAAATGGTGCAAGTCGCCCCTGAACGCATGGGGAGCCCAAAGATATCTGCGTAGGAGGCTAGTAATGCTTTGGATTATAAGAGTAATTTTTCACTGGCTGAGTGAAATGAAATAAGTGAAAAATGTTTTTCTCACACACGGCTGGGACCTGGGTATAGGTCATGTGACCTATGGGGCAGGCAGTTGTTTTTATACCTACCAGCAGTGTGTGAGAAGGAATACTTAGCTACACATATGAACTTACATGTAGTTTTACACCAGCTTTACTTAATGATATAAAATTAATTCTATGCAAATAAGGGCCATGCCTAGTTGTGCTATACTGGACTTGGTAATACAACTATAATAATAATAATTTAGAACTTATATAGCACATTTTCCATGCGTATATGATCAAGTGCACTTTACAAGCAGATGAAATTGGAATTTGGAAATGTTGGTTTTTGTGGAGAGGGGAAAACTGGAGAACCTGGAGAAAAACCTCTCGGAGCAGAGAAGAGAACCAACAACAAACTCAACCCACATATGACGTCGAGTCGGGGAATCAAACCCGGGCCACACTGGTGGAAGGCGAGTGCTCTCACCACTGCGCCATCCCTGCTCCCCAGAAAGAAAAGAGAAAGACAAAAAGAAGGGAATTGAAGGTGGGAGAATATTGCTTTGCAATGCACCAGAATGGCTTTTCCAACAAAGTGGTTATATTATTTACACAGACAAAAATGTCATCCTTTGGGTCATATTTGGCCCTTTAATATTGCATACTAGTGAAAAGAGCATTGCTAAATGACAGAAACTCATGAATGATACATGTAATTAACTGCACATGAGATCAGTGACCACTTACTTCCTTGTTCCACATCACTTTTTTGCAGTTTTCGTAGTCTGAGTTACCATTGTATGCCCCTTAAAAAAACAGCAGAATACAAACTAGAAGTTAAAGCAATGAATCTTCATAAAAAGCGGAGTTCTGTCACAGTCTCGTTACAGTTGAAACAGATATTTCAAAAAAGACTCTTGTGAAGCCCTACGCTGTATGTGCTTTCAGTTTGACCTTGCTGAGTTGTGTCCTTGCCGTACTTTGTGAGGACAATTAGCTCAGACAGTTATTATTATTATTATAATTATAATCAAGGTTCGACTGTAGTTAACCCAGATTAGGGCTAAACATACTTCAAACAGGCTGGTCCTGGCTATTAATGGCAGCTTTGCTTTTACTTTTAAATTCCTGCCTCATTTCTTATTCAAGGAAATACCAATCATTCATCTTTGTCTTCAAAGATGTCTATGTTTTCTGCATGATACGCAAGAGCAAAAAGATTAGAGCACTTTTCATTTGAGTGTCGTAAAACCAAAACCAAAACCAAAACCAAAGCAATTACTCTGGCCAATCAGAACAGAAGTAAGCAGTGTAATGAGCCAATCAGAATACAAAGGAATTACATGTAGCTGGTGCAAAGCATGGGAAAATATGCACATGCAAATCACCATTGGTTTTGGTTTTGCTTCTCATTGGTTGAGAAAGTGGTGCAACTTTTTTCTGGCCAATCACAGAGTGAAGCAATGCAAAACCATAGCAAAACCATAATTGAAGGCCTCGGAGCATAACCATCCTATGTTGAATTTTGAGTCGTTTTTCGATTTTGCTTGGATTTGTCTGAATTTCTGCATGTGAACTGCAATTCGATGGAAACACATTGTATGGTATTTTTTTGACTGATTCATCCAGAATCCAGAAATGCATTTTTCCTTACGTACACCAAGAAACCAACCTTCCATGGGAGTGGTTTGCAAGTTGCATTACATCTTCTTTCAATCGAATTGCAGTTTACATGCAACAATTCGGGCAAATCCAGGCAAAATCGAAAAACAACCCAATATTCGACATAGGATGGTTATGCTCCGAGGCCTTCAATTACTTTCAACACTCAATTGAATACCGCCCTAATACACTTATTCAGTTTTTTGTGGCTGGTTTTATTATACTTACCAAAATGATCATTAGGACATTCATAATCAGGAGAGTACACTGAAAGAAAGTACAGACCATAAAGTTACAAATTCCTATCAAGGTTGGAATCTTTTCAAGTGAAGTTAAAAACAACCGAATTGAGTTAAAGGCCCTGGGAAAGGAGGACACATTGTTGTGGACACATTGTTGCTCATGGTATTTCCTGGGTGAGCAAACGAGCAAGACACAATGCGAATGTTCTGTTTCCATACTGTGGAAACTGGGAAACATTTGTTGAGGACACAAATGTTGTGTTCGCAACAAATGCGGTGCGCACGGGCAAACAGGGAAACATTTGTGTCCGCAACAATGTGTCCTTGTTTGCCAGGGCCTTAACAACATCAAAACAGATGTGAGAAATGATTCATGCGGCATAACATAGGAGGTCAAGTATATGTACCTGTGTTAGGTGTGTGTCTGTATTTTCCTGATTGCGTGGCTATTACAAGAGCTCCACTGATCTTTTTATTGTCTATGAGAGGTCTGAGCAATTTTCTGAAAAAAGAATGGCAACAGGACAAAATGTTATCTTTATGATTCTATCTCGTTCACAGGATGTAAAAAATAAAATCATGACATCATCTACAGACATTGAAACAGATAAAGATGGTATTCCCCACATCCTAGTATCACGTTCCACTGTAAAGGATTATTAAAGTGTCCATATTGTCTTCTGTTTTTTTGTGATTCTGGTATGTACAGAAAGAGTAGATAGATGTTCAAATATAGAATTCCTCCGTGTTTTTGCCCTGAAATCGTCGTTCAAATTTCCTGCTTGAGCCATGCCCATCAAACATGACCGAGCTAGTTAGGGGCATTGGTCTATTCCTGATTTCACATCACAAACTGATTTGCATCACATTAAGTCTTTGTTAACATGCATGCAAAACAGTTTGTGATGTCAAATTGGGAATAGACCCACACCCCTTACTAGCTCGGTCAAGTTTGATGGGCATGGCTCAAGCGGGAAATTTGAACAACGATTTCAGGGAAAAAACACGGCGGAATTTGAAAAAAACGTATTTGAACAGCTATCTACTCTTTAAGTACATACCAGAACCACAAAAAAAAAAAAATAAACAGAAGATGATATAGACACTTTAAGTTTCCTCAATAGCTCAATGCATAATAGTGACATCTATGTCAATTTATTCAATTTTTCTCTTGTTGGCTCCATCAACTTCTCAAAGATCATCTAATTAATTATTCATAACAGTAACCAGGATAATGTATACTTTGATACTTCACAAATTAATGTGATCAAGTAAGCTGAAGCCACTCTTAGGACACTAAGGCCACAAGGTAGCGGGCATTACCCCTTAAATCTACTGAAAGAAAAGATTGAGCCCAAGACAGCTGTTTCAGCCTTGTTAGGCCTCATCAGCATGGCATAGCTAATGCTCAGGCTCAAGTACCCACATATCAATAAAACAAGCAATGAAAACATAAAGCTTGTGGGATGTGGCTGGAGTGACAAGGATACTTCACAAATTAATGTGATGAAGTAAGCTGAAGCCACTCTAAAGGCACTAAGGCCACAAGGTAGCGGGCATTACCCCTTAAATCTACCAAAGCAAAGATTGAGTCCAAGCATTAGCAGCCATGACAGCTGTTTCGGCCTTGTTAGGCTTCATCAGCATGGCATAGCTAATGCTTAGGCTCAAGTACCCACAAGTCAATAAAACAAGCAATGAAAACATAAAGCTTGTGGGATGTGGCTGGAGTGACAAGGATACTTCACAAATTAATATGATCAAGTAAGTTCAGAAGCCACTCTAAGGGCACTAAGGCCACAAAGTATTTTTGTCACTCCAGCCACATCCCACAAGCTTTATGTTTTCACTGCTTGTTTTATGGATATGTGGGTACTTGAGCCTTAGCATTAGCTATGCCATGCTGATGATGCCTAACAAGGCCGAAACAGCTGTCCATGGCTGCTAATGCTTGGGCTCAATCTTTGCTTTGGTAGATTTAAGGGGTAATGCCCGCTACCATGTGGCCTTAGTGCCTTTAGAGTGGCTTCAGCTTACTTGATCACATTAATTTTATGAAGTATCTTTGTCTCTTCAGCCACATCCCACAAGCTTTACGCTTTCATTGCTTAATGTATATGTTGCAGGTCAAAATGAAATTCAGTTCAAAATGAATTTAACCTAGGTCAAAATCAAATTCCTTTGTCTTCTAACCTTAATTATTCATGATTCATAAATAGTTAGGGTTAGAAGACAAAGGAATTTCATTTTGACCTAGGTTAACCCATTGACTACCGCAGGTTTTTACATTTTCAGAGTGATTTTCCACCTATAAACGATGAATAGCAATTCGTGACTCTTTATTTGAACTACCAGGGAAAAGTGGTGCTGTCCTAAGCCACTGGAGGCTCAAGGTTTCTGAAAACGTCATTTTGACGTAGCTATATTTTATGCGCGAAGCGACAACAATGGCCCAAGTTCGGTTTGCTTGCGATTTCTGCTAAATTTACAGCCATTTTTCATCTTTAGCAGCTGCCTGATGAGCATCATTAAGCGTGACGGTAGCTAAGAGTCCACTTTCTCAAAGAATCGAGCAAGGTGATGTACTTTGTTGTTGAATTTGGCTTGTTACTCGACGAACTGGGAATTTGGCCGGTCGAACACTTAGTACCTTTGGGACTCGACTATTGATGAATTTCTCGACCTACCGCCACATATTTTGGAATTTCTATGTACTGAAGATGACCACGAGCAGGAAATTTTGGCGGTAGGTCGGAGTGGCTGTAGACTTAGTTTATATGTGAAAGAATTGGGGGAAGGAACGGGCGCTGTCAAAAATTCTTGTTAGTTCCCAGCATGCAATGCGCTCAAGATGTTGAAAATGTCGGGAAGGCCCGAATGCACTGGAACAAAAGGCTGTATCTACGCTCGGGAGAAGAATATGAACAAAAAAAGTCATTTATAAGCTAGAAAAAGGACTGAATTTCGTTATGATGGTTGAATTTTGGTTTTTCGACGATGATTTTCCTAAAAAACATGAAGGCAAAAAGGGGCATTTTTGTTGTTTTTCTTTGACGTTAAAAACGGCCAGTTTCGTTCTTGTCCAAACTCAAAAGGCCATATTTGGTAAAAATCGCTACGTTTCTTGCATTTATTGGATATCCAAATTTAAAGGGCATTCCATTTCGTGCTCACAACTAACAGTTAAGGCAATATTCGTGCGATTGAGAAAGTTGCAATGTTTTGAAGCATGGGAGTTTTTTACGGCCGGTTTTGGCCGGCACGGGTGCCAATGGGTTAAAATCATTTCAACCTGAATTTTATTTTGACCTACAACATATACTTTGGTTGTTTTCTCAGAAATTGTTTAACCCTTTTCAGAAATTGTCTGACTCTTTGAGCCCCAACAACTTCAACATGTATATTTGTTGTGGTTCAATTTTATCCTTGGTTTAATCTTTTTCTCCCTTTGATTTTGGGTATGGTAATGTATGATAATGTAAAATAATGTCTGATGATGTATGATAATGAATGATAATTAGTTTAAAACAAAGGAGGGAAAATTTAAAGTTAACCAAGGATAAAATTGAACCACAACAGTAATCCCCTTACTATTCTCTGGATATTTCTTATGTACTAGCCTGCGTAGCTGGCGGTTTTGTCGGGGAGTGCACGAGTGAGCAGCGAAGCCGTGAGGAGAAAAATCGCCTGCCCGGATTAGGTGCCTTTTGACTGCTACCCCCAAATTCACAATTTGACAACCTTTTGACAGCTTTTGAAGGTCATCAAAACAAATAATCAATGTGATTTCCTGAGTCGATTGCGGCAAAAGCCAGCGAAACTTTGAAAAGGCCTGCCAAGGGGGAAAAGGTTTCCAATCCTCAAAGAAGTGTCAATGATCATAATAATTTTATTGCAGATTGTGCTGTTGTCAGCTGAAGATTAAGAAGACTTCATCTATCTCAACCCAAAAATCTGTCAAGATTTCAAAGATTTCCTGTCATTGGAAATAAGAAATATTTGTCTTGCCGAAAAAAATTATAACTCGCATTCTATTTCTATTCTTGCAATAATTTTGGTCTCAATGGAAAGTGAAATCTTTGCAGTTTATGCTTTTTGCATTCCGCTTGGATGAAAATGTTCACAGAACATGCTCGGTCTTTGGAAAATTCTTGCTCTCGTTAGTTTTGTCATAAAGCAATAATTTTGGTCTCTATGGAAGCTAAAAGCGTGTAGGTTTTAGATTTCGTTATTGGCGCTCACAAAATCCATTCAAGAAGTTGAAATTGGTTTTCGTCAATGAATAAACTTGCATTATCAAGTTGTCCTTTTCCTGTCAATGCAGTCAATTAACAGAATATTTGTGTTGCCAAAAAAATTAAAACTCGAGTTCTATTTGTATTCTTGCAATAATTTTGGTCTCTATGAAAAATTCTTGCTCTCGTTAGTTTTGTCGTAAAGCAATAATTTTGGTCTCTATGGAAGCTAAAAACGTGTAGGTTTTAGATTTCGTTATTGGCGCTCACAAAATCCATTCAAGAAGTTGAAATTGGTTTTCGTCAATGAATAAACTTGCATTATCAAGTTGTCCTTTTCCTGTCAATGCAGTCAATTAACGGAATATTTGTGTTGCCGAAAAAAATTAAAACTCGAGTTCTATTTGTATTCTTGCAATAATTTTGGTCTCTATGGAAAGCTAAAGCTTTGTTGTTTTTGTTTTTTTGCATTTTGCTGAACAAAAAAGTTCACAGAACAGATAAGGCTCTTGCTAATACTTCCTCTGCCATTTTGTTTTGACTCTAACATTCCCTTGGAGCTCTCCCTTGGGAGATTAACAAAACTCTTGATTAACGTGTATAGATCCTGATCCAATCAAAACGCTCTGTACGCCAGCGTACGGACTACTCGAAAAGACCCCCAATCCGGGTAGGTGGTTTTTCATTGCCCTCCGACCATTCTCCTCGTGGCTTTGCTGCTCACTTGCGCGCTCCCCGACAAAACCGCCAGCTACACAGGTTACTTGTGTACTTGTTCGGAGAAAATCATAATTTGTATAAACATCCCTATGTTTTATGATTTGCAAAACATGTTTTTGATGTAAGTAACAACTTTGTCCTTAATCAGAATGACTTACGTTTAGCAATGATTTTCTTTATTCTCATGACTTTTTTTTATTTTGACAAAGTAGTAATTATTGTAAGGAGAAATGAACTCATTTCTCCAGTCCCTTGGCACTTTACTATACTGGGTCCTACCATAATGATAACACAATCCAGCAGGTGTAATATTTTGCCGATACTTACGGGTCAAACTGATCAGATCTGAATAGTGGAACATAAGGTGGATGTTTTCCTTTTTCTAATATCCACCTAGCATCACTTTCATTTTGAACATAATGTAGTACTCCAACATCACCATTTATACCAGCTACAAAATAAGAATATCTGTATTAAACAAATGTTAATCAAATAGCTGACAAAATGACTAATGGTTTGGACAGGTATCCTATAATATCATTTATTACTTGAATTACAGGATACCAGAAGTCCTTTATTATGCCCCTGGGGTTGTGGGCTCATTTACATTCACTTCTTTCAAGCATGTTTGAGGGGGGCTTAATAGAAGGGGTGGAGGGGGGAGGGGGGGGGCATGAAGCAGCTGAAGTGGAACTAAGTGTGTCTGATCTTCCAAAATGTATTTAAATCATACTTTGCTCAGAGCACATGAAGTGTTAAAGTAGTGATTAATTAATAAAGTTTACTGTCAATAATGTGCTTGTGAAGGTGGAAGGTGAAATGGGAAGGGGTGCTTACAAGTGAGAGATGGGCTTCATAACTTTCTCTCTCAAAAAAGGGAGGCTTATTAAAGATGGGGGGGGGGGGTCTTGATAGAGAATTTACAGCATGTGGTTTTTATTCAAGAAACATTTCAAAGCCATTCATAGAAACATATGTTATTCTTTCATGATTAACCTTAAGATCTAAAGTCCTTATCAAAATTATCCTTATGTGCCAAAAAGGCCCAAAATTGATAATGTATGACTAATGTATAAATTCAGAAGCATTTCAAAAGCACTCACAGGTACATCCGATCTGGTTTGTTGCATTTGTAAGAATCACACAAGGCATTATGCCGGTTAGGTCTTGGTAGATTTTCTGTGCAACCTTATCTCCAGTGGCTAAAAAAGGGTAAAAAATCACAGAAGTAGTGAAGACATGCTGTTGTATGCATAGCACAGTCACGTGGCAGATCAGCCCAATGTACGATCCAGGGCATAATCCAAGATTAAAAATTAACCAAGGAATTTATTTCTCTATCCACAAACAATGTTCAATGCTGATATTCTGCAAAATTTTAGATTAAAGGACGTCAATCCTGAAAAGCAAAAAGCAGCAAAAGAAACTTTCATCCAAAAGTTAAAACTACAGCCAAAGTTTATGCTAATCCTGAATTAAATTAATCGGCTTTCCAACAACCAGGTCCAGATATTGAAATGTGGGATTCCACAGAAATTCCTTGTAAACCAATGCAGTTAAAGGGTAATTTCCTGACAGAAGGGGGATACAAACCAAATCTTCTTCAGGAAAAAAACAAAATATTGGTTAAATTATTTCCAAATTTTTCATGTGAGGCAAGGAGAAGTCTAAAGAGAAGAATGTGTACAGACACTGTACTCCTGTATCCATGGCAAAAGACTCTTATCTTAGAAAATTGACATGTGTACTTTTCCATTTTGAAAGGCCAACATGTGCAGGTTGGATAAAGAAAAGTGGGAAAACTAAAAATAATTTTGATTGCTTCTACAACAAGTGATCATGCTGAATGAATCATTTGTAATGACTACATGTGAGACAAAAAAGGTAAGATTGTTACAAAGTCAAAGATATACTAACTCTTCCAGATAATCTGGGAGTCTTTCGGATACAGAAAAAATCTTCCAGTCTCCTGGACGGGTCAACAAATGTTCTGGATAAAAGCGACTTTGATCTTGATTCAAATTTTCCGAAACTCCAAGAAATACCAGTTTATGACTGCTTTTGTGTGCCATTTTCACCCAATCTGCCACAAACTTTTACGGAAACCAAAGAAAATATGTTTTTGTCATCACTGCCATATAACTGACTGTGTGGTAGGAAAAATGTTCAACCAGTGATGCTTCAATTTCCCACAAATTTTGAGCCAAACTGGCCGGTGTATGCAAGGTTTATAATGGCTGCAGATTTTTCTAAACTTCAGAGGAGCTTCTGGACTACATCAATTTTTTTTAGGTGGTGGGGGGGTTTAAATAACGAGGGGATTGGCCCAAAGAAAGAATTTCCCGGTTTAAGATCCCCAGAGGCTGGCATCTCTGAAGTCCCACACATTAGCTTGGTATGTATCTTTCAATAAAATCCCTAATATTGAAGCTGTTTATATCTGAGAAAAAGTATGAGATGCATACATGATTAATGTAGGGGCTGTGCAGAAATCTTTCCTGGCTAGAAAACAAATACCGTATTCCCTCAAAATTAATAATAGCCGTCCCTCGATTAATCGCCTCCCTCAAATAATTGCCCCCCTTGACAGAAATATCTAAAATAATCACCTCCCTTGAATAATTCCACCCACCCCTCTTGCCATCTTCTCTTCTTTTATACCATTCCTATCAAACTAAAAATTGAAACCTTGGGCAACAAACAACCTTTCATTTAATTGTTTACAACTGAATAGTTACAAAAGCACAGGTTTTGTTACATTTTGGAACACTTAAGCCGGTTACACACGAGCAAGTTTTCCTTGACAAGTGTCCTTGGCAATTTTCATTTGCTCACGTTTATGAACGACAAGTTTTCTTTGCCAAGTTTTTCCTTCACAAGTTTTATTTGCTGGTGTGAACGAACAACAAGTTTTCTTTGACAAGTATTCACTGTATCCAGCAATTCAGTTAAGCTGGTTACAGACGAGCAAGTTTTCCTTGACAAGTGTCCTTGGCAATTTTCATTTGCTCATGTTTATGAATGTCAAGTTTTCTTTGCCAAGTTTTTCCTTAACAAGTTTTATTTGCTGGTGTGAACGAACAACAAGTTTTCCTTGACAAGTATTCACTGTATCCAGCAATTCAATTAAGCTGGTTACAGATGAGCAAGTTTTCCTTGACAAGTGTCCTTGGCAATTTTCATTTGCTCATGTTTATGAACGACAAGTTTTCTTTGACAAGTTTTTCCTTCACAAGTTTTATTTGCTGGTGTGAACGAACAACAAGTTTTCTTTGACAAGTATTCACTGTATCCAGCAATTCAATTAAGCCGGTTACAGACAAGCAAGTTTTCCTTGACAAGTGTCATTGGGAATTTTCAATTGCTCACTTTTAAGCCAGTTAAGCCGGTTACAGATGAGCAAGTTTTCCTTGACAAGTGTCATTGACAATTTTTATTTGCTCATATTTATGAACGACAAATTTTCTTTGACAAGTTTTGCCTTCACAAGTTTTATTTGCTGGTGTAAACGAACGAACAAGTTTTCTTTGGCAAGTACTCACTGCAGCCAGCAATTCAATTACACAGCAGACAACAATTTTCTTGACAAGTTTTCCATGTTGACCCGTACAGACCAGAAAATTTTGCCACTCGTCAAGTTTGAACAAGTGCACTTGTCAAGGAAAAACTTGACGCGTTTTTCTTTACACACCAGCAAACAAGGTTTGTCAAGTCAAAACTTGCCAAGGAAGACTTGCTCATCTGTAACCGGCTTTACACAGAGGACAGCAATTTTCTTGCAAGTTTTCCAGTGAGCAATATTTAAAATAATCCCTTCTCTTGAATAATCACCTTCCCTCAAATTCTCACCCCCTTTTGGTGTGAAAAAAAAAATTGCCCCCGGCTATTATTCAAGGAAATACAGTAGTTTAGTTTTGTTAGTTTACTACTTACCTACCTGCCTCAGAATGCACACAATATTGTTGAAGAAAATTAAATTGTAGCCAATTTCCATTTTATTGTGAGTTCAAAAAGGGTGGCCTAGAAATATTGATAACTTTAATAAACTTACTAAAACATCTGCAATAAATTTAGCTCAAGTGAGCTTGTAAAAAAATTCCCATACTCATCCATTGAGTTGTCTTTTTCAATCCCAGCTCTCTAACCAGTGTCTCACGTGATAATTTAAATATACAGTTGGCAAGTAAATAGTATTACAATCTGCCCATGGTTACTGATATTGAAAAATACGGAAAACCGCACGAAACAATTTTTGCAGATTTTTGTCTTGACAAGTCAAAAACATGCTCATTTCTTTTAATTTGACCAACAAATTAAAAATAAAAGGAAACAAGACGATCAACTATAAGTTGAATCTTAAAAATTATCACCGTATTGAAAATTAAAAACCTCCTTACCGGCCTGAAAGAGTCCGAAAATGAAGTAAAATGACCAAAGTACCGGTTTGGCCGCCATGTTTGATGTTCCCAAAATGTTCCCGTAAGACCTTTCGGTCGAATAATTTTCTTAAGATCACTTCCGGTTGTTATTTAAGATTATTTCCGGTTAATTCCAGTCCGTCTAAGATTACCCGGCCAACATGGCGGCTGAGTCTGCAGCTCAGGTAATGCTGGTCTTTTGGGCCGATATATATATCAACATCTTCACATGAAATAGTATTCAAACTGCATAGGTAGTGAAGCCTTAGAATGGATTTTATTCCACTATTTGCTAAAATTATCCTGTTTTGGTATCAGCATTTTGGTATCAGCTATTTTGGTATCAGCGTCATGAACGTGAATCACGAATGTATTTAGGCCCGGTTCAAACGTCGCATTTCTGCCGTGTCGAATTCAATTAAACTAACTAAATTCGACAGAAATTCGACGTCTGAATCAGCTGCCGAATTTCTGCCGCACGTTCGACTGGTCTTGTCGCATTATCCGGCAGAAATGTGGCACCGATTCAAACGTCAGTCAATTCCAAAAGTGCCAACCCCCCCCCCCTCCCCCCCGGGGGGCGAACACCCGGGAATTTGACTTTTTTAAAACATTTTGGGCAAATACCCTGCTGTGTTTCCAGTTTTGACAGTCAAATGCCCCACTGTCAGGGCCTCAAAAAGGACAAATCAAGTGTAAATCTATAGCAAATCACTCGTTGAATGAAGCATTTTGGCGCGCTCCCCGCTCATAATGAATATTTTATTCTGAAATCGCTTACCTTTTTCAAACCAAATCCGAAAAATTGTGCGCCAAAACTCTTTTCCGATCTCTTTTGTCGGCACTCCAAACTTTGAATTAAGGCATGTCAACTGTATATTTAGTAAACAACGCAAAACCTACGCGGAATCTTGAAGTGAAGGGAGCAAAGCGGCTCCTGTGGTGAATGAATGAATATTTGCGCATGAAACCCTTTAGCTGGTGACCTCCGACCAATGAAGTCAAATGCCCCACCGTGCGGGTCAAATTTCGAATCAAATACCCGGGATATGCCGGGGGGGGGATGGGTGATTTTGGAATTGACTGATACATAGAACATAGCTTTACATATTTGGCCATAAAGCAGGATCGGTAAACTTTTGTTGCATTTTCTCGAGACAAGAAGCTCCATCAGGAGTATAATTTGTGCGGCACAAGTGCGACGTATGAATCAACAGTCGCATTTCTGCCGCACTTAATTGAAATGAATTCTACACGGCAGAAATGCTACGTATGAACCAGGCCTTACTGACTTCGATTGATTATACATACATATACATACATACATACATACATACATACATAAATTTGGTTTATCAACAGAGTTGATAATGTAAATTGACCACCGTACAGGGATTCGATTAGCTGACATTTCGAGCATTAGCCCTTCGTCGGAGCGACGAAGGGCTAACGCTCGAAACGTCAGCTAATCGAATCCCTGTACGGTGGTCAATTTACATTATCAACTCCGTTGATAAACCAAATTTTCGTGTCTCACTTCCCCACCGACGCAGCACCACAGTTTCTTTAGAAACTAATCCCCTTTATACATACATATATACATGTATACATACATGCATACATACATTATTTATTTGATATTGCAGGTTAGAATACAGGCAACTAATTAAAGCTGAAATAATGTGACCTGTTTTATAATCCGGCCAAACAGAAGTCCAGTTTCAGTTCTGTCTGAAGCCAAAGTAGTATCTTAAACTAGTCATATTACATGTTCATACATAAACTTTCACTTGGCATTAAATTTTGGCAAATTTTTCCATCAATTGATTACCAAAATAAGTATGTATATAACTACAGAAATTGACAGCAGATTGTACTGTTGAACCATTTCATCACATATTTAATATTTTGATCCTTCAGCTCTTTGTGCGGTTAGGAGGAAAGCAGGCATTAAATGGTCTGGACACCAAGCTCTTTGCTGATATACCAGATGGCATTCAGCCAGGAAATGTTGTGGAGTTTAGTGGCCAGGAAGGAAGTGGAAAGACTGAAATGCTTCTCCATTTAATAGCTAACTGCATTCTTCCAAAGTCGTGGAAGGATCTGAAGCTGAATGGCCGTTCTGTTGGAGTTGTGTTTGTGGACACTGACTACCATTTTCAGTTAATTCGGTTGGTGGCAATTATGGAGCACAGAATTTTAAATGCAATAAAGGAGACTCAAGATGGTTCTTTGTCATCAGTAGATAACATAACAAACCACTTTGACAATAATGCTGAACAACATCATCGATGCTATCCGGAGAAGTATAGTGATTATGAGAACTTTATCAAAATTTGCCTCAGCCAGTTATTTATTGTTCACTGCAACAGCAGCATTCACTTGCTAGCAACAATCTTATCCCTGGAAAACCTTTTAGCTGCAAAACCTGAAGTGGGGGTCTTTATGATAGATAGTTTGAGTGCCTTTTACTGGGTTAATAGATTTAGTGGTGGCAAGAGTCTGAGTCATCAAGAAGAGAATCAGAGGAAGATTGTTAATGTTGTATCAAGATATGCACGCCAGTATCGTGTGGTACTGATTGCTACAAAACAATCACTATTTGGATCCGTGGAAAAAGCAACACGCCGTGAATATTTGTGCCACACCTGGCAAAAACTAGTAAATTTTCGCTACGAGTTTCAAAGGAAAAGTATGCAAAATGGAGTGAATTTCATGTATTCAGTTCGCAGGACACACCCACCTAGCAACAAACAATTGCAATTTTTTATCAAGGAAAATGGCATTGAATTTGTTCACTAATACATTTTTGGCAGTTTTTCCTCAGAAATTTTTTCTCAGACTTTGCTGACATATTTTCTATATATGCACATCTTCGGAGTAAAATCACTTTTAAAAAGTGAAACTAGTTCATGGACGTTGTTATGAAATAACTTTACCATGTACATCACCTTGAAAAAATAAAGACCTCTTTAGTGAACAGCAAGTGGAAGTACGCAGCACAAGATGCTTACCTATTGAAATCATTTTTTATTCCCCTTAACCTGCAATCAGGCATTCTCAAATTTTCTTTTGTACGGAGGAGGGGGAAACTGCCATCCTACCCAAGCTAGGGTACCCTCTCTCTTGCGGGATAGGATTGCAAAGGAAGAAAGACATAACTACTAAAACAATAGGTACCCACAGGGTACATGTGTGGGATACCTTATCCACAATGCATTGCAAAGTTTGCAACTCATTAGCATTAATGCATTTACAACCTGATAACAAGAGTGAGGTACCACAGATTCCCACACTACAATGAGATGCCACAGGTATCCCACACTAACATCGATCAATTCAACAGTCCTTTTTTAGTTGCTGTCACTCCTATCTCCAAGAGAAGGAAGCACGGCCAAATTATGCATACATCAACTACAAGTTAAACACCTAAAAACATTCAGTATGTTCATTACTGCAAGTAAGCCTGCAGTTACATTTTCTTGGCAAAACTGTGTTGTAGTCTATATTGAAGTGCAGACTTGACTCTTTAATCTACTTGCTGTTAATAAATCTTACAAAAATATTGACTATGTCTAATAATAATAGTACAATGCAATCTTTAAACCTCAAAATGCAAACTAAAAATACAAATGGCACCCAATTAAGACTGTGTGACAGTTTATAATTTCAAAATAAAGTGAAATGTGAATACCAAAAGCCTCAAGCTAACTTATTTACATTAAAGTTCAAAATGAGAATGTGCCCCACTTGATGAACTTTGTCATTCTTGTAGCTCAATTTGGAAAATCTTATTAACTGAAGGGTTTTCAAAGGCTTTTTATTGTGACTATTGTGAGTTCAGTTTTGAGCTATACAAAAACATTTGACAATGCTGAGATAAGTTTCTGATTATTGGTTTATCGCGAACTCTTTAGAGCAAACATCCCACAAATATTTTAAGATAATTTTGACCATTCGGTCATTTCCTAATACTTTGAAATTAAAATGGTACAGTAGCCTGGGTGTACTCCCTGTATAAAACAAACTGCTTCTCAATGAACTGTATATATAGTATTAAGAAGCTAAAATATACCACCCTAATCTTCCAAGAGTGCTAAGGCAAATTTGCCAGTTCTTTTAAATGCTACTAAATGAAAATGTAAAAGAGAAAAAAGTAAATAGCACCATAAGGAAGTGGTACGTGCTTGTTAGCCTCCATTAATTTTGAATGGCCACACAATCATTACATTAGGGAGCTTTAGCAACGACGACAGCGACGGCAATGAAAACGTCACTTCAAAATATAACTTCTCGTTTTTGTAATGCTTTCGCTACTATTCCAATTTGTTTAACTTGGAAATTACTGGCAAACTATTCAGGGACTAAATTGTAATGAACGCCGTTAAAGTAAGTCACACACTCACGTTCTCGAGAAAACCTAACATTTGGTCATTTCATGTTGTTGTTTTGCAGAGTACGGTAAAGAAGACCTCAAAGAAATGTACCAAAATGTAAAATGCACGTGCAGAGCTATTGTTTTTACTTATTAAACCTATTGTTTTGTGGCGTTCTTGTTGCCGTTGCCGTTGTTGTTGCTAAAGCTCCCTATTTTTTTACCCACAGGCTCAACGGTCAGAACCACCTTGTCCAGCATTTGATACACAGAACCAGATGAAAGCTACACTCAGTAGCTTTTATTCAAAAGGTTGCTGGCTCTCCACAAGGCCTCTCGCAGTGGCCATTCAAATGAACTTGTAAAATTCATTAATAATTCATAAGAGTTATGACCAATCTACAGGTAGTACAATAGAAATCAACTGCTGCATTGACTTTCATAAAGTGTCCTGCTCAGCTAATTAGTATGCATTAACTTTGATACAGATCTCTACTGATTAACATGACAAACACAATCTATTGTTTCATTTCACAAGATAAAATATTGGCGTCCGACCTTTATGGGCTTAAAATGGCTGCCTGCGGCTCGTAAATATTTCAAATATTAATATATAAATATAATTACTTAATTATCCTCTCCCCGTTGGGGCTTTTCAGGGATAATGATACAAATCCAGACTATATCAGAAACAAATAATTCAAAATTAATAAAGATATCATGGCTCGTCATTTTAAATGCCCATAAAGGTCTCCCACTCATATTTTATCTATCACATAAATGCAGCTACTAATTTGTTTTAAAAAATAAAAATTGCTGTTAGTGTTAGTCAACACCAAAACAGAAGTTCATTCTACGGTAACAGTACTCTAAAAGGAAACCCTTGGCAATGGCACAGCACTATTCCTGTAGCCTGATTTAACAGATACTCTGAAACGTTTTTTCCTGAGGAAGGTATTGACAGATCTGTCAGATGAATTGTCAGCAAGAGTGGCAGATCTAGGGTTATCTTATTGCAAAAGAAAGTAAGAACTCAGATTGGACTCAAGTACCTCTAATGCAAGGCTCTTCATGCTCAGTTAAGGCACACTATCACTGATATACTGCCTAAAAGAATGAAAAACAACCTTAGCTTAAAGCACTTGGCCACCAGAGGACATTCTCACAATCATGAGTCACACCACTTTGCAAATTCTAGAAAATAACACCACAACACCGGGGACCATGTCCCCTATTTTTTGTGAACAGTGTGTGGGTTCTTTAACGTCCCAAGAGTTTTTTTGGGGGGGAACAAGTGTTGTGAGACAAGACCTATAGGATTTATCGTCCAAAGTCTGACCAGTTATAAACCCGCTTATATTACTGCTGATTATGCCAATTTTCTAGATTGTAATAAAAAAATGTATACATTAACCAGAGCTCTCAAGTTGACTTGTTGGGAAAGAGTGAGATCTTCGATGGCGTACCCGTTGTTTGTGACGCCGCAGGCGTCACCCTGCTAGGGGGATGTGGGGGCATGCTCCCCCAGGAAATTTTGAAAAATGGAAGTAGCTAAGACGACTGTTTTCCTTCATTCTGAGCAACTGAATAGTCTCGTTAATTTCAGCATTTATTCTTTCCTCGATGCTCAGAAACTAAAGTCAGGCTTAGGGCTCTAGTCCCGACACTCGTAAAGCCGCGGGCTACACGAGCGATTTTTTGCTTGCGCTGGTGATGCGATATTCTGTCGCGTCGCCAGCTCACCAGGGTGGCTACACGAGTGACAAATTGAAGGGCGCGCGCTACACGGCCAACAATCTGTGCGATTTTGTCGCGAAAGTTTCAACTCTTTTTCTTGCAATTTTTTCAAATGTCGCATCACCTGTGAGAGGGTGGCTACACTTACGATTTTCATCGCGCGCTGGCGACGCGACAAAATTTGAAAAAATCGCCTCACCGGCGCGAGCAAAAAATCGTTCGTGTAGCCGCGGCTTAAGGAACTTGCTAAAAAAGACTAACAACCACGACAATATGTCCCGCTGAACTTGAATGAAGTGCATCAAGAACAGTCAGTCGGTAATGCTTGATAAATAAGCGATTTCCCATAGCCTGTAGGTAAGTTAATGGAAACATCTGTTTTGTTTTCTTCAACTGCACTTATAGCTGTCTTCTGGTGCGTATTTCAGGAAGAAATTTTGAATTTTGAAGAGATGCCATTTTGATCGTGAATATAAGAAATGCACTCTGATTGGCTTATTCAATTGGCGCGAACGGTTTCAGGATATATGGAGCGTTGCGTGGCGACCCAAAGAACAGCTGCGTAGGAGACTAAGCACAAACTGAACAAGGATTAAATTATATCATAAAAGATACTTTATCATAAAAGATACCTTATTCCTTTATCCTGACACCCAAATTTGAGATCTTTGTTGCTTCCATTCATAAACTTCCTGAAGTTGTGCGCGTGGTTGCTTATTTAGTTCATGTGTGCTTAGTTCGTTATTTAACGTACTCCTATTATTTTACGTTGTTTTCGTTGCTAATATGTATTGTCAATAACTGTGCTCACAGTGTGGGTGGCTCCTCCTTAAATGCTCTGCAATTGGTGTAGGATTTGATGGAGCCGAAACCAATTGTGGAATTGCACACATTTTAGGTATCCTACTGATGAACAGTTATTACATGCAGATATTTTTAGAAGCAACAATTGTTTGCCGTCTGTCACCTTTGAATTATTATAAAGGAACTTCACTAAAGCAGTGTTAATGTTAACGTCAACGCTAGCTTTAAAGCGCGGTTGTTTGAGTCCGAATCAGCTTAACTGAAGGGTTCGTCCGAGTCGAAAACAGTGCCTAGTTGCCTTGGTTGACTCTAAGTTCTTTCGGAAAGGCTTTGGCCGATATAACACAGCGCTTAAGTCGGTTGTTTGTCTTAAATACAGCGTACATCTTAAATCCAGCGTACAAAAACCTCGGTTGATTCTAAATCAGTGCGCAAAAAGCTTGCCGATGGCTGAAAAATCACAAAATATTAAAGACGGCTGTTTTGACTTGAAGAAACGTTTTGCCAAGACAACTCCTATTGGTGACCTACACCAAAAATTTGAGTTAATCAGATGTTCTAGGGCAAAAATTAAGAGTCCTAAGAGTACGCTGTTTTCCGTCGTGTTTCGTTTACTCAGAACGTTGTGTTGCGTAGTAAATTAAAACTTGCGCGTAGTTTCGTCAGTTGAAACGTTTTTGATGGATTCATTTTCATCGTCAAGTGGAAAACAATGGAATGAAAATCTTATAAAAATTAACGTCAATGACGACAGTGAAAGAATTTGACAGAAATACTTAACTCTTTTCTGAAATTAGCTCCAAAACGTAAAAAAATTTGCATGGATTGTCTCATTGTCTGCTCCAAGCGCGTACAACAAGACTCTTCAAACATACACTTTTCGCCTTAAGTCCAAAAACCACTCTCGCTTTCCCAGCTCTCAGCACGGCAACCTTTGAGAAATGGACCAAGACTAGCAACGACGCGCCGCTTTTGAGATGAGAGTTGTTTTCAGACTTTTTCCGCCTGGCTTCTACTCTGTACTCCAAAACGCTTATATCTCATCGTGATTTGGTAAGCACAGGGTCCTGGGTCCCCCAGGGGTTTTGGGGGAACAAGGGAACACGGGAAATTTGGCAATGGGAACACGGGAACAAAGCAAAAAAATCGTAGGGAACAAGGGAACATCAAATAGGTTAGAGAACAGGGGAACAAACACAAAAAATTACAAGGCCCTACGTTTTTTACATAAACGTGGGGGTGATAGAAGATTTTCTGCTGTTTTCTGATTTCTTTGGCAAGTTTTTGTTGCCATCTTTCGTGTCTATTACGATTTGTTTTAATTTTTGTTACGAAATACTTTCACAAAGTCAAAAATACCACAGAAATAATGATCAAAATTTATCAGCAACACTGTAGACCTTCAATCAGTTATTCTGTTTTGTTCAGATTGGTTAATTAGGACGTATATGCAAAGAATAAGAGATAAAATTTAATCTTGAAAGGGTAACAAGGGAACAAGGTGTAATTTTGGACGGGAACAAGGGAACAGAGTTAAAATTTTGAAGGGAACACGGGAACACAGACCCCCCCTGGGGGCCCTCCTAACTGGATTCTTTCAGAAGCGTTAAGAACTTGCGGATCTCCGGACTTTTCATGACGTCTTTCGATCACCAGGCGGGAAGGCAAACCGATAATGCAGTTAATAAGTAGCGATCCACAGCTCCAGCACTCACGTAAGTTTCGTATCCGATGAGCTTAATCGATGTTTTAACCGCCAAATGTATAGTCTACGTCACACTATCAAACAATCCTTTCTACCCGTCAATCATTTCACGTCCAGTTTTAGTTGTACTCTTCACAAATGTTCACATAATTCCCGTATAAATATTAATACGGTACGCATACAAATGAGCTTAACTTCATGAAGGGCTGGGGACATAAACTGCCTATGTGTAATTTTCGGCCGTTTTTTTAGTTCGCTTGGATTTGTCCAAATTTTTGCATGTGAACTGCATTTTGATTCAAAAACATTGTCCCGTATTTTTTTTCACCGATTTTTTTTCGTTTTCGAGAAATAACGTAAACTATGCAAAAAAACACCTAAAACTCTACATAGGCAGTTTACGCCACCAGCCCTTCAATTACTACGTAAGTAGTGCCCTTTTTGTTGAAATAAACATATTTCTTGCCAAAAAAAAAAATGATGATGATGATGGTAATGGTGTGATGTGCTCGTTAGAAAGATGATATGCTAGCTATAGCTAGTTGGTTGGCAACAGGGAAAAGGTCAACTGAAAAGAAATTCAGAGTCCCAGGCAGGAATCGAACCTATAACCTCCGCAACACCAGTTGGATGCTCTAACCACTGAGCTGCTGGAACCCCTGGTGAGCCAGGTCGTTAATCTAGGTTCTTATACAATATGTCCCAATGGTCCGCAGGCTAGACAATGTAAACGTGATTCAGCGTGATAATGTGATTAATAATGATGGTAATGGTGTGACGTGCCCATGAGAAAGATGACATGCGCCGAATCACATTTACATTGTCGAGCCCGCAGACCAGTGGGACACATCGTATAAGAACCTAGATTAATGACCAGCTGGCTCGATCACCAGGGGTTCCAGTAGCTCAGTGGTTAGAGCATCCAACTGGTGTTATGGAGGTCATAGCTCTAGGTTCGATTCCTGCTTGGGACTCTGAATTTCTACTCAGTTGTCCTTTCACCTGTTGCCAAGCAACTAGCACATGCATTTAGTAAGTTACTGCAAATTCCATGTGCCACTATATTTTAATTGCCGCATTTTGGAATAAAAACAGATTTCCATCAATAATCTACTTGAAGCCTACTGAAAACAATACCTGCTTATCGCCTACTAGTTATTCAGCTTATAATTCGGCTCTGCATGTTGAGACAAAGTAGTCCTCTAATAAAGATTGAAGATAATCGAACGTGGGTCTTTCATACTCATTCTTCTTCCAACATTCAAGCATAATGCCGTACAAAGCATCTGGGGTATTCATGGGCTGTGGCATTCTGTATCCCTTCTCAACCTGAGCAAACACTTCAGCATTAGTCATACCAGGGTAAGGAGTCCTGCCTAGGGTTACCAATTCAGCCAGCAAAATTCCAAACGACCACACATCAGATTTGATGGTGAACTTGTTGTACAGTAAAGCTTCAGGAGCAGTCCATTTAATCGCGCATTTGGCTACTTGATGTGCATTGTCCTCGTCATCTTTGATCAACATTGCCGGGCTAAAATTAGCAATCTTGCAGACAATCCCTCCCCAACTACAATATTTCTTGCAGCCAAATCACGGTGGATGTAGTTCATCTGCTCCAAATATGCCATTCCGGTGGCCACTTGCGCCCCTATATCGACCAATTCAGGCAATTTGAGATACTCTCCTTCTCCTCTCAGATACTCTAGCAAGCTCCCATGCTTCATTAGCTCTGTGACTATGTAGATTGGCTCTTCACTGGTGCAAACTGCATAAAGCTGTAATAAATGCAAATGATAACTGAAATCGATACTTTTTCCATTTACTAATATAATGTTTTTCACAAGATTCCTACAGTCTCAAAGAAACTCTTGAGGAAAGATTCATACTTGACATGATAGTAAGAATGTTTAGCATAGAGTGGATGGTACGGATGATATCAAAATGTTGTAAGAACAAACTATGCTTACCATCTGCAAGAAGTACCATGACTGATGCTCTTACAACATCCTCTGTGATTTATCAGAGTATACATGCACTGACAAATGAGAACTAATCTGTTTTATACATTTTTTTAAACATTACTTGGCTCATGATGTCATTCGTGTGTCTCAAAATATTATAACTGCAGACTTCTCCAGACCAATCAAAATGCCAGGTTAACCATTCCTTGCATAAATAAGAATAAACCATTTTCAACATTAACCTTAATGAGATTATGATGTTTCAATTTCTTCATAATTGCAGCTTCAGCTAAAAATGCCTGTGGGGACATTGCCCCTGGTTTGAAGATCTTCACTGCAACTGGTGTTGTACCATTCCAAACTCCTTCCCACAACTCCCCAAACTGTGCAGCTCCCAGCTTGCTCTTTAACTTTATTGAATCACGAGATATTTCCCAGGCAACTAGATCTTTAGGACATTCAGGACTTTTAGTGACTGGCTTCTCTGCATGACATGGATAAATGAGCTTGCAACACAAACCATCTGCATCATGACTGTAGTGCTCAACAAGCTTTGTCAGGCTGGAGAAAGGTGCTCGTGTTGTGATGTAGAAGCCTCCATTGTCTAACTTACGTATACGATAGTGTGCAACACGGTCTCCATCTCTTATGGATAGTACATAATTACCAGCCATGCTTTCACGGACAAGGTATGTGCCAGAAGGACTTCCAGGAGCAAGAAGCTTCTTTTCAGCATCAGCACGCTCTGTCTTTCCAAAGAACCAGCTGCAAAAACAGACAAATACTGATATTACTAGTCAGCTAATACATACTACTGGTGAGTGGCTACAAAAGTTGATCAAAAGCCTATACCCCACTGCTATTTGCCCCATAAAGATTGGTAGTAACCAGATGGCATCATTAGATCATCCAAGAGGTGTTTGCCAATCCTTTACCCTTTTGTTCTACCGAATGGAATTACCAAATTGTATTCTCTTTTATATGCTGGTTTTATTCATGCCATCATGATCATGAACAGGTTTCCAAAATTGTCAAAATGCATTACTTGTTTAAATAATAGACCAGGCCATAATAACCAAATCAATGTGTGCACTCTGATTGGTCAATCACCTATGGTTTATATTGTGCCAATACCAAGGCAATAGACCACAGTCAAGTTTCTATGGTTTACATACATGATAAACCACTTGGGATTGTTGGAAGTCAATAGAACACTCGAAAAAATCCATAAATCTCTCACCTGCGACTTGTACATGATTTATGAATTCTTTGAGTATTCATCCAACATTCTACATGTTTTATCAGCTCATAAACCATAGAAACTCATCGTTTATTGCTTAAATTGAAAATCATGGAACATCAAATCCTAAAAAAAACATGGTTATGGTCTTTTAACGGTGAGCAAATTTAAGAAAGATGACCATAGGTTTCATATAGGAAAAGGAAACATTGGCCGTTTTTATACTAGAGATGTTAAAGTCATCTGAGATGTTCACTCATTTTTTACCAGAGACCGAAATATCGGTCATAGA
The DNA here is from genome assembly GCA_016490735.1 of Pachyseris speciosa. NCBI lineage: Eukaryota > Metazoa > Cnidaria > Anthozoa > Scleractinia > Pachyseridae > Pachyseris > Pachyseris speciosa. The sequence continues at coordinate 558,645 of JAEMWC010000403.1, forward strand.
TGACCTTTCATGCCTTGAAAACCTGCAACTTCCACAAATTCCGGACTCCAGTTGAAATGAACCATTTTTAATGCCAAAAGATCAGACTTTATCACCCTGGAAACTGACCAAAACTCACAATTTTCATTTAATATGACAGTTTATTCTCTTGCAAAACCAAAAAATGCCCTTGGACAACACTAAAATTCATGCAACTTTGTCTTGAAGTTTTTAAGACAAAAATTCCTCTTGAAGCCAAAATTTACATTGGCAGCAAACCTGGACTCCACTTCTTGCAATCTGTTCCACATTTTCCTGCTCACTTCTTTAGCATGACCCCGAGAACGCTATTTGATTTCAGTTGCTCTCACTGGTCTGTCATGTTTGCGTTTGTGACCCAAAGGAATTCTGGGAAATCCTTGGATTACGGGGTAAGTCCGCCAATTTCCATTTCAGATATTTTTTAGAACTTTGTTGAGCCACTTGGTCCTAGCCTGCTGACAAAATGTTGCACCGATTGCATTATTTACAAGTCAAACTCGCCAAAATTGCCATGCCAGGTCCTGGAATCCACTCACAAAACAGCTAAAGACACAACTTCACTCCGTGAATTGCCATCACTCACTTGAATACTTTGAGCAGCCCACTGTGTGTGAAATTGCTTCTCACCTCTGTTTTCTTTCAAAGGATTGCCTCTACCTATCAACACAATTTTATGATGCCAGGCAGGGGGCTTCTGAGGTGGAAAATGGCTCAAAAAACACTTATGTTTTTTTCTCAGCTTAATGTATTGTTCATGACTGCAATGATCACTCACATATTCATTCATTAATCTGCAGTTCAAATATATGATTTTCATATGTTCATAGTCATTTGCAGGGCTCAAAATTAACTTTTGGCTTTGGGAGCACTTGTGCTACCAGGTGTAAATTTCTAGGTGCACTGTCAAAAATTTAGGCACACAGACAAAGATATTAGGAGCACAGCTCAAAATACTGGTGGTACCAAAAAGCTTCAGACCTTGTATAAGTAATCATTTATCAGTATGTTATCTTTTATTCAATCCTGTGTTTGTTCCTTTCAGGCTCTTACTGTACGTTGAAGATAATGACACTGTCACGTCTTTTTAATCAACCTTCAATAAAATTTCAATAAGTATTAGACTTTGTGTTACATTCAACAAAATGACAGAAAAATTCCACATTCCATGCAATTTCCTTTGCAATTAACATGAGTACCGTAAAAGCTCTATTAAGCCCCCGGGGGGCTTATTTAATTTTAGGTCTCATTGAAGGGGGGGTTTAATAGAGAAAGGGCCCCCTCTCTATTAAGCCCCCATCAATGAGACCTAACATTAAATAAGCCCCCCATGGGCTTAATAGAGCTTTTATGGTACCCTATTCATGTGGGGGCAAGGCTATGCTCTAAGAAAAATTTCAGGGAGCCCTTCAGGCTCCCGACTATACCAGCTTGGGTACCCAGGCCTAAAAGTTAGTTGCCCAAAACAATTAATGAATTAATTAATTAGTTAATGAATTAATTAATCGATTAATTAAGTATGCAAACAAATAAGAGAACGTTTTATGATGTATATTTTCTATTTTTTTTTTGCAATATCACAAACTGAACAATGGAAAACTATTTAAACAGCTCTAGAATCAATACAATTTGTTTTCAGTCACAAAAAAATTATCAAATAATCTAATTAAGAGACTTAACCAGCACTTTCCTTTATCTGGCAATCTAAGGATTGAAACAAAGCTGCAAGATCTTTCAGTTCCATTGCTTTTGGAAGCTGCTCTACCGACTACAGATACATCCTGTCATGTCCTGTGTCACTCAGGGTTTTGTATCTGGCATGTACCATATGTGAGAAAAAAGCCCATTTGTCACATGAAACTGATCATCTAAGTTTCACGCCAAATTGGTGCAAAGACACGTCGGAAAAGACGAGTTCTGCAATGCGATATTAATATAAAAGTTTCATTGGACTTGGTGTTCGTAAAAGACGTTGAGGGCAAAGACGAAAAAACTTGAAATACCATGGAGCCTCATGTTAAAAATTGCAAGTTAACCCATTGACTACCAGCCATTTTTACAGTTTTGGAGTGATTTTCCACCTATAAACGATCCATAGCATTTCACGACTCTTTATTTTAACTACCATGGAAAAGTGGTGCTGTCCTAAGGCACTGGAGGCTCAAGGTGTCTGAAAACATCATTCTGACAAAGCTATTTTTCATCCGTGGAGCAAGTCAAGAACGGCCCAAGTTCGGTTTGCTTGCAATTTTTGCTGAGTTTACAGCCATTTTTCATCTTACATGGCTACCTGATGAGCATCGTTAAGCATGACGGTAGCTAAGAGTCCACTTTCTCAAAGAATCGAGCAAGGTGATGCACTTTGTTGTTGAATTTGGCTTGTTACTTGATGAACTGGGAATTTGGCCAGTTGGACACTTAGTACCTTTGGGACTTGACTATTGATGATTTCTAGACCTACTGCCTATTGATGAATTTCTAGACCTACCACTGCATATTTTGGAATTTGTGAGCACTGAAGATGACCGCAAGCAGGAATTTTTGGCAGTAGGTTGGAGTGACTATGTGAAAGAATTGGGGAAAGGAACGGGCGCTGTCAAAAATTCTCATTACTTCCCAGCACCCCACCCGGGCAAAGGTCAAATTCCCCATCCCCAGGAAGGCCTTACCTGTCAAATTCCCCTACTCCCTGGGCACAGGAAATAGTCAAATGCCCGGGGTTGGCTCAGGGGAGGGGGAGGGGGTGCGATGTTGAAGTTTCAATTTGATTGGCGCATAAAGCCAAATGAAAACTGCAGAATAATTTGCATAAATGACAACTGTTGTTTTTTTCTAATCTTTCATACAAAGAAAAATGCTTCGAACTGCCAGCCCACCAACAACTTTTGAAACACCAAAATAAACCCGAATAAGACCATTTGATGAGGAGATCATTTTAGCTTTGAGATTACATGATAAATCAACTGGAATGAATTGTCAAGTCAACGAAAGTGCAACTGTTCTCGCAGTTTTGGGAAAGAAGTTTTCTCACAATGCTTCACAAAAACAATAAACCAAAACTATGTGTTATAAACTTTCGTTTTCTTTATTGCACATTCAAGGACTTCACACAAAGGTGCCCAGTCAGGTGACCAATAATTTTTTTCAGTTGCCCGATGCGAAAAGTTAGTCACCTCAGGCGACCGGGCGCCGCTAGAGCACAGCCTTGCGGGGGGGCTTATTTCAAATCTTAAACACCCTGTTTTCGTCTTAAAACAGTTTTTCTACAAAAAAACTCAAACAACTTCAGTGAAATGTTATTATCTACTAAAGAGCAGCAAACAGTATTACGTGTTTGAGTGTATATCTGTTTAAAAACAAACCAATTGGGCCACATGAAGTTGATTTTGCAAGAGGGAATAGGAGTGACTAAGTTCAAAATCTCATGTCCCAAAAGGGGGAGGGGGGCTTATTACAAAAAATGACTTCCAAATGGGGGGCTTACGAGAGAGGGGCGGTTAATAGAGAAGGGGGACTTAATAGAGGTTTTACGGTAACTAAGACAATATACACTGTCAGTTTACTGCTCATAACCATTTCATTTAAGTTGAAGTTTAATGATGCTTTTTACCACTGTACAAAGATATTCTACAGACAAAAATCATCACTTCATTTTGATGTGCAATGCACTTTAGTTTTAGATCAAAGCCGTGTCTGCTGGTTGTGATATACCACAAGAATTAGATTTTAAAAGGCTCCCGTCAAAACAATACAGCGATTATTCATTTAACTGAATTTGTGAACGGTCAAGACATGTGTCATAAATTCTGACACCGAAGGAGTTTCAGAAGCATATGGTAGTCACAACACAGGTAATCGATGCAAATTGGGAAGATTCCTAGCAGCCTAGTTGAAGTGCAGAAGTCGACGTTTCTTCGTGCGGTGTCATGGCAAAGGATGTGAACTTGGATAAAGCAATCTCGACACACCAGAAGTAGCATCTGGATGTGTTTCTAGTGATTAATTACTAGGAGAGCTGAAAGCCAGATGGCTGTTACGTTAGAAGCTAATTGCGTGGTTTGTAAGTTAAGAGTTGTAAGTTGACATCGCCGAACTCAACTGTTGGCGAGAAGCAATTGCTTTGGAAGGTGGACTTCTCTCGCACGTGTCAGCAGTTTTTTTTTAAATGCATGGTACATTAAATCAAATTGTCATGTAGTGTTCTGATAAGCAGAGCAATAATTCTACTCTGCCATATTAAACCTCTAAATGACAATTACATTATGTGAAACACCATGTCTCTTAGAAAAACTGGAATTGAATGGAAATGTCATTCAGAGAAAAGGACAAATAAAACACATACTTACATAAGGAAAATGATGTAGCATTACAGTCTTTCCCATAAAACCGTGAACACCAGAACTATCTATGGAATGTTATTGTGTTTCAAGTAAAAAGCCAATCACACATGAGAAAACTAAACCGCAAACAGTAACAGTAATTAGGTTGTGGTTTCATGTTGCTTGTGATTGGTCGCAAAACAATAAACATTCCAGAATTTTTTCTGGTGTTCACGGTTTTATGGGAAAGACTGTAATTATTAATTGGAGCCCAACTGTGTCATACCTAACCAGTCAGAGTACATGAGGATGCTCAGGTAAGTAGCGATGAGCTGAGTCACACTGAACTCGGGAGTTTTAGGTGCACAAGTGCAGTCACACGTTATTTTTTAGGTGCACGATAAAAAATCTAGTCGCATGTACTGTGCAACCAGCCGTTTGTAAACTTTGTGACTATGTGCAAGCAAAAGAGGCGAGAGACCCGGCCTTGTGAAATCACTTCTATGGCTCTTTACAGAGAGGATTTTTCTTCAATGTTTCTATGATATGCTGGTTACAGTGTATGATTTTTCTGGAAAGGTTTGTTTTAGTGCACACCGGCAAGAGTCCCTTGGCCATGGGAATGTTTTATTATCTTCTGCTGCCTCACAAAGTAGTGTACTGTAAATGATCTAATACACCCCCTCTCAAATAAACTCCTTGTATCTAATAAACGCTCCCCCTGAGATGTAAAGTTTGTATTAGATGCTCCCCTCTAATAAACGCCTCATGTCTAATAGACGCCCTCCTCTCCCAAAGAATCGCCTCAAAAACCAAGGAGATGTTCCATGGAGTAAATAATCATGCAGTTAAGTTTCTTGCTTGCTTGGTAAGCATTATACAATTGCATCTGGTTAAATCTCAAGTTCAAAGTATGTATAGTATTCTTTTATCTTTTTAATTTCTGCACTCAATATATCAGCAACTTTCTATTGGTTTGTTGTAGCTCGGTAACATCCAGGAACAACAAGACCCACTTCACATTTTCGTTTTCCACAATTTTTGACAGTGAGGTAAAGTGAAATAAACACCTCTCTCTGATAAACACTAAGGACCAGTAAAATGTAATAGATGCCCCGGCCTTTTATTACACCAATTTTCGGTACCTTTAATTTACCAATCATCACCTGACAATAAAATCAGCCTTCTACACTGTATTTATTGCACAATGTGGACTCAATTTTGGTCATCAAATACATCCTTAAGTACAGACTTGCACATCATATTATTCAAAATCTTGGGTGACAGCAGATCATAGAAAATACACGCCTTCTGCAGAGTCTTCCTCCCTCTGTCATTCTTCTAACAAGGCAAAGGGGAGACTCTTCAGTCAGGGTACCTTGATTTTAAAACATACAACAATCATCAACAATTTTCTGTCCAACGAACATCCGACACTACCAACTTCCACCAGAACTGAACGTTTACCGGAAACTTCTTTCAGAAAATTAAAATGAACTCATTTGCATAACTAAATTAGAAGGAAAAAATTGCTTATCCCGGAAATAAAACCAACTGTTACGTTGCTCGTAAACGTTCGCAAACATACCACTGGTAGCTGCGGTAAAAACCAAAATATTCCGACTGTGAACCTCTGATTCAACGAAAAAATGACTTGAAATTAAATTTTCGGTCTCTTGAGTATATAGATGCAAATCGATCAGTGATCAATGATACTCAGCTGTGCACGTCTCTTGTGACAAACAATTCAGCAAAGTGGTTAAAACCACCTTCACTTCACAGAACCTGCATATATCTTTCCGCTGCAAGTTTAAGTAGTTAGTAGTTTGCCGGTGTCCGGTCTGACGAAACGTCAGTTTATATATTTCTAGCACGATCGATGTGAGCTTACTTGGTGCATGAATCATGCAGAAGTTAAAAACATAAAAAAGATCTTACTTACTCCTGGGTGTGAACACTTAGTTCAGGTTCCACATAATTTCTTGGGATGCAACCCTCTTCTAAAGTATACAAAGACTTAGCCAGCCACCAGTTCGAGTCTTTGTTACCAACGACTTGAAGTCGCTCGCCTCTCTTAAAAGTTAACTCCTCGTTTGCCTTCGCATCATAGTCATCGAGAGCGACTAATACCGTGATGCCTTTCTTTGGCTGCATCATCGAGTGGCTGGACGAAGGCTGGTTGTCATTCATAGTTTCACAGAGTGCTCTCACTTTCCCTTATGGAAGGCCCAAGTATTCGTAAACCCAGTGTAGTGTTGCAAAGCCATCAAGCCGCACAAAGGCTTTTAAGGCTACATGTTTGGGCACTGGCAGACAATCCGAACTGCGTGACGTCATGCACGCTATTTGATTTCATACCAAGCGGTGTTTGTACTACGACCGCAAAGGATTTTGGGATACATCGCTGATTCAGTTCATTTCGCTCGAACATCAAGAGAGTCAATATCTCGAGTACGTGGTTGTAAAATCTTCCGTGAAATTATTCGTAGCGGGCCCAGGGTGCATTCCGCATAGACCCCACGTCGAAGTTACGCCGAAGGCTTTGAAAATGGACGCCGAGTAGGCCACAATTCTACGCCGTTGGTAGCACACTTCCCCGGGCCCAGATCTTTTGCCGCCGCGCCGCCGCGAAAGAGAGGCGGGTAAGAGAAATCCTGGAGACTAGTTTGTTGAAGCGATGTCCATTGTCGCTATCAGGAGCAAAAGCAATTTACTTTTCATCTTGATGTGTTCAATGGTCGTGCTTTATTTTATGTAGCCATCGCTAGAAATCGAGGACATAAGAGCCGGCTAATATTGATTCAGGTTTTCGCTTATCGTTGACAAGGAACTATGAATTTCCGTTTTTATCAGTTATCACTTCCGCGCCTTATAATTTTAGAAACAATATTGTTCATAGAAACAGATAATATTCAAGGTGTGCACTTTAATTTTCGCACAATATGCATTAAATACATATACTATCATGTTTCACTTGCACAATTTTGCATTTGCTAACTTGTCAAGAAATATACATCTTGTAATCTTTGCGTTCGCTTTCACAGGTCAATGAACTACACTGAACTATAGATCCAGTTAACATGACTTAATAGACAGAAGTCGGTAATTAGGTATACAGCGTAGACCAATAAATGTCCAAATTCCTGAAGCAAAGCATCCAATTGCTTGCTTTTTTATATAATTTGTCAATCCATGTTCTTCAATTTTAGGAATCATCATATTAAAAATTCTAGAATCGACCGACAAAAATACTCTTTTTCACGTGTTGGAGCAAAAGTGTGGAATGGGATACCTGAAAGAATAAAAAAGTTGCCAAAAAATAGTTTTAAGAAAGAAATGAAAAGAATACTATTTGACATTTTGAAAACTGAAGATAGCTACATTGAAATCGATAAAATAATATTTCATCTAAAGAATCATTAGAGAAGACACAAGTAAAAGTACTTTTATTATCTTAGTATCTCAAGCTCTCCCTCTCTCTTTTCTCTTTTTTTTTATTTTTTTGTTGTTGTTGTTTTTTGTTTTTGTTTGTTTGTTCAATCTCGCACAAATACACTTATCTTTTTTTTTTCTCTTTTTTAATCCTGTACTGTAATATAATTGCCTCTGTTTCAATAGACTGGCCTGCCACGATTAGCTAAGCTACCTGCAGGTCAGTCTAAATTGTAATATCTCTATTCACTTTATTTTTTAAATAAACCTTTATGAACCTTATGAACCTTTATGAACCTTATGAACCAAACAAATGACGATCTGCGTTAGCACAGAATACACAATATTACGTGTTGTGTTACTTATCTTCCAGAAAAGGACAGCGACCTGAATACGAATCTATTCGATCCACGACTTTCGAGACTGAATAATGCTTCTCATATCCTGAAAAGAAAGCATTTCGTCTGTGGGAGCGGATCACATGCCAATACATGATGCGTCAGGATGATGTCGAGGATGAAGCTGTTGAGGACTAACGAGAACTAATTTCCACAACAAAAAACGGCTCAACAGCCACAACGTAAAAGAAAGTCTTGATCAATGACTAGTTTGCATTTTCTCAAACGCTTTATTTTAAATGAAGTCAAGTATTTCATAGTTCGCGACCAATACGAATTTTTTTCTAGGGGGTGGGGGGGGATTCGAGGTTGTACGACCGTTTTGGTCAATGGTCAGTAGATTGTTCTGGAAAATATCAGTACGGAATATTATACAGTCAGGACAATACGTTCCAGCGTTTCTTCCAATCAAGGGCTAGCGAGCCGCGAGCGTTCACTGAAAATCAGCGAAAAGCAATCGCCCAGTGCCCACATTCAAAAAGAGTGGAAACACTGGACGCGAGTAGGCGCGCGCTCAGTTATGGGATCGTTTGGGGGCGCAAGAAGTTAAAACAAATGCGTGTGCGCGTGTCTCTTCCCTAGCCCCAGGTTTCCAATCCTCTGAAAGCGAACAAATTCGCCTTCGAACGTGCGGGTATAAGGTCAGCGGTTGCTTGCCAATGATCGCTGTGAGAGATAGTGTGAGAGGCGTTCTGCAAAGATATATGCACTCAAAGGCCCAGTTCAAACGTCGAACTTTTCTTGTACCGAACTTAAATCCCTATTTGGGTCGACCCAAATAATAAAGTTCGGACGGTTGATTCAGACGTCGAAACTAATGGCGTCAAACTTAATTCGGCAATTCACACCTGAGGTCGGCGGTTATTGTATGAAGTCTTGAACAATATGGCGGTGTGGCGGTGAAACGAACATCTGCAAATTCGGAGTTTGTTATGCTTGCTAATGCCATCCGTGAAAATAGAAGAAGGCGCTTAAATATACAAATGGCATTACATCACCGTAGAAAGCAAGTTAAACAATTTTTTTTATCGTTCTCATCCAAACGAGATAACATCTTCTTCTTCTTCGGCAGTCCATCGCAGGCGATGACGACTGTTTATGTTAGGTAAGGCAGAATCTCTGATGGGCAGCCAGGCCCGCCCGTGAGCGGCAGATCCTGTTACAGCGACTACATGTATGACCTGACCTTGCAGTGAAATGTCTTCTTACATGAGCACGCTGGTATTCTAGCTGTCGCTTCTCCTCTTTGCTTTCCACTGATTGTTTGACAGTGGCTCTCCAGAAACTTCTGTCCAAAGCATCTTGCTCCCAGGATTCAGACTTGACATTGCCATTATTCATGTGACGCTTCAGCACGTCCTTGTAACGTAGCTTCTGTCCGCCTTGCCTTCTCTTCCCTTCACTGAGCTCGCCATAGAATACTGCCTTTGGCAGCCTTGAATCTGGCATTCGCCGTACATTTCCAGCCCATCGAAGATGTGACGCTGTGATGAGAGCTTGGACGCTTGGTGTCTCTGCTTTTCTGAGGACTTCGACATCAGGTACACGATCTTGCCATCGTATCCCTTGTATCTGGCGCAGATGGCGGATCTTAGATCTGGTCAGCCTTTTGATGTGGTGTTGATAGAGGCAGGGACCGCGGAGACCATTTTAAAGTGGTAGGGCTAAAAACTCGGGCCAATGCAAAGAAATATTAAGATCACTGTTTTGCCATTTACCTTGCATTTGCGCGCCATTTTTTTAGAGCGTCAATAAACATAAACGTCCTCACTTTATCTTGTTATACTTTTGAAGCTGTTTGCAGTGCCGAAGTTTCTCTTGCGGTTCTCATTGCGCGAAACAAGCTCCTGTTTGACTTCAGTTAAAGAGACACTCTCTGTTCTTCGCTTGTGGTCATTTAACACTGCTAGGTTGCTAAACCTTTCGTTACCCATCCTGGATCGAAGCCACGTCTTAAGACGCCGTGCAGAAGAGAATGAACGCTCGCCAGCAGCGCTGGTAGCAGGATTTACAGCAAGCAGCTTACAGACAGTTTGCACTTCCTGAATTAGCTTCTTTTCTGGTTCAGGAAGCTTTGACACCGCCAACAGGATTTCGTCAAAACATGATATCTTCTCTTCCTTTAACATAACTTCCTACGTACTTAATTGCCCAGGTAGCGCCCCAGTATTAACATCTTCGCTGTATGATGCTTCAAGAAACTTGAACTCTGCCTCATAGTCTTCACCATTAGCAGCTTTAACCAAGAGGGTCTCTATCAAGGCGTAGGAGCTGAAGCTTTCTTGATTAAAGCGTTGATCGATAGCGCTGACGATAAGATCAATAGCCTCATAATAAACCCTTCTAAAGTGATCTTTCGCAGTTTTGGGATAGCTTGGTGTACCAGTACCAACCTCCAGTCTGGCCGGAGTTCGTCGCTTTCTCGGAAGCTTTTGTTCGCCAACTTCTTCGCCTTCACTCTTGCGGGCAACATTAGCATAGAAGTAGTCGAAGCTCTGATCAGTGCGCATTTTGGTGAGTGTCTCCTTTGCAAGATTTGCTAGGCGTTGTCCATTGACAGCAGCCATCTTCGTACCCTGAAGAGTCTTAGATAGATTATCGGTGTGGGAATAAAGCCGCTCTCCAAGATGCAAACCAAAGAAAAAGTCAAATCGTTCCATTTCGGCCTTACACCCTATTATCCTTGCACGTACATCGGGTTGCAATCGTTCGGACAAGCAAACATCCCACTCTTCCATAAGAACTGAATAGTTCGCAAAAATTCGTCGAAAACAACTGGCTCTAACCGTCCACCTTGTAGGGCAAAGTCCAATAATTCCACGGGAACTAGTATCCCCGTCTTCTGTTTCCAGATTTTCCTTAAGCTGTTGAAGTAAGGACTCCCGCTTTGGTGAAAATTTGATCAGGGTGGCTATCTCCTTTGCAATATCCATAGTTTGTTACAACAGTTGACAATTACAGGTCATATCCTTCACGCTTAAACTCAAAGAGTGAGCGTAGCAGTGGGTAGGATGCGCTTTAGGTGCAACCTCTTGAATTCGTCTAGCCACACCCGTTTTGGGCCCAAGCATATTGCTTGCTCCATCGTAATATTGACCCCTGCAGTTGGTTAGTGAAAGGCCTAGTTTAGCCAAAGTGTCCTTAATAGCTGTTACTATTGTCTCCGCACTAATATTTGGAATTTTGAGGAGCCCGATGAAGTCTTCATGTGCAACAAGGGAGTCATCCACCCATCGAATGCAAATGGTGAGTTGTTCTTTATTACTTATATCGGTATACTGAACACAGATAATGACTGAATGTCGGATACTAAATCTTGGATGACCCTGCTGGCAATTATGGCTATTAACTCATTTTGGATTTCGTGAGAAGTATATTTGTCAGCGGTCCTGTTGAGCCACACTAACAGCTCAGGGCGATCCTTAGCTCTAAGCTTTAGCAACTGCGCAAAGTTTGATTCTTCCTCGGTATTTCCTTGAAATGCAAGGCCTTGGCGAGCTAGAAACTGTAGACATTCAATAATTGCAATGAGGCATTGACGATTTTCTTCCATCGTTGCTCTTGCTGTCTCGCTCATCATTTCGACAACATTACCGCGCGAAGGTATTGTTGTAGAGTATTCTACGGCCAATTTATGGCAGTTAGAGTTCTGGTACTCTCTAAATTGAGCCAACGCATTTTTCCAGTTGAAGAATCCCGACTGTATGAATACGAGTTCTTTGTTCCTGGCACTATTCAAATATGCAAGAGTACAGTAGACGCGTTTTATTACTTTTAAGTAGTGTAATCCATATTTTTCCATGTCAACTGGAGCCCCAGCAAAAAAAGTGGTAGGGCTATAGCCCTACCAGCCCCTCCCCCTCCGCGGTCCCTGAGAGGGTCATAGACTCTACTGAGTAGAGCAATGACGGCAGGATGGCAGCGTTGTAGACCTTCACTTTCGTCTTTCGCTTGCTGTCATGATGAGACCACAAGCGCTTCTGCAAGGAGCCAAATGCTTTCGCGGCAGCTTGAATGCGCCGCTCAACTTCAAGATCGGCAGAGTTGGTGTCCGTGACTGCGATACCAAGATAAGTGAAATGGCTAGACTTTTTCAAGGCATCACCATTAACAAGCACCTCTTGGCACTCAGAAGGTTCATCAGGAGCAGGTTGGTAGACGAGCTCTGTTTTGGAGACATTGATCTTGAGACCAAACAGTGTTGCTGCAGCCGAGAAACGGTCCACAATCTCTTGTATGTCTTGATGCTTGGTAGCGACCAAAGCTGAGTCGTCTGCATATAGCAATTCCCTCACACAAAGCTCTCTGGTCTTGCTTGAGGCTTTCAGTCTGGACAGATTGAACAGCTTCCCGTCTGATCTAGTCCTGATGAAGACTCCTTTGTTGAGGTTGGCACCCATTGTCTCCAGTACTGCAGTAAGGTAAAGAGTGAACAGGGTAGGGGCAAGCAGACATCCTTGTTTGATACCATGGTTGACGGCGAAGACTTCACTGAAGTCTCCTGCCATGGAGACTTTTCCAAGCATTCCTTCATGAAAGAGCTTGATAATCTTCACCACTTTCTCAGGGCAACCGTACACTTCCAGAACTTTCCAGAGAGTTTCCCGATCCACAGTGTCGAAAGCCTTGGAGAAGTCAACAAAGACTATGTAGAGGGCTGGCGTTGTTCAAAGGCTTTCTCTTGGAGCTGGCGAAGAGTGAAGATCATATCTGTTGTTGACCTACCGGCCCTGAAACAGCAGAGAAATGCCACGGTGATTCCCACATTCGCTCCTCTGCCCTTTCTTCTTGTACACAGTAACAATTACTGCATCCTTGAAGTCCTGGGGGAGGCATTCCGTGTCCCAGCAAGCATTGAACAGCTCCAGGAGTCCAGTATTGAGGCGGGTTCCCCCCATCCTCCACACATCAGCAGGAATACTGTCCTGCCCTGGTGCTTTACCACATCTTGTTCTCTTCAGTGCTTTATCAAGCTCTTCTTAAGTGATTGGCACACTGACGTCTTCTCTTGTTTGCCTTCTCCTGATCCCATGACTAGCACTTGGATCTGCTGTACCCTGCTGGCTTAGCAGGTTGCAGAAATGTTCTTTCCAGCGAGCTTTGATGTCTTCCAGATCTGTGTGGAGCTGGCTACCATCAGCGCTCTTAACAGGTGCCACTGCATTGCTTCTTGGGCCATAGATGGTCGCGAGAATCATTCTTGTCAGCCATCTCTTGCAGTTCTTCTGCCTTCTCATTCCACCACTTGTCTTTCATTGCCCGGATCTCTCTCTGCAATTTAGTCTTGATCTCTCTAAAGGCTATGTTGGTCGCAGCAGAGCTTTCACGCAGATGTCTGTTGTAGATCCTCAACTTTTCATCAAGTAGTGGCTGGATTCTCTCTTCATTCTCGAGAAACCAATCGGGGGACTTTCGTGGTGGCCGACCAAGGACTCCATCAGCGATAGAGAGCACAGTTTCTTTCATGTGGGACCACATATGCTCCACTTCTCTTGCTTCTCCTCCAATGTCATCCACAGACTCCAAAGCAGCAGTAATGGCTGCTGCCAGTGCCTGTTGATGTTCCTCACTCTTCAACTTCCCAGTGTTCAATTTCTTTGATGTTGTCTTTGAAGGCTCTTTCCTTCTGGGGAATATCAGTTGCAGTCTGAGCTGGGACCGGACCATATAATGGTCTGTCGAACACTCTGCGCCTCTCATTGCTTTTGTTGATAGAATCTCAGGCACACAGGACTTTCTGGTAACAACATAGTCAAGCAGGTGTGAGTGCTTTGATCGAGGGTGTCTCCAAGTGAAGAAATTCTTGTCAGGCTGTTGGATGAAGGTATTGGTAATGCTCAGGCCTCGTTGCGTGTAGAATTGTAGCATTAGTTCACCATTGGAATTCTTCTTGCCTTTGCCAAATTTGCCCAGAGTACCATCATACGTTGTATGGTCATTGCCTACTCTCGCATTAAAGTCACCAAGGATGAGCAATTTGTCTTCCATAGGGACTCTGTCGACAACTTCTGCTAGCTTCTCATAGAAAGCTTCTTTCTCCTCATCTGGGTACATCATAGTGGGTGCATAGAAATTGATGACCGAAAGGTAGCGGTCGTTGCCTATTGGGGCACGCAGAAGAATAATCCTTTCTGACAATCCGGTTGGCAAGGATGTCAGTTTGCTAGCAAACTTGTTGGAGACGGCAAAAGCAACACCTGCCTCTCTTCTTCCGTCCACTTTCCCACTCCAAAAGAAAGTGTATTCCTTCTCTTGCACTTGTCCCTGCCTTTCCAGCCTCGTTTCCTGTAGGGAAGCAATGTCTATGTTGTAGCGATGCGGTTCGAGATAACATAACGACTGTTCCTCAATCCTATCGTCGGTTTGGCAGAAACACACAGGTTGACGTATATTTTGTGTTTTTCAAGCATGAAGACTCCGGCTTTTCCCGCCATCTAGTTTGAAAGCAGGCCTTTTGCGCATGAGACCTTGCTTGAACGTGTAGAAATGTGGGTAAAAATAATTTATATAATGTATTTGTAATGTATGCATTACATTCGATACATGAAAAGTTCGACGTTTGAACCGAAGTCGCTCCGCAGTCGAACTTCCCATGTAGACCACACGAACTTAATTCTTGGGTCGACCCAAATTACATATGCCAAACTTAATTGATTCAAACATCGATCTTTTCATGTACTTAATTGAAGGAATTAGGTTCTGGTACATTTGAGTACATGAAAAGTTCGACGTTTGAACTGGACCAAAAGGATCGTAAATTTATTTTATTTATTGGCCACAACCGCCACAGGTCAAGTAACCTTTCGTGGCTACGCCAGGTTAGTGAGGGTATGCCAGTTACACCAAATATTGCCTTGATCACTCGCTTCAGTACGCCGACATCTTGTCAATCGCACGCCGGTACGCCGCAAAATTTTAAAACCCACCCTGATGATCTTCGGCGTAACCTATACTAAATGCACCCTGGTAGCGGGCGAAGCGCAAGAGTCCACAATATAGAATTTCGTATTGGTTACAATTATGAATCTTAAGACGAGATCTTTCTGGTCTACGAAGTATCGATTGTGGAGGTCGAAGTCTGGAAAACGACTTGTTTTCGCTGAGGGCGCACGAAGGTTTGTAAAATAAACGATTACATCCTAATTTCCATCGTTGTTCTTTCATCGACTGAATCCATTTAGCCTACTTCTTCCTTCCTGCTTCTTCTTCTTCTCTCTAATTTGAAATGGCTGTTCTCGGCTGGATTCAAGTGATCGGTAGAAATGTTCCGTAAAATACCGAATTTTGCACCTCTTTATCCCAAATGTAGATAGAGCGCTTTTCAATTGAGTGTCGTAAAACCAAAACCAAAACGATTACTCTGACCAATCACGACACAAGTAAGCAGTGCAATGAGCCAATCAGAATACGAAGCAGTTACATGTAGCCGGCGTAAAGCGCAGGAAAATACACGTGTACAAGTCACAATTGGTTTTGCTTCTCATTGGTTGAGAAAGTGGAGCGCGTTTTCCTGGCCAATCACAGAGCGAAGCAATGCAAAGCCAAAGCAAAACTATAATTACTTTGGACACTCAATTGAAAACCGCTCTATAATGTAAGCCTGATGAACTTCCTTATACTCTTAGTGTATGTATGTGTTTTTTTTTTTCGTTTTTATGGCGTTTTGAGTCGCTTGCCGCTGAACCTCCCGACAATAGTAATAAAGCGACTTTAAAAAACGCCACAAAAACGCAAAACACACTGAGAGTGTAAGGTAAGTGATCTTCATTTTACGGATCAATTCTACCGATCACTTGAATCCAGCCGAGAACTTTCAAAATAGAGAGAATGCATGAGATCAAATAGCGTACGTGACGTCACGTAGTTCGGATTGTCTACCTGTGGGAGAACTCGCGAGACAAATGGTCAACCGTTTCTTTGCCCTTCATTACTTGCATGGCGTGGAGTTTATCGAACTGAAATGAACTGAACTCGTTTAGCGACAACGTTTTCTCCGATCAATGGCCTCCAAACATGATATCCACGCACAGCTGATGGGTGATGGGAAAGGAACCCTTTCTACGTTAAGTCCATCAGCTGAAAAGATTTTAATACTCACTTTTGGGGAACACTGACAAACGAAACTTATTGTATTTCAATCTTTGACTACTCAGTATTATGAAAAGGTATGATGGCAATGCTAGAACGGTAGCTTTCATCCAGAAAACAACATTTCAAATACGCTCCCTCAGTTCACCCATTGGGGGTCCCTTTCTACCAAAAAATTCTTTACGAGAGATATTCCCCTCGCATGTTGGAGATTATTGTTGTTCCGTGATCACACGTGCTGAGCCATTGACTTATAGATTTCTTCTATCGAAAAAGAAATTTAAAATGTCAAAGAAATTGTATTCGCAACTTGTAAGTAGTGATAGCGAGGCCGACTTGGGCCAAGAGGCGACTACTACTGGCTATGATTCTTCTTGGCTAGTGAAATTTCAAAAAGAAGACGACGAAACGGCCGAAACGGCTTTGAAGAAAGCAATCAAACTTAACAAGGTAAGCAACAACATTAGAAGTCTCCCTTACAAGCCTCACATGTCTTTCATTGGCGTATATGTATGCAATGTTATGCGGTGACCGACGTAACCCTGAAATCGCTTTATTTTTTATCTGCCTTTAGATACCCAGCATCGCCGCTGCAAATAAAAAACTTCGACTTTTAAGAGGAATAAATGCCGCGACGAGTTTGAGTCTTGGGAGGATGAAGAGTTTTGCCCTGGAAAGCCTGTGTTACCCATCGGGACATACACACACAAGAAAGGGGGTCTGTACTTCGACTTTCATTAATTAACGTACCCATTGTATGGAAGAGGGGGGAGGGGGGGGGGGGGGTCTTGTCACGAAGTCACGATAGTAAATTTTCGACTTCACGAATCACGACTCAAGTGTTAAATTCAGTAAGGTCACGGAAAAAATCTAATCACAATGCAGTGAAATTCAGCTAGGAACTCAACTTTAGACATTCACGATTTATTTCTTATCTATTCACCATTGATTGTCAAGGACTTTTGCATTTCACGCCTCACGGAATACACTTCAATCACCGGATTCACGGATTCACAGTTTTTTTTTTATCAAATCACGATTCACAGAACACAAAAAACCGGATCACGGCGTCACGAAATACCCTTGCCCCCCCCCCCCCTCCCCATCCCCCCTCTATATACGAGAACTTAGCTTGTAGGCACTAGAGGAGGATCAGCAATGTTTCCACCGCAGCCGATGAAATACATTTTCTGCTCGCTTAGTTCGTTGATATATGCGTGTTCATATTCTTTAACTATCTCATGTAGGTAAATATTACCAAACGAGAAGTCATTGATCCAACAGTCTCGCCTGTGAAAACGCAAATTCGCGATAAGAATGCATACCGACAGAAAATGAGGACTCTCCTTAATGACTTCCACGCATTTTTTTGATTTTAGAAACAGGAATTTATTGACTCCTCAAGTTAATATCCCCTTGTTGATTATTTTCTGTACTCTCGTCACAATGCATTGATAATGCATGCCGACAGGAAAGTGTCAAAGTTGCCACGCTGAGAACAACTTTAGCACAATTTCGTGCTCGCCTGAATAATGTTAAATTCACAAGGTGACAGTGTATGAACGTATGTAATGTTATCTATTTTTACATTTTGATGAACTTAATAGTTAGGTTTTTATATTTGTATGTGCATAATTTACAATTTACCTTGTTTTGTAATTTTAGTTCGTCGAGCGTTTTTAACATGAGCCTCTGGCTCGGAAGATTGTGCTAACACTTCCCACGTTCTTCGACATTAAATAAATTTTCTATTCTATTCCATTCCATTCCATTCCATTCTATTCTGGGCTAAGGATAAGTAAACGCGATTGACCATCTCAACCCCAAGATCTAAATGCATCAAGGCAACATCCCCTTGTTCCGTACTCTCGTCGCAATGCATTGATATTTGTGTTCCTTAAGTTGTTGGTAAAAAGGGACCCTCGACAATGTACCCCGACTCTCGACATGTTACCCTCGGCTCTCGACCGTCGACGAAAAGGCAGACTCGCTAATTTACAACAGTTCAATTACATAGCGATTCGCTAAATTGTTGTCTTTACATTATGAATCATACACTAAACATCAAAAGTAACTTTTAAAATCATCTGTATCAATGTCGTGTCTTCTGTCTTCATTCTCAACCAAGAGAATCTAGAAATAATTAAAAAATGTAAAAATAATGGTTATTCTAAACCACTATAAAGCTACCTATGTTTAAGGAGAAAATCAAGGTCACATGACCAGGGCTTATGACACCATCAGATAAAAGCGATACCCAAGCACTATTCAAAACTATGGTTGGAGCTAGGATTGCAGCACCAAGGTTAGGATCTAGGGTTTGGGCTAAGGTCTGGACCTTAGGGCAAAGTTAGTGTGAGAGTTAGAGTTGAGTGAGAATAAGTCATGTGATAGACACTCCCACACCACTGTGACACTATGGGATGAATAGTTGCTGTCGTCCAGCTATTATGAGCCTAAAATGGTTTTTCACCTAAGCCGAAATTTTTAAAATAACCACCCCTCCGACTGTGATTTCGTCCTCTGTTACAATGTTGGACATTTTGGGGCTCAGTCGAGCTACCACCCCCTTCTAGCTCTAATTTTCTGTACTCAGATCTGCAAAAACCTTTGCGAAAATACTGGTAGCGATGAATTTTACAGACTAGTATGGTTTACGAGTCGAAATTAAACAAACAGTATCTTTCACTCTGCATGTGCAGTGTTTGAGACTGAGTGAAGCAATCATACACAATTTATTTCTTTTTGTTTTTTGAAAAAAAATATGGAGGCGATACGTATACTAATTCAGTCTTCTGTATACTCAGTGAATCATGTCCACCCGTCATGCACCTCACGAAATCAACTTGAGGGAAAATCAACCCGTGTAAAAGTGAACATAAACCATCAAAAAACGGTTAAAACCTTTATTGAAATGATACGAATAAAAAGGGACTGGAAATTGACTTACTTGTGATTGTTATCATTAATCATCTGCGTCCTCGTCATCACTTTTACCAGAAGATCCATTGTCGGGAACATCATTATCGACCATGTTGTCGCACTGCAAAGTTCCCCTGATATGTGAGTGCACTTGAGTCCAGCTTTTAAGCGCAGCATGTTTCCACGACACAAACCCTTTTGCAAGTGCAAGACAGCAGCTCCAGTACCTCTTCTGGAGCAGGTTTAGATCCAAGCCAGATAAATTCCACCAGATTGGATGCACTACATAGCGACCAGCCATGCCCATGAGGAGGGAACAATATCTGGAAGCAGAATCACAGCTCATATCCATACAGCTGCTTGATAATTGGCACGTAATTCATGAAGACGTAGCGATGATCTACCCGGTGGGAAACCTTCTGGTTCAACTTTAGCCCCTTTTGCGCAGTAAAGCTCGTAGCGTATAGTAGATCCACATTCTGGGATTTCTTTCCGTACAGTTGACATATCAGGGCTTCAATAACATTAAATGTTACATCATTACATCGTTACACAAAGTCCACGTCTCCCCGAGTTGCGCAAATGCCGTGACGTAACTTTCGTTCTTTAGAAGTAGTTGCACTGCCGTACACTTTCACATACCAGTGAATGCCAAAACGGTGTCACACCCTGTCAATGGGTCTATACCGATGAGGGGGCTCTCAACAACTCGTGCTCACTAAATGCCTGGCTTTACTTGCTTAGCATGATTCTTAATAACACGAGACAGCTCCACAATTCTAGCATTCGATCCTCTTCCTTTCTTCATACAGCGCCCGACAAGAGCTTCACTATGGCTGGGAAGACGGATTAGAACATCGGTGTCGCCAGAGTGAATGACGCATATTCCACCAGCGTGCTGCGCATGGAGGATCATGCGGGTATCGGAATGTTCATGGTTACACTTTAATTCAGGCACTTGTTCAGATGTCATTGATTTAAACTTCCAGCACTCACCCTGCGTAGTTACAAACAATGTCCTCTCGCCAAGCTTTCTCCTAAATTCCTCCTTCTTCCACTGGGAAACAAACAATGTCCTCTCGCCAAGCTTTCTCCTAAATTCCTCCTTCTTCCACTGGGAAACAAGAAATTTAACGATTTCAATCTTTTTTGAGGAAACAGTCAACACTTTGCTCCATGAATGAAAATGTGACGCTTGTGGGATGTGGCTGGAGTGACAAGGATACCTCACAAATTAATATGATCTGGTATGCTGAAGCCACTCTTAGGGCACCAATGCCACATCGTAGCGGGTATTACCCCTTAAATATACCAAATCAAAGATTGCGCCCAAGCATTAGCAGCCATGGACAGCTGATTCGGCCTTGTTAGGCCTCATCAGCATGACATAGCTAATGCACCGGCTCAAGTACCCACATATGAATATAACAAACAGTGAAAATGTAAAGCTTGAGGAATGTGGCTGGAGTGACAAGGATATCTTACAAATTAATGTGATCTGGTAAACCACTCTCAGGGCACTAAGACCACATGGTAGCGGGCATTACCCGGGCATGGCTTCACTTTGTATCTGGGAAGAACCTGACTCCGACCGTTCCTGGCTCGTTTGGCTCTCTCAGCATTCTTTATGGATTGGTCTGGGTAGACATCAAATACAACATCTACTCGTTGCTACTGTTGCTTGTCACCGCTTCTAATACTTTGTCTGCAACTACGTGGAAAGTAGCTCCAGAGGAAGGCTTGAAATTCTGGACTGAGGACAGCCATTCCCTCAAATATGCTTGTTGTTGTTGTTTCTTTGTTGAACTAATAAACTGTAATGATAATATTATTAACATACAGTTTCATAAGTTTATTTCCTTGTGTTTTGATTTACGAAACTTTACGGTCATGCAAAATTAAGTTTGTTGTTGTTGTTGTTGCATTATCTGGAAATTTCTTTGTGACATCAGCATTCAGCTCTAGTTGCTGTGAAAGCTTGGCCTTGTTTGTCTTCCGAGGTAGTCCATATGGCCATCAGGAAGAGACCAGGGAAGTGGACCAAGAGGAAACTCGTGAACAGCACCTTCATGTCGATCTTTCTGAACTGCCCAAGTACAGCCATTTTTCCAAACAAAGTTTGATCCATTCTTAGTGAGAGTACAAGCTCCTTGGTGTGAGCCTCAGTGGTGGTCTTCAAATCCTTAAATGACTTTACCTTCATTTCATCTTAAATAGTCAAAATAATCTGATGCTGGAGCCGAAGGGCACCGTCTTAGTACAATCTCATTCACCGCTTTTTGCCCTCTCTCTCTCTCTGGCTTGAAGCAATTTTTCTTAATCATTGCGTACTTCTTGAGTTGCTTCAACACCTTTAGAAAGACAGGCAAGATCGCCCTCTTTTGCCCAGGGATTACTAAATACATTCTCCAGTAGATCAACCACATTTTCTACAGCTCCTAAATCTGTCTTAATCCGGGCTGGAGCAAGTTTCATTTGAACAAATGTCTTGTCGCCGGGTGTTATTTATAAAGGTTCCCGTAGAAGTTTCCTAAACATGCCTAAACACCCATCTCTGAGTTGTGGCGAAGTTCACACTGAAACCGATGTAGCCACCTCCAGTCTTGCAGTCTCTGTTGATGGTGTTTTCAATTGTTTTGCCAGTCAGCTTCATTTCGACCAAATTTCGTCAGAGTTCTGGTGATCATAAGCAAAAGTCCATGGTATGACTTCTTCTACGCAAGAAAGGTACAACTCCCAGCTACCTGCTCGCGTCACTTAGATAATGTTCTAAACGAGTTCACAGAGTTCGAGATAAGACAGCCAGAATCTCGCTAGGTCTGTGCCCTTCTCCTTGACGTCTAGTACATACGCTTTAAATTGGCCCTCCCACTTATGAAATTCATTGCTATGCAAGCAGCGCTTTCTAAAATTGCCGATCATCAGAGCGACAAAGGAACTGCTTTCACCTTCTATGAGCTCAGTGGGGATGACAACACGATTCTCAGTTTGTTCCTTTATAACACTCAAAGCAAACTCAGTCTCAGTCTTATTCCCAGTCTCAGTCTCTTCTAACAGGTCATAACTTAGGAAAGCGCTTTCACAACAGAGGGGAACAAAACACATTTAGATGTTTAAACAGCGGGGTCGCCCCGTTATAAGCAGTTATACGAGAAGAAATTTAAATCGAGTCCGCGGCTATTTTGAAGGCACTGTACCTTTATACGCTTTATATTTTTCTGACGAATTTAAACAACGTGCAAGGTGTTTTAACTTAATTGTTCCAGTATTTCAGGTTAGTTTTCAACTTACTGATGAGGCCCTGAAACACCGACACGGGAGATTTTGACATTCAGACAAGCGACACAGGACCCTCCCCTGGCAGGGCCTCACCGATGGGAGCATCTGGTGGTGCGATTTCTCCGTTGTCATCAACACAAAGGTGTTGAAAAAATAATGATGAATCGTCGCTTGTAAAGTAACATATGCTACATTGGAAGAGGACTGCCATTTTCACTCGACAGTCGCGGCAGGAGAAACTGGGACCAAGCATCAAGAGAAATGGAAAGTCAAATGCCAGAGACAATTCACGAAATTTCCTAATTACCGAGAAAAAGGACAACCTCCAGAGGTTGACCGAAATTTTCGAAAGATTCTGTTCCATTTGATTTCCGGAAATTTCGGTCGAATGGTAAGCGCTTAATGTATGAGATCAAATAGCGTGCGTAACGTCACGCAGTTCGGATTATCTTCCTGTTAAGTCTTTCTGTAGTTTATCACGAAGCAACCTTGTTCCCAGGGTCTCTCCTCTTCCCGCCCTGGGAACGAGGTTGATCACGAACAACTGCGAACAAACAACTTTTTTTTTGCCAGATTGCTTGGTTTTTTATTTTTTCTCAAAATCATGCTTGAAATTTGGGGGTACGACTTATACACTAGTTTCTGCGGTACGGTAATAGCAAGTCAACTTAGCTAGCTGTAATCAAAACCTGTTGAGGTCATTATTTGAACCACTGATGACTGGAAAAATCAGTAGAATCAGTTTTATACTCTCTCTAGATCTAGATCCGTCAAACGTCGTCAATTGACTGACCACTTTTGAAGCAATTAACTTTCGTTCGTAGTCGAACAGCTTCGGGTAATGGTCGGAATGTTGCATGTCAGCTTACAGCAGTCTATGGATTTCTAATCGTCTATTTTTCAAGTTTGGATGATTAGATCTCCTGTGAGATTCAACGTACAGGCAAGTAGTATCTTCGTTCATGGTCTTTGCAGTTTTTCAAGTTTTTATCCACAAAAAAACAAACAAACAAACAAACAAAAACAAAACAAAACAAAAAAGGCTGGCTGTCACTGCCTGGGTGATATGGCTATGCATATGCATCAGGTACTGGCCATGCCGTTGCTAAAACAAAAAATCCTGCATTTTACCATAAATATTTCATAGAAGTCTCGGACAAGATGTTCAATTCTTGACGAACGGGCACCAGATCTCCCTCGATTATTTATCCAACTCTTTATACTCCCGCAATTAGGTTGATCAGCGGCTAATTGTTGTCGTCATAGAGACGTCTCTCATTAGTTCTGATGTCGCGCGATTAGCGCAATTAGATTCTGCCGTTCCGCTGTGTTCATCGTACGTCTCGGGGTTTTGGTTCTTTTAAACGACAGATTTCAACTGTAAACATGGCAGTGCAATACGCACCTATGAAACTACGAGTTCCACCTGGCTTTCAGAATTTATTGGAAGGTTTGGCGAGGGAGGTCTTGCGAGAACAGCCCGAGGATATCATCCATTTCGCTGCACAGTATTTCAAAAACCAGCTTCTTATCCGAGAAGGTACGTCCTTCCGTTTAGGGACGGAAATTGTGTGCATTTCTTAATAAATACTCTGTTAAGCAGAGGGAAAGCTAGCTAATGAGGAAAGATACGTAAACGAAAACTTGCGATTCTTAAATGGTAATGAAAATGATCCGTTTTGTGGATCGGTTTTGATTGCAATTTACTTGTGTGATAATCTTACTGTCTGCAATTAATGGTAAGTCTTAAGGCTTTTATTATTTATGCCATTAAGGAACGGCCTCGAGTGTTTATTGTATTGCATGGACCTTAGTGATTTAGTTGGGGAGAAATCGGCGTAAGAATGAAATATATTGACTATACTCCGAAGGTCATGGGCAGCTAAAATGTCTGAAATTGTATGAACTGACATTTCCTTTTCGTCACTAATGGTTGAAAATCCAAGTTTACTTTTCACAAAATGTAAACAAAGCTCCCGAAAGAACGAAAGATAAATAATTTACAAAGTAAAAAGACAAGGTAAAAGTTGAGTATGCGACAATATTAACCACATTTTAAGCTTAATTATTTTTTTTCGAAATGTTTTTTTTCCATTTGTAAAGTGAGCCATTTTCAATTTAACTGCCTTGACTGAATTGAGATTACTTATCTGATTACTCTCTGAATTGTAAATCATCTGCCTATCCAGGAGGCCCTGCCAGGGGAGTGTCCCATGTTGCCTGTGTCGGTGTTTAAATCGCTAATTCTCAGCCTTGATGCCACTGTCGGAATTTTGCCAGGAATGATGTCACCTGTCAGGATTTCATTTTTGTGCTGTTGCTACTTTTTGTGCCATGTCACTTGTTGGAATTTACCCTGGCAGGGCCTCATCCAGGGCCTAGTTGTTTGAAAGCTGATTAACCCTAATCCAAGATTAAAAATTAACCAAGGAGTTTATTTCTCTATTCACAAAAATTGTTCAACGCTGATATTCTGGAAACTTTTAAATTAGAGGACGTTGATAGATGCTCGTGATTTTGAAAGTTCTCAAATTGCACTCACCTAAAGGCTTGTACAATTTTGAGAACTTTCAAAATCATTTGTCCCTATTAATCATGAATTGTACTTGAGGTTGTGCCATTTCCTATACTAATTACATTATTTTAATTTTGTTTAAACTCTCCACCAATCATGCATTTACAGAAACCGGAAAAGATGATGCAAAAAAGGGTGATCAGATGGAAAAGCTGCAGAAAGGAGAAGATGTTGACATTGATTTGGCAGATCCTGAAGTACAAGCAGCAGCTACAAAAATACAAGCAAGCTTCAGAGGTCACAAAGCTCGGGAAGATGTGAAGAAACACAAAGATGAGGAAGCTGCTGCTGTGAAGATTCAGGCTGGCTTCCGTGGTCACAAGGCCAGAGAAAGAGTCAAAGAGATCAAGGAATCTCGAAGCCAAGAACTGGTGGCTGAAGATGTAGAAGCTACAGAAGCTGATGTGGTAGGCAAAGAAGAGGTAGGAACTGCAGAGGAATCAGAGAAGAAGGAGGATGCTCCAGATGTGCAGCCTACTGAGGCGGAAGTAGCAGAGGCAGAAGCTGAGCCTAAGGAACCTGAAGTGGCTGAAAGTGCTGAGGTAACAGAACCTGCAGCTGAAGATCAAGATGGTGCAGAGACCAAGGAAGAGGCAGTGGATGTAGCCAATGAGGTTGAAGCTGGTGATGCCCAAGCTGAAGAGGCCATAGGAGAAGAGGCAGCTGGAGATGAAGCTGCAGGAGAAGAGGCCACAGGAGAAGAGGTAGCTGAAGAGAGTGTGGCTGCTGCTGGTGAAGCTGCAGAAGAAGCAGGAAATGTTGTCACTGATGTGCAACCTGATGGGACTGAAGGGGGGGAGGTAGAAGGTGAGGCAGAGCAAGTAGATTTAGATATGAATGACCCAGAGTTGCACGGTGCTGCAGTTAAGATTCAAGCCAGTTTTAGGGGTCATAAAGCTAGGGAGGAGGTGAAGTCTCTGAAGAGTTCAGAGTCATTACCTCAGGAAGAGAGTGAGCTTCCATTGGAGGAGAAAGCTGATGGTGACCCACAAAATGTTACTGAGGTTGATGAAGATAAGGGTGAGGAGGCTCAGGAATCAGCTGCTGATGCAGAGCAGTCAGTAGCTGAGGAAAAGGAAGAGTCTAAACCATCAGAGGATTAAGTTAAAGCTATTTAAATGGTTGTAAATTATTATTAAATTCATATTTAAACATTACTGTAAATTACAACTTTTAAGTTATTATTAGCTGAGAGTACAATACCAAAGCATGAAAAGGAATCATTGATCTTAGTTTGTGTTTTTTTTGGGGGGGGGTCATATTTTGGGTGTTTGGAAATTAGAATATTTAAAAATCTTTCATGTTCTTTTCCTAAACTGTTGAAAGAAGCCAAGAACTTTATTTTTTTGAGTGTTTGGCATGTAGACTACATTTCATACATGGTGTCCTCCAAAGCATGCACTAAATCATACTTGGTTATGAAGGTTTAAGGCCAATTTAGATGATACAATGTTTGCTTATGACTGTCGCATGCACTGGTCACACTATTTAAAAAACTATACATGACACTTGTCATTCAACTTAGCCTACACCTATGACTGTTGCCTGGTGTTAAAAGGACCATAACAAGTTTTAAAATGCTACATTTTTTGTTTCTTTTACATCTGTCGTGAAGTTGTCATAGCTGTGGTTTAGACAATACGATGAATTTCGTGTTGTAGTGGTGGCATGAACTAATTGCATGTAACAGTTGTAAGCGATAATCATACCATCTATATCAGCCTTTAGAGGTTTTTGACGACAATTTAACATTCTCATTGAAAATGTGACACCAAGGTTTAAAGAAACAAATATATTAAACACCGGTAATATTACAAACAACAAATTCTCTGTTTTAATGTACCAATACACTATAGCTTGTTATTAATTTATTTTGTTTTCATGAAAAGTTTATTGTTATAATTATCCATGTATAGTCAAGGGTAAGTTTGTACATGTTTTCTTTTGTCTTAAAAGTTTCTCTACTTCATAACATTTTTTTTACTCGTGGAAATTAAATTTATTATACGCTCAGTCATTGGGTTTAAGGTTTAGAATCCTAAACACTGTAAACTATCTTTTGTTCATAACATTTGCCATACTCTTGACAGTTATGGAGTTGTAGAGTGGCATATCCAAGACAAATTTATTATACCATAGATTCTAGCCATCTAAAACACTCAAGGGAATCAATTTTACAACTTCGTCAGACAGCCACTGAGAAATGACTGTATACAGTAGCTAAGAGAAACCAGTTTCTGCTTGCAGCATATGTGTGTCAGCTGATTGTTGCTTGTGTTTTGAATACTGGAAACCACTGAAATCAGTGAGATCAAGTTCTTTAAACTGATTGATAAATCAAAGAACAAAATTTATTGCTCAAGTAGTCAAAGGAAATACTGAGCACATCCATGATCACCAAAAACTGTGCATTGTGCCATTAACTAAAAGAAATTGCATCAAAGTCCATGTTTTTAAACCTTCAGAATTATGTATTTACTAAATGGTACTAAATTCTTAGGAGTTAAGGTTTGAAGACCTGGGCCAGGTTGTTTGAAAGCCGATTAACCCTAATCCAAGATTAAAATTAACCAAAGAGTTTGTTGGTTCTCTACTCTTCTCCGAGAGGTTTTTCTCCAGGTACTCCGGTTTTCCCCTCTCCCCAAAACCAACATTTGATTTGATTTGATTTGATTTATTTAGAGTTGATTTGATTTAGTCTTCCCAATAAGTAGAGCATCTGTGCTCGGCTAAATAGATTTGAGACTTAAATAAAGTGATTATTATTATTATTATTATTATTATTATTGTTATTATTATAATTATTATTCTCTATCCACGAATGTAGTTCAACACTGCTATTCTGCAAAATATCTTGGGTTAGAGGATGTCAATCCTGAAAAGCAAAAAGCAGCAAAAGAAACTTTCTTCTAAAGTTAAAAACTGCAACCAAAGTTTACACTTATACTGGATTAAGGGGGAGTTACACCTGAATGCTACATTTTTGTCACCTTTTGACCTTTTCTCCTTATCATCTTCTTGAGATTTCATGCAATCCAAAAAAGCCATCATAGTTTGGTAGTGCATAACCCCATAAATATCTCAGAATTTTTGGGTGATTTTTACAGTGTTTGTGAGGAAGAAGAGAAGGTGGGAGGGGAGAGTGATTGAAAGGGATGGTGAGAAAAATGAAGATTTTACGGTGATTAAAAATTAAATTTGGAGGTTAAAAATTAATGGACAAACACCAAACAGTTCATCCTCAACCTGACATGCACCCGTGTTGTAGCGGACTGTCTGAGTGTTTGTGTATGCCTTATTTTCCCTTTTTTTTTTAATCCCTTCATCAAATCACTTCTTATTTCATCAATATCCAGGTAACGCCCCCTTAAGTTAACTGGCTTTCAAACAACTGGGCCCTGTTTAGCAAATTATTGAACAAGATGGATCTCTTGGTATACATCGCTACAGTGCTAGACCCAGTAACAATGTTCACATTCAGGTGTGTTCCCAATTATTATTTTGTAGTCTCATAACACATCCTGTAAATATACAATTTGATCAATTAACATCATGTCATGAAGTTTGTAAATAGTAAAATAATACACAGAGCTTAAATATTCAATAAAAAGGGTTTAAATGGATATTATACAGTGCACTTATACAGTAACATTACTGAATCAGAGCTTTCTAAATTTTAAGAGCTCTCAATTTTTTCAAAGAAAGTTTTAATTATTTAGAGTTTTTTGTTTGGTGTGAAGTAAATTTACTAATAATTATTGATTACTAATAAGGTTGTGGGTGATAATATTATGGTACTTAATTTACTCAGAGTTTTTACCTCACATGTGGTTTAGCTCGTTAAAGGGGCATCAAGCAATATATGCAGACAATGAGAATGCAACCCAAATACCCATTTGAAATTGTAACTTGTCAAGAAGGCTTTGGAAGATAAATTTAAAGCTGGTTAATATGTATTGTTTGCCTGACAATCGAGTGCTTTGAGATACAATAAAGATGTTTAATTCAAACTCAGTTTTTTTACAGTGTTACAGTCTTTCCCGTAAAACCGTGAACACTAGAAAAAATTTCTGGAATGTTTATTGTTTTGTGACCAATCAGAAGCAACATGAAACCACAACCTAATTACCGTTACTGTTTGCAATTTAGTTTTCTCATGCGTGATTGGCTTTTAACTTGAAACACAATAACATTCCATAGATATTTCTGGTGTTCATGGTTTTACGGGAAAGACTGTAATAATCACAGAGTGTGGTCAGTTAGAGAGATAAGAATGATAATTGCCATTCATCTGTGAGAAAGGAGCTGTTCTTTGGCATTGTCAAAAGGAGTGTAAATGTACATTAATTTTATAGCAATGAAACTTCATAAGTAGCTGCTAACAACTCCTGGCTCATTGTCATGGAAAGCTTGTAATGTACAAAGTCATACGATTCATTAGAGACATTCTGGTAACTTACCAAATGTGATGGCTGCTGCAAATTTTCACAAGTCTTTTTGCATAATTGTTTTGGCTTCCTATTGATCACAAAAGTGAGGAATCCTTGTTACTAAGACTTGCCTCAGTAGCTTACTAACATGCAAAATTATATTCTTTAACATCAGTAATAAATAAAAATAGGTTGCCAGAACTTTGCACCCTCTTCACTCAGAATTTCTATCCTGTTAGTTACAAATTACTATGCAAAAAAGTTCACTACTAATAATGATGCTGCATTTCAGAAGTTGTTGTCAGTGATCGTGAGTTCAAAACTGAGGCTGTTGAAGGCACAACCGAGGATGCTTCACCTGTTCCCACTGTTGCAATTGTCATACAGGAGTCTGGAACAGACACTACTCAGGAGACAACTGAAGTAGTTGTTCCCAGTGATTTAGTACAGGCAGATAGTATCACTCCAGAGGAGGAAGCTGTTCAGGAAGAGGTTGCTAGCCAAAAGGAAGAGGTGCCTCTGGGGATGGATGCACAAGAGGAAAGCAGTGGTGGTAAAGATGTCCAAGAGGAACCTGTGTCAGTAACTGAAGAAGTAGCTGCTGTTCCAAAGGATGTGGTTGAGGAGAGCACTGACCAAGGAGGGACAGGAAACACTGCTCAGGATGAGGGTGTTGATAAGGATGTTGTAGCACCAGAAGTGGCTACTACCCAAGCTGAATCCTCTCTTGAAGATGAAGGTAGTATTCAGCAGGAGGTTATTGAAGCAGACAGTGTTGCTTCAGATGTCAATAAGGAGAGTAGTGGTTCTCAAGAAGCAGCTGCAGAGGCAGCCAGTGGAGTTCCTCCTTCCCAGGGAGAGGCAACTGAGGCTCTGAGTGGTATCCAGGTTCCAGCTGAAGCAGACAGTAGTCCCCAAGAGTTAGCTGCTGATGCAGAGAGTTCTCCTCAGCAGGTGGCTGAGGGGGACATTTCTGCTCAGGATGTGGCAGCTGAAGAACGCAGTGGTGCTCAGGAGTTAGCTGCTGAGATAGATGTTAGCGCTCAGGAGAAAGCAGCTGAGGCAGACGGTGGTGCTAAAGAGGTAGAAACTGAGATATCTAGTTCTGTTCAAGAGAGAGCAGCTGAAACAGAGGCAGACAATGGTACCCAGGAGGTTGCTGTTGCTGAGGAGGTAGCTACTGAGGCAGACAGCTCTGCTCAGGAGGTGGCTGCTGAGACAGGCAGTGGTGCTCAGGATTTAGCAGCTAAGATGGACAGTCCTACTCAAGAGGTGGCAGTGGAGGAAGACAAATCTGATCTGGAGAAAGCAGCCCTGATTGATAGTGGTACTCCAGAGGAAGTCAAGGGAGAAAGTGGTGACCAGGAGGTAGTAGGTGAGGTGGATGGTGCTGCAGTTGAGGCAGGCATTGCCAATACGGAGGTCGAAGCTGGGGCAGAGAGTGTTGCTCAAGAGGCAGCAGCTGAGGCAGACAGTGGTTCTGTGGAAGCAGCCACCGAGGTAGGAAGTGATGCTAAAGAGGTAGCAGCCAAGGCAGATGATGCTCAGGAGGTAGCAGATGATGCAGACAGTGGTACTCTGGAGGCAGCACCTGAGGCAGAAAGTGATGCTAAAGAGGTAGCAGCCAGTGCAGGTGGTGCTCAGGAGACAGTGCCTGAGGCAGACAGTGGTGCTCAGGAGGCAGAAACTGAGGTAACTAGTTCTGCTCAAGAGACAGCAGCTGAAGCAAACAGCAGTGTTCAAGAGGTAGCAGCTGAGGCAGGCAATGGTACCCTGGAGGTTGCAACTGAGGCAGATAGTGATGCCCAAAAGACAGCAGCTGAGGGAGACACCAGTGCTGCAGAGGTTGCGCCTGAGGTGGAGACTGCTGCTCAAGGGGAAGGAACTGAGGCAGACAGTTGTGCTCAGGAAGCGGTAGCTGAGGAAGTGACTATTCAAGAAGAAGAAGAAGCTAAGGGAGAAATTGGAAAAGGTGAAGATGCTCCGGAGGCAAGTACCACTGAAGCTGAAGTTGCTCAAGACGAAAGTCAGAAACAAGTATTACAACAAGGAAGTGATATACTAGAAGGGGAAGCCAAGGATAACAACTCTGTGAAGGACTCTCAACCAGTAGAGGCGGAAGGAAAAGCTACAGAAATGGAAGAGATGCAACCAGTTGAGGAAAACAGTGGACAACCTGCTAGCTGAGGCAAACTACGCATGCATTCTAAATTTCCCGACTGTGTGACCTAAAAACCCGGAACTAACATCACGATACCGAAAACAAAATCAGGACACATGCATTCTGTTCGTGAGGAAAGCCTATTTTGGTTACTTTAGACCAGTCAAACTAGCCAGTTTTACAGGTTGCAAACAGTTTTGTAGTCTGAAGGATGAGAACCATGTTTTGAAAGAGGGTGAAAAATTCTTAAAAGAAATGAAATAAAACGGAAGGGAAGTAACTTTGCAGCTTCGTTTCGTCAATGACTGAATGTATGACCTGTCGATTGATGGTCTAATTAAATTGAGAGATTCAGATGACTCAGTCTGTATGAATGACTGTCTGACTCGTTTTAGTTGCTGACTAGCTAGCTAATTAATTTTTCTCACTGTCTGACCATATACAGAGGATCAACAATAGGCCTTTTCTATCCCGTTTCCCATCGCTCTCTTCCATCTCTTCTCTTCTCTCCCATCGTTTAGATCTATCTGCATTCGTTGCTTCTTTGAATCTTATAGTGGGTATCCCAAAGACATCCAGCCACAGGGAGCAGAGGAGTCCTATTTGACCGTATTTCCAGTTAAATTCAAAGTGATAATCACAGCGCGAATCGATCTTGTTGATATACATGCGTTCTTGTTACGCTGCTGTTGAAGGTAGCCTGCGTGACAGGCGTGGAAAGGCCACACTTATTACTGTTTGCGGCTTTCGTCTTGCGGATAGGATTTCAACAGCAGCGTTGACAGCTACAGGCAGCGTAATATGATCGTTTGTATGTCTACAATCTTGGACGGAATAAAATGAACTAATTAACCCCCATCCCCCCTAAGCAATGATGAAGGCGCGCGAAGAGCAAAACGCGCCATTTTGGCATCATTGAAATGGGGGGGAGGGGTGGTTCAAATGTTCCATTTATTGTGTCCAAGATTCAATCTTGGACGGAATAAAATGGACTAATTAACCCCCATGCCTCCCTAAGCAATGATGAAGGCACGCGAAGAGCAAAACGCGCCATTTTGGCATCATTGAAATGGGGGGGAGGGGTGGTTCAAATGTTCCATTTATTGTGTCCAAGATTGTAGGTCTCTTAAAGCCGGTTACAGACGAGCAAGTTTTCCTTGACAAGTTTTGACTTGACAAACTTTATTTGCTGGTGTGTAAAGAAACAATTGTCAAGTTTTTCTTTGACAAGTGCACTTGTTCAAAAACTAGCATGCCAGTTTTTGAACAAGTGCACTTGTCAAGGAAAAACTCGACACATTGCAGAACTTGCTCGTCTGTACGGGTCGACATGGAAAACTTGTCAAATAAAATGTTGTCCGCTGTGTGATTGAATTGCTGGCTACAGTAAATACTTGCCAAAGAAAACTTGTTCGCTCGTTCACACAAGCAAATAAAACTTGTAAAGGCAAAACTTGTCAAAGAAAATTTTTCGTTCATAAATATGAGCAAATAAAAATTGTCAATGACACTTGTCAAGGAAAACTTGCTCGTCTGTAACCGGCTTTACCTGGAACGAGGGGACATGTGATATATTCACCTGGTACCGCCCCGAGGGTGTAGCCCGAGGGGCGGTGCCAGGTGAATATATCACGTATCCCCGAGGGACAGGTCAATAACATGCTTATTTATCAGTTGCTGATGTTTTCTGCAATAAAAAAAATATAAATTCTTTGGAGGGAGACTTGTTAGATTCTACAACGTGTGTACGATTAGTACACACTAAGTTCTTTGGAGCAATGAGCGACCCCGAAGAAGAATTGTTATTAACTGAAAGCTGCTTTTTCGGCTCTTTGGAAGCTCTTTCTCGGCAGTAAGAGTTGGATTTCCTTTGTACGTTTTACTCTCAACACGCTTTGTCAGTTGTGTGTTGGAATTCAAAGGTTTTTAAGGGAAAATGGAATGCCAGATTTGGAGCTGTTCCGAGACCCGCGTTACAAACTGTGTTTCTCATCAAGGCGATGACGACCAGCGTACCAGCAAGGCCCTCGCAGCAAGTTTGCAACTGGGAGGTTCACTTTGAACGCTTTAGCGTGAGTCAACTGGTGGGGGAGGGGGGGGGGGGGGGGAGTCAGCATGCTCCCCCATAAAAATTTTTAATTAAAGTCCTCTGAAATGGCTGGAAATGCATTTAAAACTAACATGGTGTGGTGAAGCTTATATACTTTCAGCAACAAAAAAGAGGTGTTTAAAAAAAAGAATAATCAGTTTTCGGTAAAACGTTAAATAAAAAATGTCGATAAATAAAAAAACTTCGATCTTTTTAGTATTACTTGCCTTTTACTTTTGAAAAGTGTGTGTGTGTGTGTGTGTGTTCCTTTGTTTTGTTATTGTTATCAGCTATTATTTCAGCCCCGCTCTCCCCTTGTTATCAAAGCAGCCGCCAACTTTTCAGACATTGACTAATATATTCCCCTGAAAAGAACAAAGGTCAAATACAACTCCTTTGTTCCCTGTGATCCAGCTTCCTACCGAGCCTATTTTGGCCGTCACTAAATGACGATGGATTGGCCTCCGCCTGGCTACTTGTTTAGAGGTTTTATCGTTTGTTCTACTATGGTCTAACAGAGCGACTGATTTCCTGTCAAACCACAAGTAAGTGGGGAGTAGTGGAGAATGTGTTTCTGATAGCGTTACAAATTCGATCTAAAGGTAGAACAGAAATTCTCTTAATTTTATCGCTTGCGAGGCACTGTTAAGGCGTTATGGACAATTTTCCTCACAGCAGTTGGTCAACGTCCGGGGTCAACGTACGACCTCGCCCAACCTTGCTGACACGAAAATCGATCCAAGCAGCTTCTGGGTGCTGAAATAAGGAATAAGCAATGGTATGAGAAAAAGTACGTAGACGTTTTAGATGTTCTGGAGGTAAAATATCAAAACAGCCTCTGGGAGCTGAAAGACGGGAAAGTGGTCAGCTAACCGAACTCACTTCCGGTGCAATCACTTCCTTTCTATCACGTGACTATATGTAACAGATTCAAACATTTTGATTAGACCAGTGAAGAAGAGGGCGTTGATGCAAGAGAAAAACAGGTGAAAAGAGAGGAAAAACTTACGATATGGTCTCAAACTAAGCACAGCTGACAAGTGTACAGTGATTTTACTTATACGTGGTAAGTCTATTTTCTTGTGTACGAAATCGCAGGCAATGCACATGTTTATCGTTTCGCGCGCGCTGTTGAAGCGAAAAGTTGAGTTGTCGTTACAACCCGCCGGTTAAAAACTACTTTGTATTTAACTGTCTCTAACTTGATTTGGAAGCAATTCAGTGGGAATATCTACATTTGATTTGAGTACTCGTGTTTTCAGCTTTGAACGAATAGGATTTTACGACAGGTCCACACCAGCGGTGCGTCGGGCTGCAGTGCCGCAAACGTTGGTAACGCAAGCTAGCCCGTGTATTCTTCTTGAGAAAAGCAAAATTTGACCGCCGATAAAATCAGATGGGAAAATGAAGGCTGGTTTCCACAAATTACTTTGATTTTCAAGCTGAAAAAGACACGGCCACCTGGGAAGACCATGCCTCCAACTGCACACACTTGTACTTTAGACCCAGCCTCAGAGGTATATTTTGAAGGTTCTTGGATGCCGAAATTCATTGACACATGCGGTGGTGTGGCGTTTAGTGCATTAAACACACAACAGTCCCTGGAACTTGACCCCGGGAACTTGACTCTGCCACTTTGTGTCTGCCCTGGCCAAATGGGAAATGTTTGGTGACCAAACATCATCCAACATTGTTTGGTGTCCAAACATGTTGATGTTTGAAGCGCTGGCCAAACGGTTATCAAACCGAACCAAACACGATCAAACTAAGTGGCAAAACGGTAAAATGTTCTTGAATGTTTATGTCAAGTGTTAATGGAATGGCATTGATAGATGTCACGTACAAGAAATTGGAGATCATGCTATCTAATGCTCACTGTAGTATGACAGCAGTACATGCACTTGAAAATTGAAAAGCAACTCTTCTGTTTTTGTGTTTACCTTTTTTTTGTTTACCTCTATTCCAGGCAATTACCATGAGTTTCACAGACCTCTTGCTGCCTTGTGTATCAATGTTCTTTATCTGGAGTAGCGTATACTGTCTCTTGTGCATCATCAATCCTCATCGAAGTTATCAATGGAACTGCAGACTAGCCACAATATTTCATGCATCATTGACAACAATATTATCCTATTGGTGTGCATTCATCACTGGGCCTTGGCCTCTTGTTTTTATGGGTGAAGCCAATACTCCATTTCAGTCATTCATTGCAGCCTTTACTCTGGGGTACTTCATATTTGACTTTCTTTGGTGCTTGTATATGGGAACAGAAGGACTGGATATGTTGTTTCACCATGTAATATCAGTCACTGGTATAGCATACGTCTATTTTGATGGATACTCGGGTCCGGAACTTGTTGCAACAATACTTGGAACAGAGATTTCCAATCCATTCTTACAACTGAGATGGTTCATGCGAGAAACAAGAAACTATGGTACATTTTGGGCAAAACTGAATGATATCATATTCATGACACTATTTATAGTGTGGCGTCTTGGACCTGGGTCTTTGTTGTGGTATCGAACTGTGCTTGTGTCTCCCAAACCTAAACTTTTTGTCAGAATTGGGGGAACAGGTTTATATTTTATTAGCTGGGTGTGGGTAGTTTTTATACTTAGATTTGCAAGGAAAAGGTTCTTTGGAAAAAGGAAGAGTGAGTAGGAAGTACTTTGGAAAAAGCACTGGATAATAATAATAATAATAATTATTATTATTATTATTATTATTATTATTATTATTAACAGTGAATATTTTTTTTGCAACTTGCTTCTTGGGACTAAACCAACAGTCAATAATGTATTGTTTTGTCAATTCAGTGTGATCATGAGTACGACTTGGTTAAGTGATTGAACACAGTCAAGCACTTAAGTAACATAAAGCGGTTTTCAATTGAGTGTCGTGATAACAAAACCAAAACAATTACTCCAGTCAATAATTACAGACCGAAACGGTGCAATGAGCCAATCAAAATTCAAAGCAATTACGTGTATCTGGCACAAAGGGTGGGAAATCTGTGTGTGCAAGTCATGATTAAGTTTGGTTAAATGTTTCATTTCTTGTTGGTTAAAAAAGTGGTTTGAGTTCTACCAACCAATCACGGAGCAAAGCAATACAAAACCAATGCAAACACAATTTACTTTTAATGCTCAATTGAAAACCACTTTATCTGTCATCAAATATGGTGGAATTATGTTTGAAAATTTATAGATATTCATTGGGAAAGATTTATTTCCAACCCATCAAACACTCACAAACGTTTTGTTAACCCTGAACTCAAGCATTAAATTTAGTTTGAGTTGCTCATAGTCATAGAGTGTTTCCTTGCAGGAGTTTGTGATGCGTTTTCTACACAGGACAACAAATTTAGCAAAAAAGATTTCCGCCGCTCACTTGGGTCCGGGCTTTCCTCCCCGGCCCAGACCTGAGTGAGCAGTGGAAATCGAGGCTAAGATTTAATTCAAAATTTGTGCAGAGGATGTTCAAATTCAATACATGTCGATATTTAAGATTCACCTTAAATTACTTATCAAAGCTTACTGTCATTGGTCTGGCCTTTATAACACTGCCAAGTAACACTCATCATCAGCAAATAAGCAGCAGAATCATTGTCATCATCGTCATCATCATCATATGCATCGTCATCAATAGTTGACCAACAACTTGCTGACACTTTTTTTCAAATACTTTTATGAACTGTCAGTAAAGTGTTGGCTGACAAACAACCAACTGTCTGCCAACAAAGGACTGACAGTCGAGTGACAGATGACCAACAGCTTTTTGGGGGAGCTCTTCAAAATTTCCATCATGGTCATCACCATCATTATCATCATTTATTTTTAAATGTCCCTTCATTTTTTGCTTAGAAGGTTTACAGGTATGCTAATTTGCTCAGTGAAAAGTGCATTTGGGATCATTTTTATTATTTTCACAGAGGTGCTTGAATGAACAATAATTTGGGTATAAATTTATCTCTCCCTAAAGCAGTCTCAAGTACTTAGATTTTTGACAATTTCAGAATTATGTTGCAAGTTTTAAATTTCAGGAACATAGTCATGGCAATATTATTTAATAGCATGACAGTTATCTATTGGATTTATTATTGAAAATACAAGTTGGAGATTAACTAATTAAAGTATGTTTGCAAATTATTTGATATAAATATATTTATAGCAGTCAAATAACTGCTGTATACTTTTGAAAGACTCACACCAAAGAGTATATTTTAATTTGCATATGTAAAGTTGTAAAGTATTATGACCATCTCCATCTTTTTATCATTTGACAAACAAGAGATATATAGTTTTTGAATTTTGGAACACTGTACATAGTTATTTTCAGTGTAAAATCCCTTTGTTTTAATTTGTGTTACAAAAGAATAATAAAAATAAATAGGAAATAAAGCAATTGAACCTCTGGATGAGTACAGAGAAGGCAATGTGTATGTTAGAATGCTGCTTGGATGCACAGACTTGACTAAGTTAATGGGCTTGTAAATTGACGTAGGTTAGTTGCAAGTTACCTACAGCCATTTTTATGTAGGTGTGTCAGGTATCAGTGAGTCCATGGAAAGCAAACAGTGCCAATGTCAGCAAATAGGAAAAACAACACAATCTAAAAAACATGGTAAAACAACAAAACAAACAATTGTAGCAAAACTTGCATTTATTTGCATGCAAAGTTGAAATTAATCACAACTGAAAGCAAGTAGTTAGAGAGGAGAACATCAATGCAAGTTGAAGTTTTTTTTAAAACCTTGCATCCCATTGTATATATGGTTGGTCTTACCTAAGCTTGATACAAGTTTTAAGTGTTCATCAGGCAAAAATATCATTACTAATTCATAAAAAGTTGTTGAGCAAGTAAGAGCAGGAGACCAAAACATATATTACATTCAACGTGACACTTCTAAACAAAAAAAGTTCTCCATCAGATTAACTTTAGCACTGTTGGAATGTGCTTCAAAACAAATGAACCTGAGGAAGTTGCTAGATGGTGTCTGCTCTTTGGTTCAGTCTGATGAACCAAGGACATTAAGATCTGGATGGCATTTCCACACTGGCACTTCTAAAATGTGTTCATCATGTCCTGTAGCTTGTCGCTAGGACAAGAAAAGTTTTGGGTTATGCAAATACCCCTTACTAACCAAGTATTTTCTTTTTATGTCCAAGCGGCAAAAATGAGGATCCGTAACGTACAGTATGGAACGAGGTCAGGAAGATATTTATTATATCTCTGAAGTTAGTCTGGCATGGGAAAGAAAACTAGTTGAAGTCAAGTGGGCCTACTGTAGAATATGGCCCGCAAAACTGACCAATCACAGCATGTGTAGTAAGGGAGAGATGTAATAATACACCTTATTTCACTTTTAACTAAACTGTACAGTGTCAGCCAACTTTCACCTATAAGACTTGCCACTTTTGCAGGCACCTGACTCATATGGACAACAGTTGAAGTCCCAGAGAACAGAAAGTACTGAAAACAACTTAAAACACAATGCTATATATTATGCCTGTTGTAGTGGAAGGTCACTGTTACAATATTTATTTTGTGAATAGAGCAAGGAAGAAATCTGATTCCATGTTAGAAGTCAAGCTATTGTATAAACTCTCTCCAGTAACTATAAGTGAGTACTTGGAACAAAATAGTGGGAATAAGGGACAATACTCCTTGGTGCTTCATGAACACCATGGAAACAAGGTTAAGCTCTGGCCATATGGGAGATTTAGGTCAAAGTGTGATATCTTGTGTGTTGTTTATGTGCATAACTCTCTTACTAAACATGTTCATGTACCTTTTCAGTCAGGATATACTCCCCTTGCTGTTCAACACCAAAGTCAAAGACATCTGCCAGGGCCACAGGGCTACCAAAAATTATAACTCGGTTTAGTACAAAACTATTTGAATAGGAGACTGACTACAGGTAATTAGAGTATACATATCGTGGAGTGCTAACTAGTTCATTTTTAGACTGTTCCATTTAAAGCTGGGCTCTTAAAATGATTTCGTGTTTTTTTACCTTTCATGGGATGACAAAATTTAATTATGTGCTGTGGATATTTTGTTGTGAAATCCAAATTGTTCCAATTCACCATAGCTCCACCTAAGCACACAGACTTGTTATCTCATACAAAAGCAGTACATGATCACCAATACATGTGCAAAGGTTACAGGTTATGTTCTCAAAAGTGTTCAATTTGGACCAAGCACTACAGTTATCTTTAGTTTTAGGCAATTATATAATCTTTTATATAGCAGATATATCCTTCTCCCTACCCCCATGAAAGAGTTTTGGTTTTAACACCTTCCACCACCCCTCAGGAAATAGAGGTTAAGCTTCATTCTTGTTGAAAAGATATTGATGTTTAGGAACAGTGTCACGGCTAGGCATGCGTATTAATTAGTGTGCACTAGGTCAAGCGAGTTCTTTGAAAAGTCCGCCATCTTGAATTTTGCACTTGGTATGATTCAAGGCAATTCACTCTAAAATACGCATTGGAAAAACTTATTTTGTACTTTCTTTTCACTCACTCTCTTAATTTCCATTGACTGTCTGTGGGGTGAGTATGTCTCGTGAAACTGCATAATTATTTTATTTAGGTTTTTATCCTATTTTAAAGTAGCCACCCTTCTCGAAACATTGACAGCTACTAAGAGACTGAACAGTGTCCTGTGCATTTTATATTGTACTCACCAGATTGTCACAAAATGTTCCCAGAAAGACATGGTTTGGCAGAATCATGTTAGCAGGACCAGAAATTCTTCCATTGAGCCAGTGTCCATCATACTGGGAAGAAAGAAAAGATAAGATGGATAATATGAGAGCTGAACTGTTTGTTTGGGATATTTGAGACTTAATTTTTTGGATAATTTTTTAGATGTGTACTTAGAGCTAACAAGAAATATTTGCATCCCTAATGTTTACATTCCTCTGGTCTCAATGTTCTACAAGACAATGATGACTAGAGATTACAACTAAATTCATTGTATTATGCTGAATGTTTTGCAAACTTTAAAGGCATTTTGGGTTTTTCTGTTCCACCAATCATCTGATTGGGGGCTGGGTTATACAGATAGCCCAATCAGGATGCATTGCACTGTGATTTGCATATTAACTCCGTCCCCACTCAGATGATTGGCGGAACAGAAAAACCCTACTATGAAAAAGTGCAGCGCGATACAACAAATTTGCCTGTAATGGTCAACAAACTAACTTTCAGTTTCGTTAAAGCACACGTGTAGACACCCTTTCCATGTCTCTTGTTGTCCTTCCATTCTCCCTCATACATGTCACCATTTATGTAGTGGTATGTCCCTTGACCATTCCGTTCATCATTTTCCCATCGGCCTGTCATGATAAAGTAAGGATGATTTTGGTAAAACTGCACAAAGGACCTTTACCAAAAGAAACAACTCTCTTTCTTCTTGTTTTCTACCTGTGACATCTAATCATATTGTTATAAAATATAGAACAAGGGATAAGATAGGAGTTGAGGAAAATCCATTAAATTCTGTTTCAGCCCCAAGATCAAATGTTTACTCTATCACAAATCAAGAATCAAGGGTTGGTGACTTTTTAAGAGTAGACTTTGTATTGTTGTGTTTTTTCCTTAAGCAAGAATCTACTCCACATTTTCTCTGCCCACACAGGTGTATAAATGGATACTGACGACTTAATGCTTGAGGTAGTCTTGAATCAAATAAAAAAAGATTTGCAATAATCCTTGTTGCTTAATACTATGGAAAGCAGGTTAACCTACACCTTGTATCACAGTTTCTCCTTGGTAGTATGAAAGGTGCAAATGTAAATACAGGAAAGTTTTGTTAATGGGTTATTATATTGTTGTTGAAAGGAGTTTCTTACTTTTTTTTTCTTACAAGGATTAAGATTTTTAAGTTGCACTTGTATTAAAAGCAATTAAACACACCTTCATATCTAGAGCCATCAGGATAGTCAAATAAGCCTTGGCCACTCTTTTTGCCCTGCTCATAATATCCCTTGTACTTGGCTCCATTATTTCTAAATGAATACACGCCCTGAAAGCAAAAAATTATGTTGACGACCCTCTTGGTCATTGGTCATCTATTGCGGTCAGCTTCGCAGATTGAAAGAAATAACTGGATTCTAATTATATTAGTGAAAAAGCATTAAAAACAAATTAATGAAAAGTAGAACTATTTTGTTTTTGTTTTTGTTTATTTTTAGCAATTTGTCTTTTTTTTTCTTTATTAGTCCATTTGTGTAAAAATGAAAAACGTTTTCAGCGACTTGAAAGTAATCTTTGAAGTCTGTGGAGGTTTGAAACGTGAAAAAGGAATGCAGAGGTTGTACAGAGTTTATAGTTTTTCTCGCAAAGGCAGGAAACATGCCTGCAGTCATAACAAGTTCCTTACCTTTCCATGTCTTTTGCCGTTATGGTAATTCCCTTCGTATAAATCACCATTTGGCAGCACGGCTTTACCCTGTCCATGTCGTTCTCCAAGCTCGTTTCTCTCTCCTTCATATTCCTATTTTTGAAAGAGAAAAACAAGACAAACGAACTGTTTCAATAGCACGCAAGGCAATAATCACGCCACGTGAACCAAGAAAGTAAGTTTTTCAGCGGCCTAGTTTGTGTAAATTCATTTAATTCCACACAAGTGTATTAATTATATAGATGATAACAGGTAAATTGTAAAAATTAGCTTTTTAACCCTCAGAAAGTTCGGTCATAAGCTTACGGTAAGCTTTGTAGTTTTGATTCACTAGGTAGTCTGGAAGTACACGAAACAATATTAAAAATAATTTACCCCTAAATCGTTCGTCCAGTCTAAATCTTCCGAGCCAGCACCAAATATGTCTGACATTTTTGTCGTTCAAAGGCAATTCAAAATCCCGTTCTTTCGGATGTAAGATTTAAATATTGCGATTGGCGAAGACCAGCGATAAATGTGGCGATTGATGTCGTCCTCGAAATCCCGGATGTTACTCTGACTTGATTGGCAAAAACATTTGTTGCTCGAAGCATGGTTAGCGCTAACCAGTGTTGAATTCCATGACAACCTATAGGTTTACATCTTAACCAACGGTTAGCGCTAACCATTGGTTAAGCCTATGGTATTTAACCCCGGTTAGCGCTAACCATGCTTCGAGCAACTGGGCCCAGGCTAAACTAGGAAACATTAGGGCCGTTTATACAAGAGAAAATAAGCCGCGGCAGTACTCTGGCCACGGCTTACATAAGACGCGAACACTCCGTATAAATGGTACAAAATCTACGTTCACGGCTTTCTCAAGCTGCGGCTTATCCTGGCCTAGGAGTTTTTACTCGTATAAATGGTTCCTTTCGCGTCTTATGTAAACCGCGGCCGGAGTAAGCCGCGGTTTATTTTCTCTCGTATAAACAGCCCTATTGTTGCTGAAACATTGTTGAGGAAGCAAATGTTTCCCAGTTTAGTCGCGCGGGAAACATTTGTTGCGGAAACTAAATTTGCGTCCGGGAAACAGAAATGTTTTTGGCCGAAAATCAGAAACAGTTTTTGTTTCCGAAACATAAAATTTGTTTCTGCAAAATTTCATCAGAAACAGTTTTTGTTTCCGAAACATAAAATTTGTTTCTGCAAAATTTGTTGCAGAAACAAATTTTATGTTTCGGAAACAAAAACTGTTTCTGATTTTCGGCCCAAAACATTTCTGTTTCCCGGACGCAAATTTTTGTTTCCGCAACAAATGTTTCCCGCGCGGCTTAACTGAGAATTTGTTTCCATTTCCGCAACGTTTCCTAGTTTAGCCAGGCCTTAACAAACTACGAAATAAGCTTACGATTACAATGTCATTACACTTTCATCTGAAAGTACAAAGCTTTGTTTATGGGCCTTTACACGAACGTCTAACGTGACAAAACAAAATTGTATTCAGTGTTGAAAGTTTTTATCTGAGCAATTGTTACGGTTTTCTCGTAATTTACCGAGCCTTAGCATAGTATTTTATTTTATCCGCACAATATCCACTTTACCAATACGTTGCTGTCCCAGAGTTTCTCTCTGGGAAGATCGTCACAAATTCGCCATCTTTCTCTCTATTTTCTATTACGGCAACCATTTCACCAAAGGAACTCGAAGATCAAATAATCAAAGATGACCGTTGCACGCGCTTTCTGTGCTCTTTTTAAGCTCGAACGCAAAGCTTTGTGACGTAAAACTCGTCAGTCCACTGTGAAGTCGGTTTTTTTTTTCATTTTTGCTGATACTCGTAGAATAACTTCCTAGAATGGCTTTATCCAAGACAGCCACTATTTTACACCAAGTACCGTTTTCCTTCGACTCGAGTGCGAGTTTCTTCGTTTGCCGCTTGTCCAAGGTGTCCGGTTGAAAAGTCTAGGTAAGGATAAGAT
The DNA here is from genome assembly GCA_016490735.1 of Pachyseris speciosa. Classification (NCBI taxonomy): domain Eukaryota; kingdom Metazoa; phylum Cnidaria; class Anthozoa; order Scleractinia; family Pachyseridae; genus Pachyseris; species Pachyseris speciosa. The sequence continues at coordinate 602,727 of JAEMWC010000403.1, forward strand.
AGGATAGGATAAGGATTGCTGGATTTTAGCTCTTTGGGACAGGTACTACACCATCAGTGGAGCGAGTTGACGAGAGTTCACATTTTCGCTAGTTTTCTGTCGTAAGTTTTCGTTACCTTCGTTATGTCCTCGTCGAGTTCAGTTTGAAAATTCTCCAATTCGAGAGTGCATAGATAGACGAGTTCAAACACATGTTGTCGTCAGGCCGCCAATTCTTACTGTACATTAACGACATCAACAATGCTTCTAATCTATTAAATCTGATATTGTTCGCTGATGATACCAATGTATTCATGTCACATAAAGATCTGAACTATCTCTCAGATATGTTAAACTTGGAGATGGACAAACTGTCAATCTGGTTTAAAGCAAACAAGCTTTCTCTAAATCTTAAAAAGACTAAATTTATGGTCTTTAAACCAAGACAAAAGCGTTCAATTTGTAATATTCAAATAAGTATAGATACTCAAAATATTGTTAAAGTAAAGGAGACAAATTTTCTAGGCGTAATTTTGGATGAAAACCTAAATTGGAAGTCGGAAATATCTCACGTTGCAAGTAAAGTTGCGAAGTCAGTCGGTATAATATCTAGATGCAGCTTCTTTCTTCCTAAATCGTCTTTACGTATGCTCTACTATTCCTTAATTTATCCTTATTTTCACTACTGCAATATCGTTTGGGCTTCGACCTATAAAACTAATCTCCGCCGCCTTGTTATCCTGCAAAAGCGCATTATTAGAATTATTAATAAATCACATTTTAATGCTCATACTGACCCCATCTTTAAGGACCTCGGTATACTAAAATTTAATGATATCCATTTGCTTCAACTGGGCCAATTTATGTACTCTTGCAAAAATTCATTCTTACCTCCAAAGTTTAATAACAATTTCTCTCAAAGCAATCAATTCCACTCTTACAATACAAGAAATTCCCAGGCCTACCGTCTACCGTTTTGTCGTACAAACACGAAAAAGTTCTCGCCCTTTTTTCAAGGGCCTAAGGTTTTTAATTCACTTGACAACAAGATCATCAACTCTCAATCCCTCTCCTCTTTTAAGAAAAAACTGAAGATTAAATTATTGAGTAAGTATGAAAACAGTTTATAAATCTTTCCATCTTCGACTTTTCGCCTTCTTTTCTTCAATTGATGTGAAACAGCTCTAGCTCATAGTTCGAGGAAGCCTAACCTCTCATAAGCTCCTATAGTTTCTGTTAGGTCTCCTCGCCACTTCTTTTTTTTTTTTTCTCTTCTTTTCCTATATTTTTGTAATTAGTGTGGCAAATAAAATAAATTGAAATTCTCCTGCGCTTTTATTTTCGGTTCGGTTCGGTTCGTTTAATCACTGAATGAGCCCGAACGAAATCACTTCGTACTCGGACAGGAAGCCTGTAAGAGGCGAACAGTTCACCGAAAACAACGATAAGAATCACGCATCTACTTTGTTATGTTGCTTTTCTTAAAAGGTCGCATCGCCGTGTGTTCTCCATGCGAGAAGGGAAGAGGATTCCTCACTAAACAAGGCTTACGGCTCCAAGCCTTATGGCTTCTTTAGTTGAACTAAATTTTAAAGTAGATGATACTGTATTACTTAAATGGCAAACAAACATAAACAACCATTTTCTTGTGCTCATTTCGTTAGAAAAGTACGACTCAGAAATTACATAAAAAGACAAAAACACAGACTATAAAAATGCTTTATTGCAATTCACAAAATTCTCGTTTTTGTCACACGTTTAAGCTTCGTCTTTTTACTTTCGTGTCAGCTTAGTTATACCGGCGAAAAACAGTATAGATAAAGACTACAGAAGGGGGACATTTACACACGTTTCACAGTACTAATAATTAAAGAATTCACAAATGTGCGAATGACAAAATCTCCATCTTGAGTACACAGGGGAACAAATTTGTAATATACAAAATCAAGGTATGTACTTTTGCGAGGTCAGTAACAAGCTACGGCTACATCATGTAGTTTCTCCTGTCAAAGTATTTTTTTAATAAGTGGAAATGATTCGTAAATGAGGTTTTCACTAAGCGTAATGTTGAAATGAGCATCTAGGGGCTTTATCCCCTCGTAAATTTGATCATGACGGATAAGTCGCAAAGAGCCAATCAAAGCTCAAAGTAGGATCATGCAAAACGTGCAAAGCGCGGGAAACTGCGACTACAGCAAGTGCAACTTGGGTTTAACTTTACTCCTGAGTGGTTGAAAAAACGGCACGCGCACTCTGATTAGTTTGAGCAAGTTGCCATGGATAGCCTCAGAATTTATTAAGCATTTATAGGGTTACTACCCGCATCCGAGCAGTGATCTGTTGCTACTTTCATAGGACAATTACAAAAAAAGCTTTACGATAGAAAGCTGAGAGGTAACTGAACCAAGTGAAAAACTTTCCATTCCTTTAGCTGTCTATCAATCAAATGTTTCCCCACTAAACAGTGAAACTACTGAACAGTTTTGCAAGATTGACTTCAGAATAACCATTGGCGTTTAGAGCTTTGGTAACAGTCGAGAGCACTTTTGTGTTATAAGGTGGAGACTTCGACTTCTTCATGTCGTACGGGACTGAAAAGGAAAAAGAAAATAAGTTAGAGCGATTTTCAATTGAGTGACGTAAACCAAACCGAAAGCAATTACTCTGACCAATCACAACAGACCGAAACAGTGCAGTGAACCAATCAGAATTCGAAGCAATTACACGTCACTGGCGCAAAGCGTGGGAAAATGAGCGCGTGCAAGTCGTGATTGGTTTTGGTTTGTAATGGTAATAGGACTGAGTGGAGTCCAATTCGGTCTGTAATCATACGAGTGATTACAAAATCGGACGACCGCGCAGCGGGAGACCGATTTGTTTATCACGAGTATGATTACAGACCGAATTGGACGACACGAAGTCTTATTACCAATTAATCATAAAAATTACAATTTCCGAGAAAAGAAGAAGAGCCAAGTTATAAAAGGGAAGGAAATTTTGCATTAAAAGACTGACAAAGGAAGCGTAAATTGTTTAATGTCGCTCTGAAATTGACAACGATCGAAATATATGGTGATTGTAACCAAGGTTGTGATTGGTTGATTTAAACTACAACTTTGAATGTGATTGGTTGATTTAAAATACTACTTTGAATGTGATTGGCTTATTGAACTGTCCGATAACAAAGTGTCCAATAACAAAGTGTCCAATAACAAACTGTCCGATACTACGATTTTCAGTTGAGTAAGGCACGAGGGAAGTTTAGTCATTAAGTTTGGACGTTTAAGTTAGCATGTTGTCAAGGGCAACTTGCTTCGTTTCCATGGGAGACTGCATGAATTGATCACGTCACGTCATACAGAAAAGCGCGCCAAGCAGTTCGTAAATATGGCAAAGGCAGAACTGTGAAAGATTGGACACTTTCTTACGATCTTCGAACACATTGAGTTGATGAAATAATCAGGAATAGAGGAGATATTAACACGGGGTATTTCCCAGGTCGGTTTTCTGATGTAGCAATCCATTTTAGAGTTTGTAGAAGTTGTGTTGAAATTTTGTGGCGGAGGCTACACAAAGACCGTATCACTGAACCCAAGCAACATGGAGGAAACCCCATTAGATTAACAGACGGTGGTTTACAACTGATTGAAACGTGGAAAAAGGCAAGGCCTACTTCATCTTTGAAGGAGATCTATGATGGTTTGAACGAATTGGGAAACATTCCGAATGGAACTTCGGGTTGAAGTACTCGAGGATAAAAATAAGCACATTCGCCCAGGAAAGATTTACAGTGTAAAACATGGCGTATACACAAATGTTTATTGTCTACTTTCATACGCAGAATTCACACAAGCTGAAGGAAGACCTGCCCTTGCTCTGCGAGACATTATTGTCATGGACAACTGCACACTCACCATTTCTCGGGTGGCGAAGCGCTACGGGAATGGTTAGGTGATAGTAACATTGAACTCGTTTACTGATACGGCTACTTACTCTCCAGATTTCAATCCAGTTAAATTCCTTTTTAACAAAATGAGATTTGTTATGCGTCATGAACTTTGGGAACTCACAAACGAAAACACTGAACTTGCGGCAGTAAAAGCAGCCGTGGATTACATCACTTCAGACAGTACAGCATGCAAGATTTTTTCAGATATACTTGGTACATGAATGTTTAGTGATTCCTTTATTATCTTTAAAGCATTTACTTTCTGCTGCTAGCAGATGTACCCTTGAAGATGAATTTGTGATGTGTCTGCGGTTGGCTGAAACTTACATTGCCGACTGCTCAAAAGGATTTCCAAGTCAGGCGCGGACAATCTGTTGTGAAAACAACTCAAACCTTGTTTATCTAATCTACTTTTCACGACGTTGTAAAATTAACGGTTATTTGTGGTTTCTCATTTGAGACAATAATGTACCAGAAAAATACAACTACACCGGACCAAGCGAAGAAAACTACAAACTCTGTTTTAACGAGACTAATAATGAACGTTAAACTGAGCAGTAACAGAAACGCACCTAGATTTTGACTTAACTTATATTAGCATGCAGACACAGACAGTTAAACAAGAACATTCGCTGCCTCCAGCTGTTCTTTGTTTTCAAACGACGAAGATACACAACACTTGTTTGGTACAAACATGCACATATCATCAGACTGGCTTCCATGTACGGCACTTGAAGGTAGGAGCTGACATTTCACTAACTCATCCTCGCGGGTCCTGTAAATGTACCGCTAGCCTGAAGTTTTCAAGCGAAGAAGTCTGAAGTCTTTCTCGAGCGCTTTATAGCTGATGACGTCAACGTCAGAAAAATTCCCCTTGGAAACGGAGCATTTTGCCCTTGACAACATGGTAATTTAAACGTCAAAACTTTATGACCAAACTTCCCTCGTGCCTTACTCAACTGAAAATCGTAGTAACAACTTGGCACGTGAATTAGTGGAAAATAGGAGTTTTTAAACCAATCACAATCGAGGAAATTGTAATTTTTATGATTATGCTTCTTATTGGTTGAGAAAGTGGCGCGAGTTTTGCTGGCCAATCACAGAGCGAAGTAAAGCAAAACCAAAGCAAACACAATTTACTTTCGATGGTTTTTTGAAAAACAGCTAAGTATACAGAAAAAATGGGAAAAGATGAGGGGGATTAAGCAAACTACGATATCATTTCTATGGGAAGTTTGTCACCCTCACATCTTAGAAACCCTAACGTGCACCGTAATAGGTCTAAGCTATGGAGCTACGCTTTAGCAGTTCAAAAGGTTTTCAAGACTTTCGAGTCACAACCATATTTGGTAGGTTATGTGACTATAACAAAACACCGTCCTTCCTCGAATAAGCCCCCCCCCATCGGCCAAAATAGCAAATAAGTGTCCCCCCCGTCCCCCTCATTTTCTCAAATAGTAGGGATACAGGGAAAACTTTATTTGCAATCTATTGAGCTTCACCTACACCTGCATAACTGCAAGTAGGAGAACAGTCTATTTTCCGTAAATCATTTCCAGTTATTTCTATCTCCTTGCACTTGCAGAGTTCCTTTATGTTCATTAGCCACAACAGAGTTACAGTTCGTGTAACAAAAACTTAATAAGTGCCCTCCTTTGAATAAGCGCCCCCTTGTTTGGCAGAAATTTTAAGTGCCCGGGCGCTTATTAGAGGAAATACGGTAAAGCCTAAAACTCGAACATTAGCAAGTGGTTCTTCTCGTCCTTTTTTTGCATTGGTTTCAAATTGAAACGATGCGTCACGTTTTGGAAGTTTGCGAACGTCAGTTTCGATGGCGAAAACAACTACAAAGGCGAGTAAACTGACAAATGAAGGGAAAGTCAACCAATACCTCACTTGGGTAGACTGGGACCGAGTGGCCGCGCAAGCGATTGTGGGATTGTTTGGGGGTCGCGTATTGCGAAGAAACAATCGCGTTCCCTCAAACAATCCCACAATCCCTCACGCGGCACACTCGACCCCAGTCTTTTGCAAAGTGGGTACAGAAATGCACAGTAGTAAGAGTGCTAGTACGAAATGTTTTCGTCTTTTGCAGCAGCTAGTTTTCATTCTCAGGACAAGATGAGCAATAAACTTTGCGAAAATGAACACTGAAACACTCACTTGTCTCTTTGGCGTTCTTGATGGCGTGATCATAGTCAAACAAGCGCGAGTAGTACAACAGCTGAGTGTACAAAGTAGTGTCTGAATACTGAAATGGTACAAAATAAAGAAAAATAAATAAAAACAGAAGGATGAGAAGGGCAGCTGAAGTTGACATGGATTGCGTCATCAGAACTATCACGTGACAGAAAATTTGATCTTATGACCTTATACTTCAATAGTCAATGAGAACCAAGTCAATCAGATATAATTGTCACAATCTAACCACAGTTTTTGACTCACCACAGGATGCAAGTGGGCCCTGAAGCATGACGGGCACTTGGGGGCGCCCCGCTGACGTGCCAGGGGCACCTGACGTGTGGTGTAACCGCAGGATGGGTCATCACATTTCTGCCATCCCTGTGTAATGAAGGATTAACAAGAAACAAGATCGATAACTTCTGTACTGGCAGTAACAACGAATTCTAAGGTACGTCGAGGAAGACTGGATTTTGTTACCATGTAATACTCCTTGACGTGTCTCCGAATAGCAATAGTCAGTTGGTTTGAAACAGCGCCTGCGCTGTAAAGTTTCTTGCATCTGGGACATGTATTGTTAAGGTCAAATGAGATCGACTGAAAAACAACACGAGCACGGTTAATACCTTATATAAGGCACGAGATAATGGCGGATTTACAAAGCGGTTAACTCCGAGTTGAATTTAGCTTGCTCTATACAACAAAGACTTGTACGCAACTTATTCCCTTGAGCAAAGACCTCGTCAAAAAAATTACGCATCTGCTACTTACAGTATTTTTAAAGAGGACTTCAAGGGTTGTTTCTTGTCTGCAGTCTGGCCGTTTGCACTTCACTTTGAATCGCTCACAGTCCTATAGGGTAGAATCAATAGATCATCAAAGGAATCCCTTTTGAACATAATAAGGTCGAGCAAAACAAATTTTTCAGGAACTGAAACCAACCAGGAGCCTATCGCTAGTGATGGGCCAACTGTATATATATATACCAACTGTATTCCTGAGAAGCACTCACTACCAACCTTAAATCTCTCCTCGTCCGTCATCTGGGCCTGGCCACCAAGCATCGCGTCATTTTCGTCATGATGAAGAGTGGAGTTGCCACGGTAACCCGATGGGTCCAGACCTGTGCAATGGTAAAATATGCAAAAAAAGCAGATGTTTGGAAGGGTGGTTACCCCCAGATTTCTTTTCAGATTCCATGAGCACTTCTTAAGTCCTGCCTTCCCTAATCTTAAGTAATGCTTTCCCTAACCCAAGCCAAAAATACCTCTGTATCAAGAGGTGCCGTCTTTAAATGCCAATTAAAATACGCCTGCATGGCCAGCTCTTATCCTCTTTTGCCTTAAATAATTGAGCGGTTACATCACTACCAGGAGAGAGTATTTACTCACCAAGACACTGGGCGATGTGAGCACCATCTGTACCGTCAACAGGATCACATAAACGTGCTACAACCGGATGAACCTGATTGGCAAGGTAGTATTTCACGTCTACAATGTAAAGGCGTTAAGGAGGAACGTAGTTTCGTCGTTTGCGAGCACAACGAACATCGTCCGAAATTTCCCGAAGATTGCCGAACATTTCCAAGAGAAAAGAAATTCAACAAGCTCGGTCAAGAACAGCTACTTAACTGCATGCGATTATCCTAGGGGCGATGTTAAGAGAGTTTCACATAGGAAGGTTCCCAAAAGAGGTTCAACCCCCTTACTCTTTCACGTACCACCTTTACCGAAACGGTCACACAAGCGTTGTGAATTTGGGTCGGTAGCATTTAAAGAAAACCCGTACAGTTTTTGCTGCACTTTCTATTCTTGGATTCAATTGTTACCCTTTCCGTTTATAGTCTACTTTTGTAATTATCAAGTAAGAAAAACCCTTTATTTAAACACTATCGGTAATTAAGGCGTGTACATGCTTGAGGGGTCGTGTATCTATTAAAAATTACAGACTCAACTACATTTAGTAATCGCTTTAAAAAACACATTCAACATTCTCTTTACGTTTGGGTGGCACATGTGGCCTCAACAAGATTATGCTAGGCTGATCTGTCTTGGGCCAACTTTACCGCCTCACTTTTCCCACTCACTACCGACTTCATTCATCAGGTTCACAATATCTATCAGTGCTCAAAGGATACCAATCTTGAGAGTCTCAGATTTGCAAAATTCGTCCGGGTGATAGGATCGTTGGGTGGCGGCCAAGGTAGAGCCATCCTAAAATTAGGGGAAACTTAATTTAATAACGTTTTAAAGGCCGTCCGATTATTTCCAAATGAGTATCGTAAAACCAACACCAAAGAAGTTTCTCGGGCAAAAAATAAAGGTTGCAATCAGAATTTGAAGCAGTTAAATGTACCCGGCGCCAAGCGCGGGAAAAATGCGTGCGAGCTTTCTCATTGGTTGAAGCCCTGGCCAAACCTGAGACGCGCAAACAGTTGCGACTCCGTTTGGCCAGGGCTTGCGTGCACTTGCGTTGAATTGCGCTCACTTTGGTCGAGATCAAATTTGCACGCAAGTCGACACAAGTTTTTCACCGTTTGGCCACCCAACCCAAGTCAAAGCAAGTTGAGCGACGTCCATTCGTTGTTGTAACATACTATTAGCCAATGAAATACAGGGCCCGGTTGTTCGAAAGCCGATTAACTTAATCCAGGATTAGCGTAAACTTTGGTTGCAGGTTTTTAACTTTTAGATCAAAATTTCTTTTGCTGCTTTTTTGCTTTTCAGGATTGAAGTTCTCTAATCTAAACTTTTGCAGGTCGTCAGCGTTGAACAACGTCTGTGGATAGAGAAATAAACTCCTTGGTTAAGTTTTAATCTTGGATTAGGGTTAATCGGCTTTCGAACAACCGGGCCCAGGATATGTCTTCGGGGTTTTCAAGATGGCGACCAAGATGGGTTTTTTTGCGACTTGCGTGTGCTTGCGAGGAAACTTGCGAGTCCGTTTGGCCACCCGACGCATACACACATACATACATACACAAGTTCTGCTTGCGGCAAGCTTGCGGCTACTTACGACTACTTGCGAGTCCGTATGGCCAAGGCTTGAGAAAGCGTGCGACGTTTGCTTACAATCACTGAGCGAAGTTATGTAAAGCCAAATAAGCCAGAATTATTTTCGACACGCTGATACCAATAATAATTTACTAGTTATAGTGTAACTCTTTCCTCAACAAGTCCTAATCAATTTTTCTAAAAGGGAGAACGTTTTTCATCAGTTGTGAAAAGAAAGCCTGGAAAAATATTTATGACACAAAACCATGACCTTTAGCCAATTACAACAAACCTAAAGAACGCGATGAACCTATCATAACTCAAAGAAACTATTGTATAAGTAAAAAGCGTGAGGCACGGGGAACGCGTGTGAGAGGCACGGGAAACGCGTGTGAGAGGCACGGGAAACGCGTGTGAGAGGCACGGGGAACACGTGTGAGAGGCACGGGGAACACGTGTGAGAGGCACGGGGAACACGTGTGAGAGGCACGGGAAATGCGTGTGAGAGGCACGGGGAACACGTGTGAGAGGCACGGGGAACACGTGTGAGAGGCACGGGGAACACGTGTGAGAGGCACGGGAAATGCGTGTGAGCAAGCAAATTTGTTAACCAATCACACAGCCAAGTGGAGGTAAACTAAAAACGACCAGAAAACTACTTCTGACGGCAACTGAAAATGACTCCATCATACAGGAACACTGGGTGTGTAGTCATTCAAATTAACAAAGAAATTGGAATATTGATGTTGATAATAAATTTCAGTGCCAACTACTTACGTCACAGATGAGGTAGGGAATGGTGTCACCAGCGTTCAATTTCCTTCCTTTACTGAGCATGCGTAGAGCTACGTTGACATGAGGCAGCGATTTCTTGTCCGGGTAGTCATGCGGCGATTTAGTCAGTTGCTTCAAAAACGACCACAATAATATGTCAGGAATCGTGGTATCATTTTCAGTTTAACTTTTATATGACAAAGCAATATCAAACCTTGTTGATGACGAATTTCTGCATGTCTACTTTTCCTTCTGCAACGTTTTCTCCAACTAAGGAACGAAAGAAAGTGAGAATAAAACAAAATAATAAGAATTAGAATAAGAATTTTCTGAAGATGTCGATGTAGATAATCATAACGAGAAGAGAAAAGCCTGTATAGAGTCCAGCGACATAAAATTGCAAGGAAAAACAAAATTACAAAATCTCTGTCAGCTTGCTATCATACCTGATATAAGATAGTCATGGATGTTTTCCACAATCGCTTCACGCGCTTGTGAAGAGAGAATCTGAGTCAGCACGTAGCTGCGAGGGAAAAGACGATAATTAGTTGGTTACCTGCACATTGGACATCGTATCTGCAGGCTAATACTCAAGGGGACTTTGTTCGTTTAGCTCATTTTGTTCCTACGTCAGCTCTTTGGGTACAAGTATTTATTCACTTGCTTCTTCCTTTCCTCGTTCACGTTATCCTTCATTTAATCGCCCCCCTCCCCCCTCCCCTCCAATATTGATTCCCACTTCTCTGCTCTATCACACAATACTGCAATTTGTTTCCGCTTTTCTCCCGTTTCGCGCAACTTTCTAAATCTCGGTTGCCACCCTCCCCTCCCCCAACTTAATAGCAAAGCCCGTACTTCCCAGCATCCTTTGCAAGGTCGCTCCAGTCCCTTCTCACAATATCCAAGCCCTTCATTTCTTTCACTTCATTTAGCGTTCCTGAAAAGACGAAAATAAGAGATTTTTTTAATTAGAAGGCTAAAAGTAAATGGCACCTTAAGAAACCTCAAATAATTCTACAGTCAAATAGTATTTTACCATCCTCATTCTCTGAGATACAGATAGCAGCGTACCTTGGAAGAAAATGAAAGGAAAAAAGTGATTACAATCGACCATCTTTGCAAGCCAAGCAACGTATAAATCAACAAGAGAGGAAGCAAGAAGGCAGATGAAAAAGAAAACTAAGTGGGACAAAACCTGTCTAAAACTCACTTCTTTTTCTTTAGCAGAAGCATGGACTTGAAAATCCCGTCAATGTCAATCTCCAGTAATCGGTAAAGCTTGTTGACCTCATTTTTGACCTAGAGTAGAAAGAATCCAGGGACTTTAAAGACTGGCCCGCATTCTTTGTTCAAGTTACAGGCAGACAACGCAACGCAATGCCAAGTGAGAATGCGAAAACGCGCGGAATGGACTGAACGCGACTTCCGGTGACTTCAAGTTGTTGAACGCGACTTACGGTGCCCATTCATTGCTAATTCCCAGATTCAGTTCAGTTCAGTTTATTTTTTGCCACTTATTGTTATTTTACTGATTACAAAATACAGGTGAATACAGGCGAACTTTGAAGATGTAAAAGAACGAATTTACGAAAGTTCACGTTTGCAATGTGTAAATGTAAGTACTTGTAGTGGCTGAGTTTTGTGAGTTAATGATGTTGCTGTTCCTTTTAAATACACACTTTATTCAAATTACCCTGCGAGCAGAGGCCCTTCGATCTTCCTAGATAAGGTCGAACGGCCTCTGCTCGTAGGATATATTCAAATATAATGGAATGAAAAAAAAAAAAAAAAAACATAACAAACTGGATTGATCCGCAAATAGCACTAGCCAATCAAGTCGGATCAGTCATAAGAAAAAGATGAAACATTACGTAACGTTACAATTTTCATTAATTATATTACACACAAGAGAATTAAACATTTCCAGGAAGTTAAGGACTGATCAACGTTTTGAAATATTTGTAATGACATAAAGCTATAGATTTTGCTTTGATTTGGGATATATCGATGTAATCATGTTGTTTGAAAATATCAATTAGAAAGGAGTGGAGTTTAGCTAATCGTACATTTAATCGTAAATCGTAATAATTTTCGGTTGACGTTGACAAATAGAATGGATCGGAACGAGAACGTTATCAGTCATACGTGAAAACAGGTCACAGACAAACCTTGTTACCAATCTTGCGGACTTCAGCCAGATCACTGCTGTTGGTGTTGATCATGATGGAATCTGTGTCACCGTAAATCACATCAAGACCCATCTACAACAAGAATAAAAGGCAACCAGTTGGTATAAGGTTTCCCCAGTTACTCTAATAGAAAGCTTTTCAACCATAACCAACAGCTCATATTGGAAAAACCTGGGACCGAGTGGGCGCGCAAGAGACTGTGGGATTGTTTGGGGGAGGGGGACCCGCATTGCGAAGAAATAAGCGTGCCCTCCCAAACAATCCCACAATCCCTCACTCGGCACTCTCGATCCCAGTATTAGCTATTAACTTGGCCAATCAGGGCCGTGAACCAATCAGAATTCGAAGTAAGCCCATGTACCGGTGCCAAGCGCGCGAAAATGCGCGCGTGCAAGTCACGATTGGTTTTTAGCCCTGCTTCTCTAGGGTGGAAAAGGACTCCAACTTGAACTACTTGGCCAATTTTTTTCAAGCCACCAAAAAGTGATTATGGTTTGTCCTTTCTTTGACACATCACTTGATAATTTCTTCAAAGTGCTCGCAGTTTCACGCTTAAAGAAGGCCCCTTAAAATTTGAGCAGTTTTAACCAAAACACAGCAAACTCTCGAAGACAGTGCCCCTATAACACTTTCTAGAATACGTTATTCCAAAAAAGCTATCGATACCCTGACATCAAGTTGATTATTCAAGCGGTATATTTCTTACATTTTGAACCAATTCCTTTGTTTTCATCAAAATCTGCAAGAACAAACAGGGAGACAGTCAAACTAACATTTACTTTTTGCACACATATCTCAGAGACTATCGAGTCAGTACATACTAGGAAGAGAGCGCAGCCATCAATCTCTATTTGATCTTATCACGGTTGCAAGAGCATGGGTAATCAGGCCGACATGATTGAAAATGCAAAGGATTTTATGAGGAATGAAAGCCAAATTATGGATACTCAAACGTGCACTTTTTCACGGTTCAAAGGCTCAAAAAGGGCGCAGTAGAATAAACTTCAACATCGTAATCTTTAGTTTGAATTTGATGCAAAACGTGTTTTTTACACCCCCCCCCCCCCCCCCTGCTCACTACATAATAAAACCACCCATGACCCACAATTCTTTGCTTCGCTCTGACGAAAGGCTGACACTCGAAACCCACGTAAAGTTAGCCTGCAAGAGCAGGCCTCTTTCCAAGCACTGGGAAAGGGATGTGCTCTCCAAGGCCGACTCTACACAGTTTGAGCCAACCAATTGCAATCATATTCAGCTCCAGGATCATTTGAGAGTGAAGCTAAATGCCGTGGGGGAGGGGGTGATGATGAGTGGGTGGAGTGGGTCTTGGGTGACTATGAAGGTGCGCAGCTCTGCTTGACAATAACACAATAAGTACTAAAATAGAATGTGCTTCTGTAAATAGACACCATTATGTGTATGCTGTAGTCACACTGCGGCGCATAAGTGGTCCTTATGCCTTTGAAGAAATAAGGTTCAACAGTGTGCCATAACAGCAGTGTTCCCAACATGTATTTGGCACCCTATGACGTTCTATCGCAATCGCCCATGTCCCCTACTATTTGAAAGGAAGCCGTTTCATTGGTCTGCTTTTCCGCGTCATATATGTCTAGCCAAGTTGTAAATGAGAAGAAAATTACTTTGTCTCAGAGGCCCACGCAAGCAAACAATGAACTCGCTGACAAAATGAAATTATAGAGACCTTTCAATTCAAACGAAACTGTCACGTCAAGGATTCATTGGGTTTAACAAAACAAACGATTTTTGATATTGTTTACTCACCAAAAAGACTCAGCATCTAAATTTGCATGTTAAACGGGCAGAGCAGAAAGCAAAAACCGCAAGGGCAGTGTGTTTATGGCTTCCATTGTCACGCATGAGGAATCATATCAACAAGCTAATCGACTTAATATAACAACAAGTGTTTTAATGTGCTGAAAAAAAAAGGAGTTTGGGGAGTTTTTTTGTGTATCAGATCAAAGCGCAATTATTGAATACATTACACAGCCTTATTAAAAGTCATCTTGGCAGTAATGGAATTTAGCCAAGTCCTTTGAGTGATTATTAAGTTTTAATTACGGCGTGCTCGGATATTGGTCGCGCTTTACAAATTGATAACACGGGGATTAAATATTGCATTGACACCGATAATGATTAATTTTTTCCAGAGCGGGAAACGGAGCAGAGAAATATTATAAAAGATGACGGGAGTTTGTGCTGTTTATATATATGCGTGTAAACAAAATTACTGACAGAGGAAAGGGAAGTCGGCTTTGAACGTTTGAAAAAAAAAAGAAGAAGCAAATTTTGTGTCAGAAGAGGAAAGACGAAGCAATTACAATGTTGCAACGTCGTTATACTTCAATAGCTGAGGAACCAGAGAGTGAGAACCTAACGGCTCAGGCGAAGAGAAACGGTAAGTAAATAACAACCAGAAAATATACCGTTTAAGAAGAAACAAACACAAGCTCAGTTCGCACAGAACGACTGCATGTTTGTCACTTCTTGATTCACGAAATGTGTTTTGCCTGTGGAGGTAACAGGCTTGTCAAACTACACTGTAAAGCTCATGAGCAGTAGTTCTTAAATACCTGATTGATTTAGATCACTTTAAGAGCAAACGATAGCTAATATTTCGTAGTTCTTTCAAAATAAAACTTAACTACAGTGTTAAATATAGTGTGTCTAGCCGATTCGTTTTCCTTTGGTGCTAATGCTGTACGAGATGGTTCTTATCTTCTGAACCCGAATGCCAAAGAAAGCTACCTAGCAGTCCTTTTCTGTGACACAGTTTAACTACCCATACAAATATATTTTAATGTGATGTAAGGAGGAAATGTGAAAATAAAGTATTGCCGTTGTTGTTGTTGTTGTTATTATGAAGCCAGTGTTCAACATGGTCCGAACGTTTGATTCCATGGATTAATGAAACTAAAGTATAACCGACCAGACAGTGGTAGTTTCCCTTAAAGTGTATCATAACACGGTTGCAGGTTCTGTTTGAAATCTAAGTGTGACAAATCAGTGCTACCTTGCAATACTCTCCTCCGGTAATATTTGTCGTAAGATATTTAACAAAACAGTACTTGAGTTTCTTCGCCCTACTGTACAAAACAGTACTTGAGTTTCTTCGCCCTACTGTAAAAAACAAAACTTGACTTTTCTTCGCCCTACTGTACAAAACAGTACTTGAGTTTTTTCGCCCTACTGTACAAAACAGTATGTGAGTTTCTTCGCCCTACTGTTGATGTGCAGACCAAAGTAATTAACCCTTGCACCGGCAATGAGCCGCAGACATATTCTTATAAACAAGCACTTAAAAAGCATCAAACAACTTAACTTCGCATGTAAATTGCTTATTCGCTCCGTGCCTAAGTGCACTGCCAAAATATTTTCGAACGCTAGTTTCTTGTCAAAGAAAGCATTGTCAACACGTGTTAATAGGGAGCTTTAGCAAGGAGGACGGCAACGGCAACGAGAACGCCACAAAACAATGGGTTTAATGAGCAAAAACAATGGCTCTGCACGTGCGGTTTAAATTTTGGTACATTTCTTTGCCGTCCTCGGCAAAACAACGTGAAATGACCAAAGTTTAGGTTTTCTCGAGAACGCGAGCGCAGGACGGCAAATTTTCTTTCTGTTTCCTTACTTTAACGCCATTCGAAGTAATATAGTCGCTAACTAGTTGGCCAGCATTTTCTAAGTTAAACAAGTTGGACTTATCCCGAAAGAGTGACAAAATCGAAAAGTTAGATTTTGAATAGACGTTTTCGTTGCCGTCGCCGTTGCTAAAGCCTGGTTCACACTTGTGACATAAGCACAAGCGTAAACGCAAGCATAAGCATAAGAAAACGCTAGAGTGCATTGAGGTGAAATAAGCACAAGCATAAGCACAAGAAAAAGAAACATTTTCCTTTTTTCTTGTGCTTATGCTTATTTCACAAGTGGGAACTGGTGTGAAATAAGCATAAGTGCCATCCTGTTTATCCACCGATGTGACTCGCACTGCACATGCGTAAGTCGCTAGTGTGAACGTCATTATGCTTATGCTTGTGCTTACGCTTGTGCTTATGTCACAAGTGTGAACCAGGCTTAAAGCTCCCTAATTATTAATTATGCGTACGTTAGAGTAAAATGTCAACTGCAATCGAACATCTCCACAAAGGACACCAAGGCGAGAGGGGTAAGTGGCCGTTATGGGGGGTAGGGGTGTAATTTGACACCATTTTTTTTGGGGGGGGGGAATTTAAAATTTTTATTTTCAAAAATGCTTATTATGGCATATGAACGAGTAGCACAACCAAAATATACCAATGAAACAAGGTGTAGAAGGTGGTTCTAAGTTTAAGTGTGGTAGAAATCCTAAAGTGTGATCATTCAAATGAAAGCTACTGAGCAGTACTTTCCTGTGGTGCTGTTTATTATGCTGTACAAGGTGGTTCTAACTTTTGAGCCTGTGGTTGAAATCCTAAAGTGTTACCATTCAAATGAAAGCTTCTGAGCAGTACTTTCCTGTGGTGCTGTTTATTATGTTGTACAAGATGGTTCTAACTTTCGAGTCTGTGGTTGAAATCCTAAAGTGTGATCATTCAAATGAAAGCTTCTGAGCAGTACTTTCCTGTGGTGCTGTTTATTATGTTGTACAAGGTGGTTCTAAGTTTAAGTCTGTGGTTGAAATCCTAAAGTGGGATCATTCAAATGAAAGCTACTGAACAGTACTTTCCTGTGGTGCTGTTTATTATGCTGTACAAGGTGGTTCTAACTTTTGAGCCTGTGGTTGAAATCCTAAAGTGTGACCATTCAAATGAAAGCTTCTGAGCAGTACTTTCCTGTGGTGCTGTCAAATATGTTGTAAAAGGTTAGGATTGTAGCTAAAATCTCATAGTTTTATCACTCAAATGAAAAACACTTTGTCGTTTGCTATGATAATGATAACATTCTTAAAGCCCTGGTCAAACGGCGCATGATAGTCGATGACAGTTGATTCTCTCCAAACTATCATCAACTATCACCAACTATCATTCACATGGTCAAACGGCGCATGATAGTCGATGATAGTTGATGATAGTTCACCGGCAGTCGCGCGAGCAAAGGTCACGCGAGCAGCTAGTTCCAGGCTCTTTCCGCGTAAAATGTGAGCACTAAAATGGCTTCGCGAGAGACAAACTTGTAGAAGTATGAATTTATCGCGACGAAAGAGGGCGGCAGCTTGCTTAATAGTAATCGATTTGTTGGAGGGATGCGGTGTCTCTTCTAATTCTTGCGAGTTGACACTTTCTTCAGAAGATATCTTCTCTATGTTATCTTGGTCTTCAATATTTTCGCTGTCATGATTATCATCTTGGATATAAACACGTATTTCTGAAGCTGCAGCTGAGCCTCGCGAGGAACTTTTGGCGGCCATTTTAAACGAGCCCGCCGATTTTCGGGGAAAACAGCTGACCAAAAACTATTATGAACTATCATACGCGTGGTCAAACGAGAAAAACTATCATCAACTATCATGAAGAATTTGAACAAGTTCAAAATGAATGATAGTTGATGATAGTCGATGATAGTGCATGATAGTTGGTGGTCAAACGGAAGCGCGCGCTTCAACTATCATCGACTATCATGAACTATCATCGACTATCATGCGCCGTTTGACCAGGGCTTAAGCCCTGGTCAAACGGCGCATGATAGTCGATGATAGTTGATTCTCTCCAAACTATCATCAACTATCACCAACTATCATTCACATGGTCAAACGGCGCATGATAGTCGATGATAGTTGATGATAGTTCACCGGCAGTCGCGCGAGCAAAGGTCACGCGAGCAGCTAGTTCCAGGCTCTTTCCGCGTAAAATGTGAGCACTAAAATGGCTTCGCGAGAGACAAACTTGTAGAAGTATGAATTTATCGCGACGAAAGAGGGCGGCAGCTTGCTTAATAGTAATCGATTTGTTGGAGGGATGCGGTGTCTCTTCTAATTCTTGCGAGTTGACACTTTCTTCAGAAGATATCTTCTCTATGTTATCTTGGTCTTCAATATTTTCGTTGTCATGATTATCATCTTGGATATAAACACGTATTTCTGAAGCTGCAGCTGAGCCTCGCGAGGAACTTTTGGCGGCCATTTTAAACGAGCCCGCCGATTTTCGGGAAAACAGCTGACCAAAAACTATCATGAACTATCATACGCGTGGTCAAACGAGAAAAACTATCATCGACTATCATGAAGAATTTGAACAAGCTCAAAATGAATGATAGTTGATGATAGTCGATGATAGTGCATGATAGTTGGTGGTCAAACGGAAGCGCGCGCTTCAACTATCATCGACTATCATCAACTATCATCGACTATCATGCGCCGTTTGACCAGGGCTTTAGTCTGACAATTCTTGAACATTAACTATATGTTACAACTGAAATAATACCTAATACTTTAGGTAATGGTTCACATCTTTCTTTAACTAAATTTTACTTTATTTTTTGTTTTTACAAACAGAAACAACAAATGACACAAATCCTGTCAAATCACGCAACAACAGCAGCGAGTCTTCGAGCCTTCTTTTACCAAGAAGTGCCCGAATGTCAACGTCACCTTCGGAATTCACCGAAGACATGGAGTCGGAAAGCGATCGGTATTCGTTGTCGGACGACGACTACATCTTCGGAGATGAGCCCGAGAATAATTCTTCCAAAAAAGCCAGTGAACAAAACAAGAACTACATGCAACATGCGTCAAAATACGAAGAGGAAATAATAAAGTCTGTAAAACTAACTCCGGATCAAATTCGTGAAATAAAGGAAGCATTCCACGTTTTTGACAACAACGGCGATGGTTGCATTACAGCTACAGAGCTAAAAAAGCTTGTCACGTCGCTGGGGTATAATATTACCGAGGCAGAACTTATGGACATGATGAACCAAATAGGTGAGCGTCAAAATTAAAGAAAACTGACTAGAAAATAAAATTTTGTTTTTTAATATATTTTCTTATTTCTTTCTATTATTTCTTTATTTATTTATTTATTTTTTAGTGGAGCATTTTCAACATTGGCTTCTGGCTCGGGAGATTGTGCAAACACTCCCCACCTTTTTTGACTAAACCCTTTTACTCCCAAGGGTGACCAGCATTCAAATTCTCTTTACATTAGTAAAAGGTCGGAGCAAAAGAGAGATGTTACGATGTTATGGGGAAAATTGTTTTACATAGCAGCTTCGAGTACTTCCAGATACTAGTAGCTTTCAGCCATTCAGCACGCTCTTATCTTGATAGTAACTATAGCAATAGGAACTTTGTTTAACCCTTTTACTCCCAAGATATGAAAGCAAATTCTCCTAACGATTATCATACATTTCTTAGTTGACTATTCCTGAGAATTTGGTGTTATATCAAGACCTTATCCTCTAATTGATTATTTTCTTAATTTCCATAACCTCTCTACTTATTAAAATTGTCACCATAAAAAAATTGTCACCATAACTTTGTGGGAGAACAGGAAGGGTTTTTTATCTTGAAGCTACTACTTTGTAAACTGTAGTAGGGGTTATTTAAAGCTGACAGAAAATAAATATCGGTAAATTACAGCCGAGTAATTAAAACATACACTCAACTGAACAACACAATCGTCAGAGGAAACAGAGCTCCATACAAAAACGTGCATCTGGCGCCAAGGACGGGAAAATATGAAACCAGCAAAAAGGGCGGGAAAATATGAAACCAGCGAAAAGGGCGGGAAAATATGAAACCAGCAAAAAGGGCGGGAAAATATGAAACCAGCGAAAAGGGCGGGAAAACTTAAAACCGGTGGCCAAGAGAGGGAGAACATATACCTGCTGGCCAGACGCGGGAAAGCAGACTACCGGTGCAAAGCGTTAGGCAAGCATTTAATTGGTTAATCAGCTTTTGCCATGTTGTTTGTAAATAACGGTAATGTTTTCATGAACAAACAAAAACAAATTCCTAAATTTTCCTTTATGAATAACATTTTTGCGTTTATTTTGTAGATTCAGACGGTAATGGAGCCATCGACTTCCCCGAATTTCTAGCACTGATGACGAAAAACCTCGAAGACGTTGATCCCGAAGACATTTTACTGGAATCGTTCAAGGTTTTCGACCGAGACGGAAGCGGTTTTATAGGCGTCTCAGAACTCGACCGAGTCTTCAAACTGCTCGGTCAGGACTTCAAAGATTACGAGATCGAGGCTATGATAAAGGCCGCTGACGCCGATGGCGACGGGCTCGTAGGGTGGGATGACTTTAGTAAGATGATGAACGTTTGAGGGGATTTGTTTGTTACGACTTTTGAAACCATATGCTCTTACGGGTGACAATGTGAATGTACGCAGAAAAAATCTGAACATTTTCCAAAAGAATACAGACATATTTTAAGTCAAACATAATAAACACCTGGAGTCAGACACGTCTTCGTGGTGTTAAACTTCGACTTTATTGTAAATAACGTAAAGAAAACAGATTTGAAACCAAGATAAAACGGCAAGGAGGTTACTAGAGTCAAAACTGTTTAAGAGCGAAATAAAGAGGGTTTGGCGAATGCACCAAACTGCTAAGATAGTTTATGTACAAGGTGGTCGTAACTTTTGGGTCTGTGGGCCAAATCTTAAAGTGTGACGGTTCAAATGAATGCTACTAAACAGTGGCTTTCCTTTGGTGCTGTTTAATATGCTGTACAACGTGGTTCTAACTTTTGAGACTGTGGATCAAACCGCATAGAACAGAACTAGCAAGTAAATATATGGTAATAGTAGTGTTAATGTATTTATAGAGCGGTTTTCAATTCAGTGTCGAAAGTAAAGCTGGTTTTGCTTTGGTTTTTTATTGCTTCGCTCTATGATTGGCCAGCAAAACTCGCGCCACTTTCTCAACCAATGAAAAGCAAAACCAAAACCAATCACGCGCATTTTCCCGCGCTTTGCGCCGGTTGCATGTGATTGCTTCATTGCACTGCTTACTTCTGTTGTGATTGGTCGGAATAATTACTTTGGTTTTGGTTTTGGTTTTACGACACTCAATTGAAAAGCGCTCTATACCGAACATTTCACATTTTTAATCCTGTACTGTAATATAATTGCCTCTGTTTCAATAGACTGACCTGCCACGATTAGCTAATTAAGCTACCTGCAGGTCAGTCTAAATTGTAATACTTCTATTCATTTTATTTTAATAAACCTTTATGAACCTTATGAACCTTTACAATTCGTCTGTGGTGTGAGATCGGACGCCAGCATGTTAGGCAAGATTTCCGTACAGCGCCTATATCAATTATGTATACATTTTGTGACTCAAACTCTATTCAGGCTCGCCGTTTTTGGAACAGGGTTGGTGTGACAGTGATGCATGTATACATTATGTAAGGGCTGTGCGATCTTTCCACATTGAAAGAAAACAAATTCCCTCGATATTGGCTACGTGACAGACTTTCATTAAATTATCTTTCACCCTGCCACGAGCTTTCACTTTGAAAGCGATGATTAAATTTACACAACTCCCAAGACAAAGACTGTGTTTTGATGTAAGAGCAAATTGCGGTACTTATCCCTCCCTAGAGATCTGAGTAATTAACCTAATTGTAAAAGCCCTGCATGTGAATAGAAGACCTTGGAAAACTTTTGTAATTTTAACAATAGAATCTGGTTCCAAGACAATGTAGGCTTCGTTAAAAGCATAAAATTCACTTTGCGAGCAAAACTAGCCACATTCGAAGCGGCGACAAGATAACCATGGAAGGGCGCACGACCTAAACAGTCTTGAGCGAAATAACCGTGAATTTACCGCACTCAGTATAACTACAAATGACGACGATTGTTAACCAAGGGCAAGTCAACATGAGGATTATTTTTCGCAAATATGATAAGGATTCGGATGGATTCATAAGCGCGAAAGATCTCATTAGCGTCTTTAAAGAACTTGTTGAGGACGTCAGAGAAGAAGAGCTTAGAGAGCATCTCCATAACGCAGGTAAAGGCGATCGCTGCAACATGCAGCTTCGAAAGTTGCTGTCACTTCCTTCAAACCTTCGTGTAAAAGCCCGCGCAAAGTGAAATCGTCTTTTAGCAGTTTAGCATCTGTTCAGAGGCATATTCGCCTCGCTTTGCATCATCTTTCACTCCACAAAAAGTTACGTTTTTCAAATGCTTGTTTACGTTAAGTCACACATCAAGTTTAGTACGTCTGGGCAACCCAAAACATCGCTTTGAGCTACACAATCGCGGAAAGTAATTACAGGCTAAAAGAGCTTTGGATTTTAGTTCTACATTATTGCCTATGTTTGAGATCCTTCAGCCAACGAACAACCACAAAACTAAGATTTGAGACATCAAAATTTTAATGGTTTCGAGAAAAATAATCACAGACTTAACGAGAGCTACATTAAAACTTGCGTTTAAGTTTGTTTTGGTCTGAAATCATATAGCCACCGAAAAGCAATGACAACTGCTTTACTAAAAGCGGCTTTTATTTAAACTGAATTTAGTTTTGTTTTACATCGTCATATCAAGGAATCTTTTTCATTTCTTTCCAGGTTTAGGCCATTCACAAAACACTCTGATATCATACGAGAGCTTCCAGCGAATTTCCAAGCAAATCCTACGCGAAACGAAGCGAGAGCGAAGACTGAAACGCGTGTTTCAAGAGTTCGACGCGGAGAAAAAAGGTTTCATTGAAGCTCAAGGAATTCAGCGCGTTCTACGAAGACTACGAATTGAATACACCGAGTCGGACATCGATTTCATGATAAAAATGGCGGACACCAAGGGTGATGGAAAAGTGGATTTCGAAGAATTCCTTCAGATTTTCAACGACTCAGACGATATCTAAACTTATTTACCATCGCAAGATTGCGTTTGATCAGCGCATAAAACGCACCTGGATGAGTATTTATTTTGCTTTTCAGCAGAATAATTTCGAAATGTTGAAATTTGTTTTCGTTGAGGAGTAGCGACTGAAAATTTATTGCATTCGAACCTTTGAAACTCTTTCAAGTCGTCCTGTTGTGTTAAGCTAAGAAACGTTCTGATAATGCCGTCAAATGATGGAAATTTTCAAGACAGATTAAGGACTAAAGACGGTAGAATAAATAAATAGTTGTCAAAGATACATATACCATAACACAAAAGCCAAACCAATTTTAGTCACATAGGAAAAAATACTTTAATTTAACATTGCGTAACTCAGTCCTAAAATGACTACAACAACGCAAGATGTCGAAATCAATAGATTAAGCTTTTAAACTCAATATCTACAGTACAATCGGTGGTCTTAAAGTTTATAAGTGGTTTGACTTGTCATTTCTTTTCTGCTTATCTCCCAAAACTGCCTTAAGTGTAATCTAAGTGAAATTTCACGGCGCAAGTCGCTAAATATGATACGTGTTTTCCGACGGGGGTCTAAGCTTTTAATAGTTTTCGCCCGTCCACTTAAATCGCTTGGCTTTTCCAATTTTACACGAACATCATTCAATCATTAAGACATCCTAAGCTTTTTATATTACAACCAAGAAAAATTACCATCAGCTGCTAAAGACCGCCAAAAGCTTTGTAATTGTTATTTATTCCAGGTCGGAAAAAGCTACATAAAGGTAAACCGTATTGACGCGGAAAACTTCAGACTTCGTTTGTAAAATATGATAAACAATTTTCATGATTTCTCTTCATCTGCCCAATGAAAAACTGCAAATTTGAGTTCATTGTGAAAGTAGGGTGTTTTTCATACAAACAAAACAGTACGGCTTTTAGCAGCTGCTGGTCATGTGAAACAAACACAGACAGCTGGCGTGCCAACAGGCAACTGTCGAAAAGTGATAATTTCAGCGGTGAAACGATTTGCGCGTGCGCATTCCATGTCAGATTTTTGGTGTGACGTCTATCAACAACAGCGAAGTGTTAGATTTTGAGAGGGCGTTTTTCGCTCGCTTGGGCCAATCGTCCAATCTTAAAAGGTAGTAAACGGAGGATTTCGTAAGCATTCCCCAGAATAGGAGTCTCAAAACGCAGGTATATCGCATTGGTGAAGACAGGTCAAAACGAAACTTACTCCAACAAGTGATGACATTTTACAGTTATGCATATGTAGTTGGCGTAGAAACTGTTAAATTTCAAACAGATGCTGAGTGTTTATCTCTACTTGTACTACTAAACACGAAGGATTGGGACATGAGCACCATGTATGGTGAAAACGAATACACAGTATTTGTGTTCGTTTCTCTAAACCTTTGTATGGAATACCAAAAGGTATTTTAAACGAATTCGTAAATTATATAGGAATACCTCACAAGTTAATGTGTCTAGGTAAGCTGAAAGCCACTCATTGGGCACACATTAATTTGTGAGGTGTTATTCCAAGCCATATCCCACAAGCTTCACATTTTCGAAAAATATATACATTAGTTTCAACATGGCCCTAGTGTGGGAGTGTCGAGTACTTTCTCTGCCCTATACAATAAGCACAAAAGGCCCCTTGCAACAAGAGGGCACACAAACCTCTCGTCCTTTGCTTGTCACGAGAGCAGCCAGTGGTTTAGCGTAGAAACGGGAGTGTGAGAATCCCAAGCAGCCGTACATGCTAAAAACGAAAATAATGAAAGGGGAAATAAGCAAAGAATTGCCTTTAAAAAGAGTGGTATTTTAAAAGGACTATGTCTGCAAACAAGAGGGACTTAGGTCTAAATTGCTGCATATAATTGACCCCAAACCGTCCAAAACTCTACCAGCAATGAGCTAGTCAGAATACGAAGCAATCACGTGTAGCCGACACAAAGCGCGGGAAAATGCGCGCGTATAAGTCGCGGTTGGTTTTGGTTTTGCTTCTCATTGGTTGAGAAAGTGGCGTGAGTTTGCTGGCCAATCACAGGGCGATGTAATGTAAAAACAAAGCAAATGCAATTCCCTTTCGATGCTCAGTTGAAAACCGCTCTAGTATACAAAAGAAGAAGGGAACAAAAACTAATGACCTTCCGAACACTGGCTGATGTTTAGCTGCTCGAAGACTCGCAGCGAGTGAGGTTATTCACTGGTTCGTCTGTAAAGCCTTGGCCAAACGGACTCGCAAGTAGTCGCAAGTTGAATTTGAGTACAGACTTGCGTTGGGTGGCCAAACGGACTCGCAAGTTTCCTTGCAAGTATACACGAAAGTCCCCCCAAAAAAACCATTTAAAGACTACATATCCTGTATTTCATTGGCTAATAGGTTGCTATAACAACGAATGGCCGTCACTCAAATGCGTTGACTTAGGTTGGGTAGCTTAACGGTAAAAAAAACTTGCGTCGACTTGCGTGCAAATTTGATCTCGACCAAAGTGAGCGCAAGTCATCACAACTCAACGCAAGTGCACCAAGTCCTGGCCAAACGAAGTCGCAAGTAGACGCAAGTTTTGCGTCTACTTGCAAGTGCGTTTGGCCAGGGCTTAACGCATACTGCGAGCATCAACAATCTCCAAACTGTCGTGTTTTATGATAAAGAAAGAAAACGTTTCAAGGCCTTACCTGTTCGCGGTCAGCTTTAACGCCTTCTGTCTGATATCAAACTGAAACAAAACAAACAGAGCAATATTAATTTCTTCACTATTGAGAGAAAACAAGTTAAAAAAATCCATATGTCAGTTTGAAAATATCGAGAAAATACTCAGTGGCTTTAAAACAAGTTACGGTTAGACGAGAATTAAACCCCTACAGTTTCATCTCTCATTTTACAGAAGACGTAAACAGTCAGGCAAAAGTTGCTTTTATCATATCGTCTGTCTCTTCACAGTGCGGTTTTTCGAGGGAACCGTTATTGTAACTCTTAGAGCACCTCTCGTAGTCTATTTCGAGAGTCAAAAGTATTAACTTGTAAATTCTAGATTACTTTAGTTTTGCTTTAGGTCTACTTGGCTTTTTGATTGGTTAGAAAAACTCGCGCAACAGTTTTCAACCAATGAGAAGCGAAACCAAAACCCATCGCAATTCGTCATACGGATACAAATATCACCAATCATGAATTGCTTGGACGCATTTTCACGCGCTTGGCGCCTTTGAACTCTGATTGGTTCATTGCGTTGTGTTTCTTGTGTGAAGAGCCAAAAAAACGTCTGCGAAGGAGGCTACTCACTTGCAGGTACTGATCCGAGTCGCGGCTTTGGTTCTTCATCATACCTTTTACCTGAAAGGAAAGTTGAGTTGAGTCCTTTCATATAGATAATATATCTTTTTTGCTGATGAACACGAGGAAATCGCTACAACCCTTCCCACAAAATGCGATTTGCTGCAGTACAGAGACAAACCTGTTTTCTTCGTTCCACCAGCTTTCTAATCTCAGTTGGCAAGATGCCGGGCTCTAAATCAGGATCAGGTAGCTCGACAGCTTCTTCCTCATCGGCCTGTTGTAACGAAGAAATGCGCAACTTGAATGGGGTGAAAGTTGTCTTAAATCTGAATAACGTTGTACAACAGAATAAACTGATATTCAGGAGAGTATTGCCACCCTAGCATTAGGGATGCAACGATAAATTTTCTCACGATACGATACGTATCTCGATACTAGTGCCACGATACGATGCATAATACGATACGGATACATTATTGTATGTGACAAGGGAGCAACTAATCTTTTTAACCTATTGGAACAACGCATACGATTGTTTGTCCTCCATCTTGCCTGAATAATACGTGACACGCAAATGCGATCGAAAAGATGGATTTTGCTTCACCATTTGTTTAACAAATCACCAAATAATGGCTAAAATGCAGAACTTGGGTAAGGACTCATTAATGACAGCACCTTTTCATTGTTTACATAAAACCTTTTATTGTATCGTAATACCGCGATATGCTGTTCAAATATCAATATTCGTATCGTGATAAGAAATATCGCGGTGCACTGGTGTATCGTTGCA
This sequence comes from Pachyseris speciosa, assembly GCA_016490735.1. Taxonomy (NCBI): domain Eukaryota; kingdom Metazoa; phylum Cnidaria; class Anthozoa; order Scleractinia; family Pachyseridae; genus Pachyseris; species Pachyseris speciosa. The sequence continues at coordinate 629,670 of JAEMWC010000403.1, forward strand.
GCTCTAATTAGGATCGGATTTCATCTCCACACTCAGAAGTTGGAAACACTTTGCACAGCATAACTAACAACACCACAGGAAACTACTGCTCACAACTCAGTAGCTTTCATTTGAATGGTCACACTTTAGAATTCCATTGAATAGACTGCGAGTAGTCTCTACTTTCGGCAATGGATTATGGGACGGGAGAAATACACGCACGCGCGAAATTGCGAGGAGACGCTACACGAGGAGAGCGCCGAAAATCTATCCCCTCGCCATTTCGAGTGCGCGCGTCTTTCTCCCCCCCCCCCCCCCCCATAATTGAAGGACTCGAAAGTTAAGCCACCTTGAAGGCATAATAAATATTACCACGAGAAAAGTACCGCTCAGTGGCGATCAGGTAAGGAAAGCATTTCATCCATAGACACTTGGAAGACAATGAACCACCTTAAGCATCACATTCAAAGGTTCTTCACTCAGAAGTAGGATTTGGCACACAAACTTGAAACTTAACCCTTTAAGCCCTGGGCCAATATGAATATTCTCCTAACCGAACTCCAGATGTATCTTATGGTATAAGTTGTGAGAACTGTTCAATCATCATAACATTCCATATGTGTAGATTTGTTAACTTTACAGTGCAAAACGTAAAAGCTCTATTAAGTCCACCGTCTCTTATACCCCCCCCCCCCCCTCTAATAAGCCCCGGTTTGGAAGTCGGTTTTTGTATTAAGGCCCCCTCTCTAATAAGCTCCCCCCCTCCCCTTTGGGACATGAGATTTTGTAATTAGTCCCTCCTATTCACTCGTACGAAATCCACTTCATGCGGCCCAGCTGGTTTGGTTTTAAACAAATATACACTCAAACACATAATACTGTTACCTGATCTGTATTAAATACTAAGGTTCACTGCAGTTGTTTGAGTTATGTACAAAACCTATTTTAAGACAAAAATGGCGTGTTTAAGATTTGAAATAAGCCCCCCTCCCCTCTAATAAGCCCTCCGTTAATGAGGCCTGAAATTAAATAAGTCCCCCGGGGGCTTAATAGAGCTTTTACGGAAACGTTGTTGTTGGAGATCATTTTGTTTCAAGTATTCTCAAGCATCTTACGCTTGATTAAGTTGTAACAATGCAAGGAGAAATTACATGCTGATCACTGTTTGGGGTTTCAAACCACATATTTCAAAGTACAACAGAAAAATAAGTTTAAAAAAGTTCTCACTGCCCCTAAGACAAAATAACTCCGGCAAACGCGAAGGTAATTACTTACTCCACTGGTGGGGAAGGTTGTTCTACTGATCGTAGTGAAGCAAATGTTGTATTCTTGGATGATCGATGGATACAAACTGTTGAAATCTAGCAACAGAATGTGCTTGTCGTAGAAACCTAAAGAAATCAAAAAAGAAAAATTGAGCCAGCAAACCAGTACGCAAATAAAGTTAAAATTTCAAGAGACTACCTCAGAAGGTTTCTTAAATTACAAAAACGTGGCCTTCCTCACAAACCAGAGGAGGTTGGACACGGTCCGAAAAGCAGAAGGTCCAAAAGTCCCTTTATATCCATCGATCGCGATTAAATACCTCGATTCCACCAAGATCGAAGAAAGAATGGCTGTTTTTACAGCGTTCCACGAAAAGGAATATAAAAATGCCGCTGGTATTTTACATATTTCGTCTCTGCGGTACGATACTGCACATCGGACAACCAAAACCAATCGTGACTTGCACGCGCGCATTTTCCCGCGCTTTGCGCCGGTTGCATGTAATTGCTTCGTATTCTGATTGGCTCATTGCACTGCTTACTTCTGTTGTGATTAGTCAGAGCAATTGCTTTGGTTTTGGTTTTACGACACTCAATTGAAAAGTGCTCTAACCGGCACCAAATACCTTTCTTAGGATCTAAAACAAGTCCTCCGGCATATGCGGGCTTTCTTCTTCCTTTTTTGGAAGGTTTAGGCTGGTCATCGTCATCATTTTCAACTGGTTCTGCCTGAGAAAAAAATGTTAACAAGTTGTCAGAAAAAGGTCATCAGTTTGTTGAGTACGCCGCAAGGGGCGTTTTACTGTAAAACAAAACTCTTACCACTTGCTTCTTGCCATAACTCTTGTCAGGACAGATGAAGTTCCTGTGAGACAAAATATACACAGTTAAAAATGCAAGTTTCTTAGTTTAGAGAGGCGTCATCGAGAGAAGGTCCCATTGTTTGAGGTACGGGAATCTGGAATCGAGATATTGGATTTTCTCTAAAAGTTCTAAATGTTAAGCTGAGAAAAAATTTAAAAAGTGGAAAAGCGACTTCTCCACATGACAGGCGGGGAAACGAAGATATTTGTCCTCATTTGATCTTCAAAGCCCAGTTATACTCTGCAGTCAAACATTTTCTTTTCGTTCACATGAATTTGTCGTCTTTACTAAGACAACGACTTACGTTGCTGCTCACACCGCAATAAAAAACATCTTTCCCAGGAAAACGGCTGGTGTTCACAAAAAACCCGTTAACAACGCCTAAAACGGCACCCTAAAACACAAAAACTGACTTATCACTTAAGCCTTACTTTTCGTTGAAGGCGTGAAGCAACAAAAATTCATTTCTTTCCGAGCGACCTCCAAGAAGAGTTCTAGCCTAAAAAAAGAAATAACAAGACAAATTTCATTAGCAAAGCAACAGGACTACCGCCTAAATTTGCACAAACTAATCAAACTCGACAAGTTACGCAAGAAAACTAAAGGCTTGTTTAAATTGCTATGAAAAGGGAATTTATACGCAAGGCAGTTGAAAGCTGTCGGGAGAAAACTCCGGCCAAAGATAAATGACGTCATAAACGGATCTCCATGGATACTGACAAACATTTCCCGAAGCGCGAGCGACCGAAAAGCTTTCGAACAATCGAGAAAGATTTCGAAAAGTCACCGAGAGTTGACTGCAGTTAAGATGTCACTGAACGGCATAAGAGTTTACTTTAAACAGAATCGAGAGTATGAACTCTTAATTTTTTCTGTGGATTAAATTATGCTAAATAATTTTGCGACCTGTGAATTGTTATGAGCTTTTGCTGTAAATACAAAAAGATGAAACAGAGCGGCTTTCAATATACCATCGAAAGTAAATTTCGTTTGCTTTGGTTTTGGATTGCTTCGCTTTGTGATTGGCCAGCAAAACTCGCGCCACTTTCTCAACCAAAGAGAAGCAAAACTAAAACCAGTCGCGACTTGCACGCGCGCATTTTCCCGCGCTTTGCGCCGGCTACACGTGATTGCTTCGTATTCTGATTGGCTCATTGCATTGCTTACTTCTGTTGTGATTGGCTGGAGTAATTGCCTTGGTTTTGGTTTTACGACACTCATTTAAAAACCGCTCTAAGAGAGGAGGGAAATCACCACAAATTAACTTACCATAACGTTTCCTGCTATGGTGGTGATCTGTAACGCCAAAGGCAAAACCTAGAAGAGATTGTGAGAGAAAAACATTGAGAATGCAAACACTTTTACTTCAGGATAAGAATTAGTAAAAATCCACATTTCAGCGTTCCCACAGCAATCCTCATTTTTTGACTTGTTTTACTGCACTGTTGGAAATGCTATCAAAGTAGAAATCCGTCGTGCGCAGTTTCTACTCTCAAAGTTAACTTTCTTCAACACAAAAATCAGATATTATACATTCACCCTGTTTATCAGTGGTAAGCTGCGCCGCCCCCTCCCCCCATCATTAAACAGAGGCAGTAGCCGTACCCATGAAAATGTTGTATGGTTAAAGTAAACTTATACACAAATAGTGGAATAGAGAATTAACTCTGAAGTGTAAATTAAAGTGCTACTTAAACCCATGAATAACCCACTGGGCGTTGGCCCTAGTAAAGGGAAACAGGGAACCACACGAGGCAAAGAAAAAATCTTTTGACCTCGGTGGGAATCGAACCCACGACCTCCGGATTAGATCTACCGTTACTCTGCCGACTGAGCTACAAGGTCGCACAGAGAAAGTCGGGGACGATTTGAGATGGTGAATCGCGGCAAGGAGAAAGTAAGGGTACATATGAATGTTGTGCCGCGTAGCACTAGGAACACAAATAGTGGAATAGAGAATTAACTCTGAAGTGTAAATTAAAGTGCTACTTAAACCCATGAATAACCCACTGGGCGTTGGCCCTAGTAAAGGGAAACAGGGAACCACACGAGGCAAAGAAAAAATCTTTTGACCTCGGTGGGAATCGAACCCACGACCTCCGGATTAGATCTACCGTTACTCTGCCGACTGAGCTACAAGGTCGCACAGAGAAAGTCGGGGACGATTTGAGATGGTGAATCGCGGCAAGGAGAAAGAATTCTCTATTCCACTATTTGTGTTCCTAGTGCTACGCGGCACAACATTCATATGTACCCTTACTTTCTCCTTGCCGCGATTCACCATCTCAAATCGTCCCCGACTTTCTCTGTGCGACCTTGTAGCTCAGTCGGCAGAGTAACGGTAGATCTAATCCGGAGGTCGTGGGTTCGATTCCCACCGAGGTCAAAAGATTTTTTCTTTGCCTCGTGTGGTTCCCTGTTTCCCTTTACTAGGGCCAACGCCCAGTGGGTTATTCATGGGTTTAAGTAGCACTTTAATTTACACTTCAGAGTTAATTCTCTATTCCACTATTTGTGTTCCTAGTGCTACGCGGCACAACATTCATTATACACAAATACTTACGTTCAGGTCATACATGATCCTAAGAGAGAGCAAAGCGTCCATCTGGGAAATGAAAAAATAACGACAATTTTAGAATGCGTTTCACTGTCAATTTTTACAGAATAACACAATTACTTTCAGTGTAGTAGTAGTCAGTAACTTTAAACAAAACTGAACTGCTGGTTTTAAGCTTCAACTGCGTTTGGCTTTTAAGAGTGTCACTACACCAGGGAGGTATTCTATACGCCTTTTAGTATAAATCTACTAGTGTTCTATCAAGAATGCCGTCCTCTTATATGCTACGCTGATCGCTATCTATTCCGTCGGTAGACAGTGAGCCGCTTCTTTGCGTTTTCGAAGTGTCAGCGAGGAGGATTTGGATAATTTATTTTTTAGTTTTGAACGACTAGTAGACTTATACTAAAACAATTAGCAATTAACGAGTACGCTCGCAAAAAAGCGCAGTGAAACCGCCATTAAATGGCAGCGAAAATCATCCGCAGTTTCACGGCACAAGCGATTCAAAACTCGCCTCAGCTGCTTAAGTAACCCCAAGTCCATCCATAATCCGTTCAAAGCAAGTCAGTATCAACTTAACACACGCTATACCTACCGAAGTGAGCTCAAACATGTGAAGAAGTTCATGAGAAGAACTGAAAAAAAAAATGAAATAAAAAGGATGAGAGAATGAAAGGACAAAAGAAAACTATGTACGAATCATAACTGTTTCCGGTCCACCTGATTTTCACAGATTACTACGGAGATGCTCTAAATACCCCTAACACGTGCAGAAGCAAATATAGGGCAGGGGTGGGGCAAGGAGGTGTGGTGCATTCCCCCAACATTTCTGTTGGAGAAAAAGACATCTCCTGGTGGTCTTGAATATTGGTCTTTAACTTGCATGAAATTCTGAATTCACCACTGTGTATTTGTTACAGGCCAAATTTGATTTTAGGTTAAAATTTTCAACCTAGGTTTAATCTCAATGAATAATTAATGTTAAGAAACAATGGGAATTGAGATTCAACCTGGGTTAAATCAAAATTAACCTGAAATCAAATTTGACCCGTAACACGTTTATTCAAAGAACATTCACATGTTCTGTAGAAGTGACTAAGGAATGAGCCTCCACAGTTTTGACGACAGAATCCTACTTCTAGTGTTTCGTTCAGATAGGCAATGCTTTTGGTCAGCTAAAACGTGCACTATACTGAGCTATCCATGCATCTGAGCAAAATCTTGAGAAATTATAAAGATTTGGTCACTTACTTAAACTTATTGGGGATGTCATCTTGATCAATCTCTTCCCTTCTAGACTGGAGAACAGCCCAAGATAATGCTGACAAATGAAAAACCAACAAATATTTTAACATTTTAAGAAGACTTTGAGTGGAAAAAGGAGTAACAAAAACAAAACATATCTCAGTCTGAAAAATCCTGGCAAATGATTCAAAACGGAAAAGAAGTGTTTTATCGCAATTTTTTTATAGTGAAATGATTCAATGCCTAAAACTTGCACTTTCATGCTCAAATCAGTTTTCATTACAAACTTGTCAGACAGATCATGCAAAATATTGATGTTTACCTGTCAGATCATAGCTCTTGCACCTAATAAGTTCCTTGGAGGAGATCTTGATGTCGCACACCATTCGACCACAAGTGATGGAACGATCAAGAAGGCTGCCTGCTCTGCCTGGGCCACCACTCTGCAATAATAGTTCAAAAATGTTCAAATAAATTTGAAATTATCCTAATTTCCATCAACTTTCAAAACGTCCTGCTATGGTCAAGTCCATTATTACCCTGGGTATACCACCTATTCACTGTCACAGGTACCCCACTCTTAGAACACAGGGTCAACAATGTCATATCTGGGCCACACCCAACCCCCACAGCAAGACATAACCATTTTTTCTGTAGTATGAAGAAATTAGGAGCATTACATTGCACCTGGATAGCAAAGACTAGTACATATAAGGTTCAGTGCCCCCTCCGCCCTCCTCAACTCTAGCCATCCTAATGGCTGAACAGTACAGGTGGGAGACAGATCAAAGTTTTTGTCTAATGAAACAACATATTGGCAGAGGCTGGGATTGAATCACTGAACTAATCACTAGACAGTGTTCCAGATAGGCGATGGGTCTTGGGTCAAAAACCCGAGAGAGCTGGCTCCCTGACCCACCACATTGAGTTGTTCAGTAAGACAGTGTTGGGAAGATCCATGTCTACTGACCCCTTAACAATCTTTTACGACCTCCAGACTCTGAAAATTACCTGCAACACTGCTAGACTTGCACCTTGATAAATAACACTTGTAAGCTACAATAAAACAATGCAATGAGGTACATACTGAGAATTTCGGCATTATGGTTCTTTTAAGTCGCCCAAGGCGAGACCAGTGAGGGATCTGCAGAGACAACAAAATAACATGACATGAACCAAAGGAGTACAAAATATTGCTACTAAAAGTAAGAAACTTATACTCAGTTTATGTATGAGTGAAAGGAACCAATGAGAATTGCCAGACTTACTTTACAAGCATTGATTCTATGCAAAAGGAGTTCCAGATCAAACCCATAGATGTCGTGACCCTAAAAACACCAAAACAACAAGTATTAAGTATAACTTTCACTCACAGCAAGTAATTTGTTTGCAGTTCATTGCAGTCAGGAGTGAACCAGCTTACCTCTACAATATTGGACAAAACAGAACACTTAGGACCGGTTATTTAAACAAAGTCTAACTTAGGGCCACAGCTTAAGGCAATCAGTGAGCCTGCAAATCTGTTTATAAGTGGTTCACTATAAGTAGGTTAATAGTTTTCTAGTCTGAGATGCAAGCCTTCTTGTTACCATTAGCATCAGAAAATGCTTAGATATGATCTTTGGCAAAATTGAAAATGGCTTAGAATGCGGGTTTGTTAAATGCTGTCTAAACTAACTTTTAATAACTGACCCTTAGAGTTTGAAAAACCTTCAACAGTGTACGTGTTTCAACAATATCACTCAATTTACTTCTTCCTTGTCCCTGGCCCCCCATTTCAGTGCTGAATTTGGGAAAGAGTCTTTGCTTGGGAAACGTTTAAGAGGTGCAAAACAACGATTTGGTGGAGGAGGGGTTCGAAATCTCTTGCTTCTTAGTAGTCATAGAATCACTCTGAAGCACAATTTTCTCAATGGTTTTGTCCAAGAATGTTGCAGCCTACAAAACTGGAAGCCTTGTTCATTGAATAGAGCAAAGTCCTCATCCCACATGTTGTAACTTGCTTTCAAAAGTATACTTACAGTCATTGCAGAGAAAAACACAAACATATTGAGAGAATGGCCAAAACAAAACGTTTGGGAAAAAGAAATATGTGAAACAGGTAAATAGGTAAGGAAGAATTCTAAATCTTGGTGTTAATCAGGAAAAGGACATTCTGAGTTCTGACTGGAAGTTGGAATTTAGTTGAATGCAGTTTGTCCCATAGGAGCTGTATTATGCAAGTACTGGTTACACTAAAAAAACTTTCAAATTACACAATTGTTCTGCATTGTGCAGACACGCAAATAAATGTGACAAATTTAACTTACTTATTCTGAGTAAGACTGTCACGCCAACAACTTTTACATGAAAAAAGAGATATGGTAGTGAACATACCACAAGTACATCAGGGTCAATTCTGTGTATCTTTGCCATAAATAACCCAAGAAGTGCCCTCTCTGATGTTGTGATTTCCATTTTAATTTGCTGAGGATGTAATAAGATGAATAGCTTGGTAACAGAAAGTAAAACTCCTATTGCTTTGATGAGCACTATATTTTATTACCTTTTTCCTGACAATATCTTTGAAGTCATACGGGTACATCTGGTCATTTGGTTTGCTTACAGCTGGAGAAGAAAAAAAGAAAATGACATTCATTTTAGAAATTCCCAAAAGCAAAAAATGTGATACACTGGAACAGTTTCTTTCTCATACTGCATGAAACACAACCCTAGAAAAGTGTCTATGAAACATCAATGAGCCTGAAGGATGAATAATCGTTGGTAGCAGCTGATCATTGGCATGTTCCTTCGTTTTCTTTATGTAGTATTTCAATTTAATAATACCGTATAACCTCGATTATCTGGACTTCTCAATTATCCGGACTACTTCTTCTGGTCCCAGATTTTTTCATGAATATTAACAAGGTTTCCTGGATATGCCTAGAAACTATCATAATGAGTCATTTTTAATTTAGATGTGGAAAAGAGCATTTGAAACAGGTTGAACGTTTTAGACTTAAGTTTTTGCATGAAGTTCATTTATACAACACAGTACACTATCATTTTAAATTTCAATTTCCTGTTGATTCAGTTAAATGTATTTTTGTCTCAATGATATTCACATTTTCGATTACCAGTATCCGGACTATTTACTCCAGTCATGGCAAGTCTGGATGATCCAGGTTCAACTGTATGATGATTGAACTTCAAGTGAAATACTTTTTCCTGGACAACTTACCACAAAAATGATATTGAAATTTCTGTTTTGGTGCAGCTTTGTCTAAGGACACTTGATGGTGAACCAGAGCTGAAACAGCCAAGATCTACAACAACAACAACCACATCAATAACACCACAAAGAAAGGCCATTTATCAGTTATCATGGGCCAGATTCTGTGTTTTAGGGGACACCTAGTTGTTTTATCTGGATAGGAATGAGGCTCAATAATTCTCCTCTTAAAATAATGTTTTGAAGAAATCCATTGTTCAGTTGGTGGTATTCACTAGTTGAGCAACCATAACTTTGCATAAAGTGGGGATCCATGGATGTACAGTGAAAACATTTTCATTTTTCACTTTGGACACTTCTCAGTCTTTTTAGTGACCTCCTCCACACCTTTTGGTGTCATTTATAGCATACCCAAGAAAATGCCTTTAAGTCTAATGGTTCATCATTCCCATTTTAGAAAAAAATGGTACTTCCCTCAAGCAGTAAATTGTTAAGCCCTAAACAAACAATATAAATCCTTGCTAAGAGACACATGGGAATGGGAAATGTAATGGGAAATGAGGAAATTATTACCAATGAACAATGTTTTATTTTCTTGGGTAAAAAGGTGTGGACCCCCACATCCTGGGCACCCCTGCTGGATCTGCCCTTGCGTATGCTATGGGCTTGTTTATAGAAATGATGGTTAACCACGCTTAACAGCTGCCCAGTCAGCTTAAGGACTATATACCGAGTCATACCTCGTGGGTGTGGGTCTTGGTGTTTAACATTGTCCTGAAGCTGATACTCATAACAACCTATGTAAAAGTAAAAGATGATTGTATCAAAAACTTAAAGTGCACCTGACCACAAAATATTTTTTTCACTTAAATAAATATTTGCACCTGTTCAAAATGCATTGCGCCTTTTTAAACCAAATCTTGACTTTTTGTAGGATGTAAAAGTCATGAAATCAAGCCATCATCTGTCCCACAACCGAGCTAGTTAGGGGCATGGGTCTATTCCTGGTACGTCTTTGTAAACATGCATGCAAAGTAGTTTGTGACGTCAAACCAGGAATAGACCCATGCCCCTTACTAGGTTGGTTGTGGGACAGATGATGGCTAGCCTACAAAAAGTAAAGATTTGGTTTACAAAGGTGCAATGCATTTCAAACAGGTGCAAAGATTTATTTAAGTGAAAAAAAAAAAACATTCTGGGGTTAGGTTTACTTTAATTGACAGAAACAAATAAATGAATTAAATTTTCTAGTGTTGAGCACTTTATAAGAGAGGCTCCCCCCCCCCCCCCCCACACGAGCTCATTCAGCTCTTGTGGCAAACATGATGTCAATACAGGGCTGTGCCAGGGACCGCAGAGACCATTTTAAAGTGGTAAGGCTAAAACATCTGGCCAAGTTCAAGTGGTAAAATTCATACATTATCCATGTCATCTGGAGCCCTAAACAATTCATTCCAAGAAAAAAAGTGGTAGGGCTACCAGCCCCTCCCCTCTGCTGTCCCTGTGTGCTCTAGCCACACCCAGTGGCCCCTGGCAACTTACTTTTGCCTTTGGGTGACAAGGAAATCTTATTTTTTGCACAAAATTACGGTGTTGGACACCCTGGATGTCAAAGGTTCAGAGTTTTGGGCTCCCAAGATTTATTCTTAGACAACAGCCTTGTAAATATGTTTAACCCATTGACTACCGGCGGTTTTTACATTTTCGGAGTGATTTTCCACCTATAAACGATGAATAGCAATTCGTGACTCTTTATTTGAACTACCAGGGAAAAGTGGTGCTGTCCTAAGGCACTGGAGACTCAAGGTTTCTGAAAACGTCATTTTGACGTAGCTATTTTTTATCCGTGAAGTGACAACAATGGCCCAAGTTGGGTTTGCTTGCGATTTCTGCTAAATTTACAGCCATTTTTCATCTTTAGCGGCTGCCTGATGAGCATCATTAAGCGTGACGGTAGCTAAGAGTCCACTTTCTCAAAGAATCGAGCAAGGTGATGTACTTTGTTGTTGAATTTGGCTTGTTACTCGACGAACTGGGAAGTTGGCCGGTCGAACACTTAGTACCTTTGGGACTCGACTATTGATGAATTTCTCGACCTACCGCCACATATTTTGGAATTTCTGAGTACTGAAGATGACCACGAGCAGGAAATTTTGGCGGTAGGTCGGAGCGGCTGTAGACTTAGTTTATATGTGAAAGAATTGGGGGAAGGAACGGGCGCTGTCAAAAATTCTTGTTAGTTCCCAGCATGCAATGCGCTCAAGATGTTGAAAATGTCGGGAAGGCCCGAATGCACTGGAACAAAAGGCTGTATCTACGCTCGGGAGAAGAATATGAACAAAAAAAGTCATTTCTAAGCTAGAAAAAGGACTGAATTTCGTTATGATGGTTGAAGTTTGGTTTTACGGCGATGATTTCCTTAAAAAACATGAAGGCAAAAAGGGGCATTTTTGTGGTTTCTCTTTGACGTTAAAAACAGTCAGTTTCGTTCTTGTCCAAACTCAAAAGGCCATATTTGGTAAAAATCGCTACGTTTCTTGCATTTATTGGATATCCAAATTTAAAGGGCATTCCATTTCGTGCTCACAACTAACAGTTAAGGCAATATTCGTGCGATTGAGAAAGTTGCAATGTTTTGAAGCATGGGAGTTTTTTACGGCCGGTTTTGGCCGGCACGGGTGCCAATGGGTTAAATAAAAAAAAAATCAATTAATTTACATTCACTTTCCTTCAACACCCCACTTACCATAGGTGGTGGAGGATCTTGTTCACTTGATACTTCAAGGTGATCAGGTTTGGTGACTACAGCCTACAAGCAATAAAGAAGCATATGGCACCACAATAATAATGGAGGAATGGTGTACAATATTAAAAATAGAGGAAAGAGCAAAACTTGCAAATATAAATGGGCATCATGTTGTCACATTTGTTAATGTGCAATACTGAAACTCTGAAACGTCATAACAGGAATACCAAAAACTTGCTTATTGGGGCAGCTTATGGTTTAGTTTTGAACCTCCAAGCTCACACATTATCACAGGAGACAGTACGTTCTTAAGCTCACTGATGAAATATTCTCACCTCCACTTTACACCAACTGACTGGTTGTTGAGGAAGCTCTGAGAAAGACAGAAGGCAGAAAACAGGAATAAAAAATGTCAATGCTTTGACAGGTTACAAAACTCTCACAACCAAAAAGAAATGGAAGTCAACTTTGATACAACACAGTAAAACTTGAGAGGATATGAAGAAGCAGGTTATTATCTAGAGTTGGGAATAATAGTGGAATTGCAAAGTTGAAAGTTCTGGAAACCAAAAGATAAAACATGTTTTAGTCACACTCACGAGGCATCTTGATGTTCAGCCAACAAGGACCTTTCATCTTGCGACTCAGGAGAAGAAGCTCAAGACTAAAACAGAGCAAAAAACAGTTTAGTTTTTCTTGAACAGGTATAAAGCCCCTGAAGTGAACCATTGTGTTTTGTTTGAAAACCAAAATTCTTCAATGGCATAGCATGAACCATTAGCCTACCACAAGGGTCACTGTCAATACAGGGTTCGTACTCTTTTTTGGACTAAAAATTCAAGGACTTTTCAAGGACATTCCAGGGCACAATTCCAATTTTTCAAGCACTCCATCCAGTAAAAAATGCCATTAGAATGTGATACTAGATTATCGGGTTTTAAGGGATAACTGCCAGATTTGTTCAAGTCTAAGTCTTTTCTAGTTCTTCCACTAAGTGGAAACAGTCAAACAGCAAATTTCAAGGTTTTTCAAGGACCCAATGTACTTTTCACGGACTTTCAAGGCCTTGAATTTTGATTTTCAAATTCAAGGACTTTCAAGGACTTTCAAGATGCGTGCGAACCCTGTCAATATTAGTAATGATATCATAAACATTGCCTCCATTATTACTGCTATTGTTATTATTATTCATAGTTTCTTTAATCTCTCTGTATTCACAACCCAGATTAGGATGTGTTCATCATCATCACCGTCATCATCATCATCATCATCATCATCATCACCATCATCACCACCACCACCATCATCATCATCATCATCATCATCATCATCATCATTGTTTTTGTTACTATTATCATCACCTTGATGTATTGGTTCCAAACACATGACTAAATGTTTCTCCAGAAAGATCTGCAGGTAACTGAGGATAATCAGACTGCAATAAAAAGACAATCAAAATTAATTATGAATCATTTTCTTTAACATTCTACATTTTAAACAGTAATGGTTAAACAGCCTCAGATGAGAAGTTAGAACCACCATGCAAAGCATCATAAATAACTTCTCACACACAACTGGGAGCTATGCCAAGCTGAACCACGCAGCCTGACCTTTATTACAAAATGTTAAAAAAGCACAATTGAAGGGCTCGGGGCAAGAACGTCCTCCCGGTTTTTGGTCGATTTTCGATGTGCTCAATAGAAACTGAGATTTGGCATGTGGACTTCATTCCAGTTAAAAAACATTGCACTGTATTTGTTTTGGTTGATTTCCTCTTCGTTTTCGAGAAATAATGTATGCAAAAAACCCAAGTCAGCTCATTCCCTTGCGTATTAATATTCATGCGCGAATTGAATTACCCTTAGGGCACGTGAAATGATTGACGCTTGGAAAGTATTGTTTGATAGTGTGACGTGGACTATACATTTGGCGGTTAAAACATCGATTTAAGTTTCATTGATAGGAAACTTACGTGGCTGTGAGGTGTCGATTGCTAGCTAACTTTAATGGAAACTCGCCAGCCTGGTGGTCGAACGGACGTCATTTAAGTCTGTCGATCGGCAATTCAGACACTTCTGAAAGAAGCCAGTGGTGTTTCTCTGTGCGTGCCAAACGCTGGAACAAATCGGCGTTTCGCAGTACAGAGTACTGAGCCAGGCGGGACAGTCTGAAAGCAACTCTCGTCTTAAAAGCAGCCCGCAGTTGAGAGTCTTGGCCCATTTGCCAAAGGTTGCTGTGCTAGAAATTCGGAAATAAGAGTTGTTTTTTGACTTAGGCGAAAATATCGGATGTTTGAAGACGTGTTGCGCGCGCTCGAAAGGATGTTTTTATGCCCACAATCCAATGCGACCACAGAGGGTGCTGTCTCCTTGAAAAGTTCTCGCGAGGACTGGAAATGAATATTCGCTCGGCTGCGGTGGGTAAATTTTCACTTCGGAGCGCGAACATTACGGAGAATTCATCTAAGAGTGGGAAATTCGGAAGACGAGCAGTCAGTCCGTTTTCGATGAGCTGAGTATCTTGCAAACAGTGCATTTTCCATCGGTTTTCATTTCTAAACGGCACTTTCAGAATAGTAAGTTTTGCGTGGTTTTGGCGGTTGAGAAACGTCGGCAATGGATTCATTTTCGTCGTCAAATGGAAAATATGGAACGAAAATGGTATTAAAATCAAACTAAATGACGACAGGTCAAGACTTTGGACAACATGCCTAACTAGTTCTGAAGATATTCTTTAGCTTCAAACTGCCGAAAATTTGCATACCCGGTATATATGAAATTCGATCGCACACAATGGGCTGTCACACGACTCGCGTGAAAATAATTTTAACTGTTTATCTGGGGTGAAAATGCTTTTTGCCGTTAATCTCGCGTGAAAATACTTTTTGATGATGTTTACAAGACTCCATATAAGCGAACTAACCGAGGTACTCGATGCAAAAGTGATTTATATGTTAAAATACGCCAGCATGTTTATCAGAGGACGCTGTCACCTTGTCACGTCATTTGTGCTTTGAATATTTGCTGCGTGCGGCAAAGAAAGTTTTCCTTGCACTGGTTTTCCAAGATACTCAGCTCATCGAAAACGGACTGACTGCTCGTCTTGCCGATTTCCCACTCTTAGATGAATTCTCCGTAATGTTCCTGCTCCGAAGTGAAAATTTTCCCACCGCAGCCGAGCGAACATTCATTTCCAGTCCTCGTGAGAACTTTTCAAGGAGACAGCGCCCTCTGTGGTCGCATTGGATTGTGGGCATAAAAACATCCTTTCGAGCGCGCACAACACGTCTTCAAACATCCGATATTTTCGCCTAAGTCAAAAAACAACTCTTATTTCCGAATTTCTAGCACGGCAACCTTTGGCAAATGGGCCAAGACTCTCAACTGCGGGCTGCTTTTAAGACGAGAGTTGCTTTCAGACTGTCCCGCCTGGCTCAGTACTCTGTACTGCGAAACGCCGATTTGTTCCAGCGTTTGGCACGCACAGAGAAACACCACTGGCTTCTTTCATGCCATGAGCTGACTTGGGTTTTTTGCATACGTTATTTCTCGAAAACGAAGAGGAAATCAGCCAAAACAAATACAGAGCAATGTTTTTTAACTGGAATGAAGTCCACATGCCAAATCTCAGTTTCTATTGAGCACATCGAAAATCGACCAAAAAACCGGGAGGACGTTCTTGCCCCAAGCCCTTCAATTACAGTACAGCAACCAACAGGAAAACATGCTCCTGGAACTATATGCCACAAAAAACTCTAACAACTGAAAATCAAAAATTCATGGCGTAACAAGGGGTCTCATAAGAGCAAAACGAGAGAGAAACCAAATGGCCTTGAGAACATGCTCCTGGAACTATATGCCACAAAAAAACTCTAACAACTGAAAATCAAAAATTCATGGCGTAACAAGGGGTCTCATAAGAGCAAAACGAGAGAGAAACCAAATGGCCTTGAGAAGCAAATCATGTGACCTGAACCCCCCCCCCCAACACACACACACACACACATCAGCACCCAGAATCCCAGATGTGTGTGAGAAATATTTTCCCCTTCTTTTGTTCCTCAGCCTGCGGAAAACAACACCTAAAGTAGGCAAACAGTTTTGGGCTTACCAAATATCTGACTTCCAAGTACTCTGACGTGACTGGAACATCTTGAATCTCAAAAGCATAAGCCTTCTGGACTTTCTGTGGAGGAACAATATACCCACATCAAAAGAAACTCAAAAATGGCAACAAAAGCTACTGGTTGAGATAGGTTTTCAAATCTGTTGTAATAGTCTTACCCTTGAGATGAACTTCATTATCTTGTGCTTTGTTGCAATTTTTTCATTGAATTCCTGGCAAAACCAAAAGAAAATAGACAACCTCAGTGAACAGCTCAGATATAGAAGATGACTGGGAATATACAGGGCTTTGATGACTGTTCGCTAGTCTTCTGTTTCCTTCCTTTTTTGAAATAATGAACAAGTGTCAAGAAAAATGGGACATCACCATCATCATTATCATCATCGTCATCACAAAGACAAAGGAATTTCCTTTTGACCTACAACATAGACACTGTCGACATCATCATCATCCACCAACATAATCAAAATCACCATCACTACCAAAGAAAAAGCATTTACCTGATAAACATCAATAAATCCAACAGGCTGGTCAGTCTCAGAACCATCCACGTCCCGCTTCTAATTATAAAGAAAATATGTCAGTATAGTTAGCTACAATATTATTCTCAAGGGACTGAAAACTCGTGCTTAAAAAGTTTTTAAAGACATGTAACATCCCGACCCATGCATATTTTTTTACCTTTTCTCTTGGAAGGATAAAAATTTGTCTTTCAATATTCTTGACAGCAACGGAGCAACTGAAATAAGAACATTGAACATGAAAATTTGAAAGTTTGCCGTAAAAACAATTACCACAAGAGAAAAGGCACAGAAATAAAAGTGTACCTCACAAATGCTTTCACTGATTCAATCCAGACCTTTCCAAACAGGTAGACAGTACCTACAAAAAGGAATGATTGGAGAACTCAGAAAAGAATAATAAACTTACAGACATTCTAGAGTTGTTAAACTTACCAGTACATGAGTTAAATACATTTGTTAGATACCTGGAATTTTACTCAACAAAACAAGCACTGTGATTGACAGTTTGATTCTTGGTCACATGCCCCTGATCAAATTCAAATGTATCCCGACTGGGATACAATTCTGCAGTTGTTGCCCTTGCCAGATACAACAGCTTGTGATCAGCTCATACCATAACTAAAAAGTGACGTGATCTTCAGCATGTGCTCACATCAGTGTGAAACATTAAATTTTGTAAATTATTAATTCAGCAAGAAAACAAACGAACAAACACACAAACACTGTCCAGCTAATCATCCTCGCAAAGTACAGCAAGGACGCAGCTCATCAAGGTTGTACCAAAAGCATATGTACAAGGCACCCCTGGCAGCCGATTTACGGCCCATGTATGACCTCGAAGCACAGCCTACAGCCAGCTCGAATAAGCCGTATGCTGGTTTTTGGTGAGGGAGGAAAACCAGAGTACCTGGAGAAAAACCCTAGGAGCAGGGTTGAGAACCAACACAAACTCAACCCACATATGGCATCATCCGGGAATCAAACCTGGGCCACACTGGTGGGAGGCGAGCACTTTCACCACTGCGCCATCCCTGCTCCCACACACACAAGCAGGCTTGTGAATAAAGCAGTTGTGTTCTTGCAGTTCCGTCTTTATTTGTTTATTTTTTCTTGTGATTGTTTAAGTGAAAGTCCAGGTATATAACAAAGCAGTTAATGTAAGGTCCCTCAGGAAACTAGTTAGTTTTGTTTTCCCTTGAGTCCTGATGTTTCCCTCAACTTCATCTCAGAAAAATCAGGACACTCGGGAAAACAAAACTGTTTTTCCTGGGACCATACATTACCTGTAAGTGTCTATTATTACCTGGTTGTTTCAATCTGTCTTCATAAGCATCAAACCAATAAAACTTGAGGACATTCTCTCCTGAAAGGGTTAAAGAAACAAAATAAGAATTTATATTTAGCTGTACATTAAGGGTTGCTTTTTCCCCTGAGCCGTGTAAACTATGCTTTGATTAACCAGCCTTTTAATTTGATATTGTTTATTCCTCATAGACAAAAGTCCTACATCCACTTAGTTTTCAAAAACCACATCCCCAAATAGTGAACTAAATTAAAGTGAATAGTTTCCAAAGAAACTACTGGCTGAGATTGAGGGCAATTGAAAGATTACATCAGCTTGGAGGTGATAAGGTAAATTAACTGCCATAGTAAATTTTGAAGAGCAAGCCCTTCAACAGATTAAAATGGGGTTAAATGCAATTTAACCTAGTTAACGACTAGGAGAAAGTTTTGCTCAGTTATTGGCATGGCATGGCATTAAAGTTTGCTAGTATATTGTGGGTTGCCAGCAGCCTTATAGCCTTCTGGCTTATGTCTGATGTCTTCAGGCAGTCCATTGGTCAGCGGTGGTTCCATTATATTTTATGCATGCACCTTTTGCACATGCTCGTAGTTTCACTGTGCTCTACATACGGGGCGTTGTAGCTCGCATGTTTTCTAGTATTTGCCCTCCCTCCCCTCCCTTTAGTTTTATTATTATTATTATTGTTATTATTATTATTATTATGGTTGGTGTTGAAATTTTATTATTATTATTATTGTTATTGTTATGATTATGATTATTACGATTATTATTTATTTATTTATTTATTTATTTTTTCTTCCTCTGAATTCCTAGTTCAGTGTGACAGGTGCTTGGTTTAGGGCTTGGTGTGGCGGGCGGGGCTCATGGCTGGGTTGTGGGTACGGCAGGCTTATGGGGTGTCCTATCTACTTATGGGGTTGGCAGTACCAGCCCCCAGGTCCCCGAGCACCCAACCTTCACTTCCAACGCAGGCGTTAAATTACTCTAATGAAGGAACAACTCTTGAAATGTTTACTTTCCAAAACTGTTCTGGTTATGAACTAATGCTGCAAACATCAGCTTCACAAATTTGTTTCACCAGTTAACTTACAGAGTTGAAACAGGTGAAAACAAACTATAAACTATGAGGTAACTCTTAGAATATTTAATATTATGGATTCTTGCCTCTCTACTTACCATTAACCTCCTGCAGTGGCAGCAAAGATGAATCTACATTCACATCCGTCAAAACCTGACAAGAAAAAGTACATAGATCGAACATCTTATAAATGAGAAAATTCTCTCCAAAAGCTGTATTACCCCACCCCTTGATGTGGGTTCCAAGAAAAAATAGAATTTATTTTTAGTAAACACACAGACCCCATGTAGTTGCTGTAAGTGAACTGGGACTGGAAGTTTAGAAGCTGACTGGGAAAAAGATTTGAAGGAACTTGTAACAGGAAAAGCATGTTTTCAAGGGTCACTCTGGTGGAATAAACCATCCTATCTTAAAACTGAATAATTGTGAGACATTAGCCCAATCTGAGCTCATTTGGCCTAATGGGATTATTCATTTTAGGATAGGAGGCTACAATTTTGCTGCTTTCCAGTTCTGCTATTCCGCAACGGGATCCCCTAATTTCAAGAACATCTCCATCAACTTACCTCTTGTTGTTTTGAACCCTCATTCCCTAAGATTGTTTCCCAACCTGAATCACCGGGGAGTTCAGTAGTTCTATGACAGAAAGACAGAATGTCAATAAATACAACCCCAGAGCTGAACTGAGAAGGACCAAAAATCAATCAATTATACCTTTGAAATAAAACAGTTATCTCGGCTTATTGTAATAAATGTAACAGCATTACTGTTGATATTGTACAGGCTAGTACTGTCAGATCAACAAATGATGCAATTAAGAGATGTTGGTTTTTGTGGAGAAATAAAAAGGCCCTACCAGGAGAGGGTCCCGTGTCTCTTGTCTGAATTTTAAAATCTCCCGTGTCAGTGTTTAAATCGCTAATTCTTGGCCTTGATGCCACTGTCGGAATTTTGCCGGGAATAATGTTGCCTATCGGGATTTCATTTTCTGTGCTGTCGCTACTTTTTGGGCCATGTCGCTTGTCGGAATTTACCCTGGCAGGGCCTCAATAAAGACCTGGACAGAAGGGAAAAAACCTTTAGAAAAATTTAGCCCTCATATGAAGTGATTTGAGAACTGTACTTACAGTGGAACCTAGAATGTTCAACCTCTATATAATGAAGTCCTTGTCATATAACGAATGATATTCTTTAGCCCAACCTTTTAAAATGTATGGAAAAGGTCCTCCATAAAATGAGCCCTCGATATAACAAACCAATTTCCCCAGTCCCTTGGAACTTCATTAAATCAAAGTTCCACTGTATTTAATTTTTAAACAAAATGACAAAGATGTCTATTCTAAATCCTTAACATTTTTAAATAGTCCACAAGCAAGAATTCTGTTGCTCACAGGCTATGATATTAATTGAACCATGTCATAATTTATAATATTATTGTGACTGCCTACTTTTGTGGAAAGGCACATCTTCTATCAGGTGGCTTCTTATCTGCCTCAACCTGTAGGTGAAAAAAATTAATTAATGAACTATTTTCTTCTGAAAAAAAAACCCCCTGTTTTGACAATCAAGCATGCAAGTGTCCATTGTTTTGTTTTGTTTGTTTGTTTCTTTTTTCTTTTGTTGTTGTTGTTGAGGAAATGCCTATTTTCCAGTGAACCAGGTACCAGACAAGTAGAAGAGTATGTGTTTTACTGTCCTTTAATATTAGGCCTAATCAAGGCTACGTCACACAATCCAACTATGCTACCCTTCGGTAGAAATGGGTCATTCATTCACTGCTTTGATTAAGTAAAAACACTTCAGCATATTGCAATACCTTAATTTCTGGTTTTTCTTCATGGCTCTTCTCGGCATTTGATAATGCCTGGATAGCTTCTGCATCACCAAGATCATCATCATCGCCAAAGTTGTCACATCCAACATCATACTCTGGCATGTCATCAGGAATGTCTGACAAAGATTTAAAAAAAATTATACAAAATCAATAAATTTTTACAGCGCTCGCAACCACTAAGAACTGAAAGGTCCATGGCGTAAAAGACTTAAGCTGAATTTTGGGTTTGTCTGTCCACAGAAACAAAAATAAAGCTACATGCAATTTTCTTGAAAGAACTGTCCTGGGTCATTTACCACAAATGAAGGCAATTCACAAAGAAAAGACCAATTACCAAAATCAATTTTGATTTTTTTCTATTTGTTTGAATTGCTCTCATTTCTTGCATGTGGCCATCAACAGCTCGTCCCAGTAAATACTCAAATTCCACTCCACCCCAGAGAGGCCTGACCTTTGTACCTGTAGGCTTCCAGTGAGAGTTACAGACATCAAAGGAACTGATACATGTAAGAAATAAATGTTAGATTCACACCACATCTTCCTGTGGTTAGTCTTCATAGGATTCTTCCAAGAGTTAGTCTGACCACCACAAAGTACTGTCCTAAGCTAAACTACACTGTTGAAGACTCTTATTTCTAGTTCCATGCTTGTAAAAGACTGAAAATCGGGTAACTTTCTTTTTGTCATCTTCAGGGGACTAAAACCTGCCACTAAACTGATGATGCTCCCCTTTTCTTACCGTCCATCCCTGTATCCATATCTTCAATTTCCGGTTCTTTTTTCACCTTTTCGCCAACCATGCCACCATAACGACCCTCCATTCTATCTGAAGGCTCAGTTTTCATGGCTGCCTTTCTCCGTGATGGTGGAGCAGTTACAACAAAGCTGGGTTTAGGTGGAGATCTTGGCTCCTCCTTGAAAATTGGCTGTCTTGGACTAGATAATTCCTGCCAACGGCAGCAAATGGAAATTAACTCAGTTGATGTTTGATTAAAAACATGATTAAGTAACTGGAGACAAGTCACTTGTCTATTTTCAACGGCTTCCACACTTTCTAGTTGGTAGGTGGGTATTTGATCTGAAATGTCAACATGGTATCTGTCTACAAAGCAATGCCAGAAAGGATTAATTTATCAAAAGTGTCAGAAATGTTTCTTAAAAACACAGACATTTTGGGTATATAACACTTCTTCAAAGTGGAAAAAATGTTAGAAAACGCAATCTCCTAAAAGACATCAAATGAAAGTGCGTACGCTTGTGACTACTGTAATACAAGAACATTTTTGGGAGCCCAAAACACTGAATCTTTAAAATTCATGGTGCCCAGCATAGTAATTTTGTGCAAAAACTAACACTTCCTTGTCGCCCAAAGGCAAAAGTAAGTCTCCAGGGGCCACTGGGCACTGCTAGACACAGCCCTGTATATGTGGCCCTTCACACGAAAAGGGGGCTTCTCAAAATTTCACGGTGACGCTGATTTCATGGTAGACGCCGTGAAATGTATTGAAACAAGCTGAATTTCCGTGAAATTCTTTTAAAATGGCGTGAACTCAGCGGGAAAATTTATCATACCACCGTGAAATCGTTCACGCCATGAAAAACACCCATGACTTCACTGCATGAAATAATTTCACGCCATGAAAAAGTAAATTCCCACTGAAGGCTGGATTTCCTGTAGCTTTTGCATGTGAAAAACGCGATTGTAATAATTATTTTTGCACTGAAACTTTTGCTGAATGTATTTGTATTCCTTTTGTTTAGTGCAATTAAAATTGATTAAAGATGTTTGTTTCAGCGGCAAAAGCGTCTAGAGCAAGGACAAATTTTGTCTACTGTGCTGAAAACAGTGGAGAAATTTGCATATGTCAAAAGCAACCTAAACCTTCCGACATCGCGTAACGCAATCACTTCATTGCTCAAAAAAATGTTTACATTTTGTATTCTGCTGAAGTGGGAGAAAAGACTTTTCAACCTTGTTCGTTCTGTTTGTTCTAATCTGACAACTCTTCTGCTCGACTCGATACAAGTAGACTGTAAGAAATGCAACAAAATAATTTCACGAACACATGGTTATCAGCGGATTCAACCACAGAAATGCCCTCCTATAATAGCCCATTTTACAGTTGTATGCTCAGTGATCTGGCCATTGAGTGGAAGCGAGGCTGGAGGTGACCTTGTTTGGATACAAACCTCTCTGTCTTTCTTATGCAAATGTGGACTAGTTAGCTTAAGAAAAACATGATTAGCATGAGAAAAGCAGTGAGGTCTGTACCAAAACAAGGTCACCACCAGCCTCGCTTCCACTCAAAGGCCAGGTCACTGAGCACACAACTGTAAAATGGGCTATTTATCAAACACTGAGTTCTCAAGGACCATCTTACACGGCAAAGAAATTACATTTTTTTAAAAATAATCCTTTGCCCTGAACATGTGCCTTCAGTTTGCAATTCATAATATCTTATGAGATAATGTTTTACGAAAATTATTTAGGTGTGTCACCATGTATTCCGCCGTGTACAGATCTTTCGGCTGTTTCCGGTTTTCCTTGCATGCTACTGCAGCATGCACAATATACAAACACTGTAAACATTTTAAAACTCTTTGCAAGGTTTTCCTTTTCATCTGGCGACTGGGGATTTTCCTCTGCAGCGTGAGTATTTACAATGTTGGGGCAATTCAAAATTCTACCGTGCGAATCCATGCTGACGCTGGTTCAAATCATTCCACCGCAGTTTTATAAATTAACTTGTATGGGTACCTTCGGACATTTTTTCGTTGAACATTTCGACTAAATCGTCGATTTTCTAACGAAAACATCAATGAACTGTTTTGTGTGGTGGAATTAATCCCTTCGCTTAATTGTTTTGCATTCATTGAGTACCTATGCAGAGTACATTTCACACGCAAGAAGATGATAGCATAGCATTATTCGGTTTCTGAAGTACAAAATGGTAAAACCTTCCATCGTTCTTTTGCAAATCAGGTAGTTCTCTTAAGACTTTCCCATCCCCATTGTAATTAATCTGGGTGTATTGGCATCGTCAATTTCATGGAGTGAGAGTGTAAGCTTATAGTTCACGATGTTACTTCATTAAATTTCACAGTGTGAAGTTTTTTCACGGTGAATGAATTTCACGCACAGAGTGAAAAGGTTTTGTAGAGGAGAGAACATGTCATGAAATTTTAAAGTCACAGAGTGAAATATTAAATTCACGCACCGTGATGGTGAAATAAATTTCACGGTTCACTATGAAATCCCTCAGCCCCCTTTTCACCTGAAAGGTCACATATATAGCATGTGCATGTCTAAATAATTATTATTATGACACTTTTGATATACCGGTATTTACCACTATAATTATCAATCAAACCACTTTACAATTCGTGTCATGCATCTTCCATGAACTTTCCATTGAATGTTTAACCAGAGAGGATTATACTGGTACTAGTTCATCTTCTGTAGCGGAACTGGAGTAAGGTTATAAGTGATAGACTGAAGTGGTCATAACTGATGCAGGCCAAGCGAAAGGTTGCAGGTTCAAACCCCAGACCGGACCAAAAACTGGTAAGATTATGCTGGATGTTGCTCAACATATGCCTTAGTTCAGATCATCGCATCACTGGCCAGATGTGACGTTAAGCCATTAATCTTTTCTCCTTCACCTTCACACACTGAACCAGTTGAAGAAGACATAAAGGAACCCAAACACTGATCACTAAGAGTAGGGAACATGTGCTGTGGACTGACCTGCTATACATCCTACATTGAGGCCTTCCAAGGGGTAGAAGAGACAAGTGACATGGCTCCTAAAACAGGCAACAATCTTTTCCCAAAACACCGACAACCGACGGAATTTGGCAGAAAATGCGCGACAGTTTGCAACAGTGACAATTCACTTTCCATTCCCCTTTCTTTTCTTTGCAACAGCGACATTTGTCCCTAACGAAACAAGGGACAGACAGAGTCGTAAATGAGCAACACAGCGACACAAAAATCACCCCTTGGAAGGCCTCTACACTGCATATTTGGAGATATTAGTATGTTACTTTACTACTCTAATATCAGAATTGAAATCAAGTATATGTGTTGTTGTTCAATTAATTTTAATCCTTGGTTCAATTTTTATTTGTCTTTCTTTTGTACTCATTATCAACATTACCATACACAAGAACAAAAGAAAATAAAAATTGAACCAAGCAAGCAAAATTGAACTACAACATATGCATGTAACTATATCTCATTACCTAACTGTACGCATGCTCATGTTATCCTTTTTGTCATTGCTACTTCATTCTCCCATGAGACTTACACAGCTATATACGGAAATGGTTTAAGCAATACCAGTTAGAGCACCTTTCTTACCTGAAGCCGTCTTGGTGTATGATGACTTGAAGAACGTGATGTTGGGGTTCTGCAAGAAAATTACACATTACCTTCATCAGTTTGGACAGACACGCTGTATTAAGGAACTGAAATTTGACAGATGTTTACAATCAGCTACTTCCGTTTATGTACTTTAATACCTTAATACTTGACCCTTTCCCTTTGACATCTTCATTGGAGCAGGTCTTGGATGCTTTTTAAAGGAGAGAGAAAGAAAATTAATAAACAAACAAGTGTTGTAAACAGGAGGGTATTGTGGCCAACAGATAAGCGTCAACTGCTTGGTAAGGTTGCTTGCTTTAACTGCAATGATCATATTTCCAGTACGTATTAAGCAGTGATTGATCTATTTGTCATGTGATTGATCTATTTTGGTCATTTTGAAAACTGAAGATAGTTACATTGAAATCAATAAAATAATATTTGATCTAAAGAATCATTACAGAAGACACAAGTGCAAGTACTTTTATTATCTTAGTATCTCAAGCTCTCCGTCTCTCTACCTCTCTCTCTCTCTTTTTTTTTTGTTTGTTTGTTCAATCTCGCACAAATACACTTATCTTTTTTTTCTCTTTTTAAATCCTGTACTGTAATATAATTGCCTCTGTTTCAATGGACTGGCCTGCCACGATTAGCTAAGCTACCTGTAGGTCAGTCTAAATTATAAAATTGTAATTGTAATAATTGTAATAATAATAAAAATGTAAAGATGTCAACTTAATAAACCAGATTAAATCTTACTGAGCTAAGTGTCATCTGCTTTCCTTAACTTTACTACACTTAAGCCTTAAATGCCAAACATGCTTTAGTTATAGTAAATGTGATGCGATGATATCTCTTGTTCATACCTCAACTTCCTTGAGAAGATCACTCAAAAGATCATCCTCACCAAGAGATGTAACCTCTTTCTATACAAGATTAAAAGAGAAAGAATAAGGCCAAGGGGTCACTAGATGTATTTCTTAATCTCGCACAAAAATCACAAGGAACAGCTGACAAAAATATGTCTCAGTATACTACTTTAGGTAATCTCTTTGTACATTGTTGGTACACTGTATAAAACAGAAATCTTTACAAAAAATTGTTTGATGGTTTAGTGACAGTCACAGGGCTCGAGACTAATGGTAGCCAACTAGCCACAGACTAGTAAAAATTCTGTTTTGGCTGGTGGATTTTGCACTTCACTAGCCATTTTGGCTAGTGAAAAGTTCAAAGCACTGGAGGACAAGAGGGAAACCAAATGAAAATTAATTTCAGATGTATCACAAAAGAAAATGGAGTCGTGCAAGTGAACAGACGATTGACTTTTTCGTTTTTTTTTTTTTCATACTAATTAATGCAATGATCGACAAACAAACTACTTCCCCAAGACTTACTTTTATTATAAAACTTTGAAATGTCAAACATACTTATTTCTAAGAAGCTGATAAGTTGCACATCAATACTGTGGTTGGAAAAGGAAGTATCTAACTGAAACTGCTTGACAGGATTAATGTCTGGCAAACAAGCCTCAGGCTAGTGAAAAATTTGTTTTGGCTAGTGAATCAAACCTCTCACTAGCCACTAGGCAGGTAAGCTGAAAAGTTAGCCTCGAGCCCTGAGTCAGCAGACAAACCTCAGGAGGTCTGTCTTTGTTACCTTTACTGGGATTTGGTCTGCTACCAACTGTTGGCCATTTTCTGGCTGAAAGTTTCCTGACAGTTGGCACCAGTTTTTGGGAAGTTGTTTGGCATTACTTTTTTTCCAAATCCCCACTCAGAAAACCAATATCATCAAAATGAACCAGTCAATAATAATCAAGGACTTCAATACTGTAGCTTTTAATTAAATTTATTTCCCCTTTTAATAGTGTTATTGACAATAAATGTAAGAATCAGTTGAATCTTGATCTGTTGCCAAGGCCAAAACTTTCTCACCTTTGGTTTCTTTGCTTTGGAACTTGCTGCCAAAAACATTTTGTTGATTGTTTTGGGCTTCACTTCTGGTTTCTTAACATTCTATAAAAGGAAAAACAATCAACCAAATTTGACATTAGTATACTTCAAAGAACTGACAAAAGTAAATATGTCTCATTGAGGCCTGCTTCCTAAATTATTCTCAAACTTCTTTTTGATAATTCATTGACAAAAAAAACTAAATGAAAAAGGTAATTGTCACCACCTCCTGCCACCTCCTGCCACCTCCTACCACCTCCTGCCACCTCCTACCACCTCCTGCCACCTCCTACCACCTCCTACCACCTCCTGCCACCTCCTACCACCTCCTGCCACCTCCTGCCACCTCCTGCCACCTCCTACCACCTCCTGCCACCTCCTGCCACCTCCTACCACCTCCTGCCACCTCCTACCACCTCCTGCATGACCTGTTGTTCACCCTCTATGTTTTCTTCTCAGTTTCTTTTTTTCTTTAATTTCTTTTATTTTATTTTTATTATTATGAAACCGTTAATTTCAAATAGTGATCAGCAACTACATTGGAACCCCATCAATAAGGACACCAAAGGGAACTGCCAAAGTGTCCGCATTATGCAAGTGTCCGTATCAAGGGTGCGTTCTTTGGGATGATCAAGATCAGGATCAATGATCCAAGATCACTCAGATCATGATGCATCAAAGGAACCAAGGAACCCAGCTCTGGCAAAGGATTCACGTACTCCTGTGTTCAATCAGGGATCTTAAGACCTATCTTTTTACAGAGTTTGTAAATAGCAGTTCTTTGTTTTATAAATATGGTCGTTTTTAGTTATTTTTAGTTATTTATATTATTATTATTTTTTACTTGTTAGTTATTTTTTATTTGTTTGTATATTTTTCTAAGTTTGTAAAGCACCACGAACTTAGGATATGTGCGCGATAGAAATATCATTATCATTATCCGAGTGATCGTGAATCATTGATCCCGATCTGGATCATCCCAAAGGAATGCACCCTAATTAGCTAGTTTTTACATGAGTTTGACAAGTGTCTCAAGGACATATGACCTACATTGTAGTTAAATATGAAACATTATGAAGAACATTGAAGGGCATGAATCCTTAATAGAAGACATAAGAGAGAAGAAAAAAATACTTACTGGTTTCTTGGGTTTAAATTTAGGCACATTCTTTCCTAAAAGTCAAAGATAAAAAAAAGTCAAATATGAACAGATCTCATAACACAATTTATTAGAAAATTTCCAAAACCATTATTGCTTCTGATCTTAAACATATTATCAGCCCTGTACATAAAACAGATTTACTGACCATTAGCTGACTCATTGTCAAGATCATCATCAAATATTTCTCTTCCATCATCGACATATCCGGTTCCATCTGAAATTTTAAAATAAACCATACTTTTAAAGTGACAATAAAGACTTTCTTACAAGTACATTGAATGATTCGGAACAAAGGGGTGGCTAGAAAGACTAACTATAGGTGGGTCTCTATCTTGCTCCATTGTTGCCCTTTTTTTTCACATTCTTTTACTTTCTAGTCAGGATATTGGTTACAAGCTGTTGGGGTAACATGTGATTGACCAGCATTCTTCCCAGGTTTTTTTTTTCCCGAGGGGTGGGGAGGGGGGGGGGGGGGAGTTGGGCAGTGTAATACCCAGGGGTTTCAATAAAATTTGAAGTAGGCAGCGAGTTGGAGTAGAGTAGGGGACGGTATTAAAGAAAAAATTAAGACATCGTTCTTTAATTACCAGTGCTTATTGAAATCACTGAATACCAACCATCCAGGCTCCTGTATACTGAGTTACCTATGATTGACTGGCCACCCATCCAGGAGAAAATAGTAACAAGTCCCAAGAGCTTCATACTGGGTTTCCTTTGATGGACTAGTCTCCTATCCAGGAAGCCACCAAATGCTGGATATCCTGTTTGGACTATCATCCCATCAAAGGAAGTGCAGTAATACTCTTAAATTTGTTACTTTCCCTTACTCCCACTATTTTTCTTTACAAGGATCAGAGCTTTTTATCTAAGGCCCCGCTTATATGGAAAGACCTTGTCCCGGGTGGAAGGGTCACTCGCCTACCCCAACCACTCTGGGCGAGCCACCTTTTTCTACATTTCCTGACAAAACTTGGCGAACCGTTTACATGAGAAACAAAAAGTTGGCTTGGCTAGAAGGGTGACCCACCTAGCCAGGTCACCCTCTTTCGATGGTAGGGTCACCCTCCTAGCCGAGCCAACTTTTCACCATATAAATACATATCAACACTTGCTGAAGTTGACTCGGCTGGGAGGGTGACTCTCTTACCTAGGACAACTTTTCTCCATATAAACAGGGCCTAAAGAAGAGCTAAGCTTTTGTAGAAACTGGTCTTGAAACATCAACTTGAACAAAGGTAACTATCTAACATCATACAGATGAAATTCATATATTTGAACTGCTGATTTAAAGAATCAAGATGTGAGTGATCGTCACGGTTATGCGCATGTCATCTGCTTCCCTGTGGGGTCGACCCTCGGGCTTACCAGGGGGATTGTAAAATCAGTCAAGCAAACTTGCATGACAAAGTCCCCTGGGTGAGGTGTCTCTCAGCAGAAAATTCCCCTGACATCCTTTACAAACTCATGATTTTCCCCCGCCCCCTAATCTTTGATCGTAAAACAATGTTGTTTTTCCCCTACCCTCAGGTGAAGAATCCCATCCATCTCTTTGTATTTCCCCACATATCTCCTTGGTTGGCCTGGGGGTCGACCCCACGGGGAAACTGATGACATGTGCATTATGAACACTGTTTTCACTGCTACCTTAGTAGTGTTCATAACTGCAACGATCACTCACATCTTCACTATCTAACACACTGTCCAACATGCTTGGAAGCTACAAAAAAGGAGATCACTTTAAAAAAATATTTTTCTCACCATCATCAACCACCCAGTCCTCTTCCTGTCGTTTTCTGACTATATCAGAGTATTCATCTTCATTTACGACATTATAAACATCTTCCAAATGACCAACCTGGGAAGGAAGTTTCAAAACGTACATAGGTCAAGTCTCAATTCAGTCATTTCTTTGAAAGATGGTACGGTAAACATAAGTTTTAAACTTAAGTTAACTTTTTACCTCATACTTCGATCGCTCCCCTGTCTCGCGGAATTTCCTAGCAGAGGAACAAATACGGCGTTATTCTCTTGGGTGATCGGCCAAAGGTAACATAATGAAAAAACTTAAGTTTAATATAAGCGATCGAGAACCTGATTTTATCAAGAGCAGAGGTTGCCCCGGCCTTGCGTTTCACAGATCGCTTCGATCGCCTCGTAGACTGAGAGTCTGGAAAACCAAAAGGAGATAATTTCAAAAACCAAGGTTCTTGGTATTGAATCCTTCTGTTATCTGATAACAAAGTCCGTTTGGAACATACCGTCCTGTGAAGTTTTCGTGTCGTCTTCTGTCGAAGTTGGCGCCATCTTGAAACTGGATTATGTTGAAAATGGCGCGAAACTGAGATCGAGTGCTCATTTCCATATTTGGATTACACTCATTGATTAGGACGGGGAGGAGAGGGGAGGAAGGTTTCCTCCGACCCCTACCCGGTGAGAATGGGAATTCAACCTGGCGTTCTCCGCTGCTCCGTGACTCACGCGAAGTTTTGTTTGATCGTACACTGAAGCTTTAAATACTAGTGCCTTTTAGCGTTCCCTCTAAAAGGTAAGACATAGCTTATTGTATTCAACATACTTCCCGCTTCGTGTTAAATTGCTTATAGAATGAATGTGTTTTGCCAAAAATGTGAAGCTTGTGGGATGTGGCGGGATGTGGCTTGGAGTGACAAGGATACCTCACAAATCAATGTGTCTAGATAAGCTGAAAGCCACTCATAGGGCACAAAAGCCATGTGGTAGCGGGTATTACCCCTTAAATCTACCAAATAAAGTTTGAGCCTGAGCATTAGCAGCCATGGACAGCTGTTTTGACTTTGTTAGGCCTCATCAGCATGGTATAACTAATACCCAGACTCAAGTACCCACATGAATAAAACAAGCAATGAAAATGTGATTGCTTGTTTTATTCATGTAGTACTTGAGTCTGGGTATTAGCAATGCAATCCCTTTCTGTTCATGCAATAGACGGGAGCGCAAGCCAACAACACGGCAAGACTAGTGAATGTGCTTATTTCTTCCCTCACCACTGCGCTTTTGGTTTGCACTCTTGACTAATTAAAGAGACTGCTAGCAGTCTAAATTCAAGGCCAACCATCCTAAATAGGTTAGGCAGGGATGTACCACTCTTCTTGAACTAAAGTCCCATGTTTTCAACAAGCTGAACTCAAATTCACCTACTGGTGTTTAGAATAAAGGAGCTGAGGTGATCACCAAAGATCACATTGAAGTGTCTTGTTGCATTGAATCCTTCTGTTATCTGATAACAGAGTCCGTTTGGAACATACCGTCTTGCGAAGTTTTTGTGTCGTCTTCTGTCAAAGTTGGCGCCATCTTGAAACTGGATTATGTTGAAAACGGCACGAAACTGAGATCGAGTGCTCATTTCCATATTTGGATTACACTCATTGACCAGGATGGGGCGGAGAGAAGAGGAAGGTTGCATGGTTGCATTAACCATTTCTCAAAAAAAAACCATTTGTGCAGATCAGTGGGGAGAATTTTTTTGTAATAGATAAAATTTGAGTGGGAGACCTTTATGGGCATTTAAAATGGTGAGCTGTAGGTGAGCTGTTTTATAGCCCATAAAGGTTGGACATGAATATTTTGTCTTACTTGTGAAATAAAACATTATTTTGTTTTACTTGTGAAATAAAACAATAGGTTGTGTTTGTCATGTTAATCAGTAGAGATCTGTATCAAAGTTAATGCATACTAATTAGCTGAGCAGGACTCTTTTATGAAAGTTGACCATTTGTATTGGGGTTCTGAGAGGTGTACAGTCATGTGACTCAAATACTATCTGTAAATTGACCATAACTCTTATGAATTATTAAAATGAATTTTACAAGTTGATTTAAAAGGCTAATAATATATATTTTTAATAGATTGCAGAGATGAGCTATTCTTCAGAATATGATGTTGCAGTGGTTGGTGCAGGTATTTCTGGGATTGCCACGGCAAAGTGTTTGCTGGATGACAAGTTCAAGATCATTGTTTATGAGAAAAGTGACCACATTGGGGGTCTGTGGCAGTTCACAGAAGATGGATATGGAGTTATGCGGTTTACTCACATGTAAGAGAAAACGTTCCCTTGAAATCCCATAACTCTGTGGGATGTTAAGGCTTTGGCATGAGAAGTGCATGTCGACTGGCTGCTATAAGCCCTGCTCCATGGTGCAGATTTCATTACCCTCCTTCTCTTGCCAGGATAAGTGGGCATATTCTGCTTCTCACCATCTTCAGTCTGTATTGGATCCATACAATGTGCAGTTTCAGGTGCCACTTGTTGAAGGGCCTGGGAAGGATTAGCCTGCTTGCAGGCGGTAGTCTGGGTTGGCTGGTCACAGTAGTATTCTGGTTGCCATATTGGACGATATGGTGGAGGATCTGGAATGAGTGACAAAGCGAGGGGGAAGGGGAGAGGGTTTTTCTCATCTTCCCTCCCCCTCTCCCCCCTCGCTTTGTCACTTGTCCCAGGTCTCGTCCCAGATCTTCCACCCATACAATATGATGACCGGAATCTCACGCAACACAGTCCACCACCTGCAAGCAGGCTTGGGAAGGATTGGGCATTATTAGCTAAAGTGACATGTGTGCCCTTTGTGAGAAAATTCCATTGTGTGAAATTCATGCACTACTTTTTTGCATTTGAAATATTTCTGTGCAGTTCACTGATTTTAGATATTTACACTAACCCTCACATTGTTTAATATTTTCACAGCAATGTGTCCAAACACAATTACTGCTTCTCCGACTTTCCATTCCCTGACGACGTCCCTGATTACCCAAGCCACGTCCATATGATAGAATACATCAAAAGCTATGCCAAGCATTTTGATGTGAATAAGCACATCAGTTTCAACACCAAGGTGGTGAAAATTGAAAGGGCTCCTTCAGGGTGGAAAGTCACTTCAGTCAACGTCGACAGCAAAGGAAAGCACAAATCTCAGTACAAGGACACCTTTGTCAAGTTTGTTGCCATAGCAACTGGACATCACACCACACCAAGCATACCACACTTTGAAGGCCAAGAAACATTTAATGGCAGAATTTTTCATAGTGTAGATTATAAAGATGCTGTTACTAACAACCTTGTAGGAAAGAAAGTAGTTGTAGTAGGAATTGGCAACAGTGCCGTTGATGTAGCAGTAAATGTAACAGAATTAGGAGGCGAAAAGCCCATAAGTATTGCCACAAGATCTGGTGCGTGGATTATTCCTAATTATATCCAGGGGTACCCTGCTGATCATTATGCCTGTCGTTTGTTCTTCTGGCTTCCTTGGAGCTTGTCAAACTTTGTCTTTGAGTTAATGGTCCAAAGTGTGCTTGGCAGTCCTTGGCGTTGGAATTTAAACCCAAAAATGCGTGCTCGCCAAACACAGCCAACTGTAAGTCCAACATTAATTCATCATATTCAGAGAAGAAGTATAGCAGTGAAGCCTAACATTGCAGCATTTAGGGGAGATAAAGTCATTTTTACCAATGGGTCTGAAAGTGTGGCAGATGCCGTTGTCTGTTGCACTGGGTACCGTATTGATCTACCATTTTTAGATAGTGAGGTCAAAGATCTAGTGGTAGAAGAAAGCACTAACAAAGTTAAGCTCTTCAAAAATGTCTTTGCACCAGAACTGGGGTCTTCCCTGGCATTTATAGGTTTTGCCCAGCCTGCATCTGGTGGGTTACTGTCCATTTCTGAGACCCAGGCCAGGTGGTTCTCTGAGTTGTGCAAAGGGACAATCAAACTTCCCACAGCAGAGAAAATGCGGCAAGAGTTTGAGCAAGACCAGCAAAAGAATAAAAGCATTTACTTTGCTTCAGCAAGGCACACAATCCAACAAGACCCCATGGTGTACAATGATGAAATTGCATCATATTTTGGTGCAAAGCCACAGCTGTGGAAGCACCCCTCTCTGGCTTGGAATCTTATTGTTGGCTCCTGCGGTGCGGCTCAATACAGATTGCAGGGCCCACATAAGTGGAACAGGGCTAAGGAGGTAGTACGTTCTGTTCCCATCACACCATTGATGCATTATGGCACAATTTGTGTGCTTCTTTTGCTACTTTTTATTTGCTACATTGTAGTTAGAATATGGGTTTAATGTGTTCTCGTACATAGCTGCATCTTGAATAGAGTTCATTCGACAAGTTTCTGGTTTTTGATTTTGTGATATGATTGCATTCTGCATTATGCTAGATGTACAGTGGAACCCCGTTAATACGGACACAAAGGGACATGAAGAAGTGTCTGCATTAAGCAGGCTAATTTGAAAGAGAATGTGACCTTTTTAGTTGTTTCTAGGCAAAGAAAACTGTCCGTCATAAGTCAGTTATGAGCTCCACTGTACAACAAGCCTGACAAAAAATTCAGGACTTCAATGGGTTTGATTGAGCCAGTGACCTCGCGAAACTGGTACGGTCACGGGTTCGAAAAGAAGCCTGAAAAATTTCAGGACTTCAACAGGGTTTGAACCCGTGACTGTACCGGTATCGCGAGGTCACAGGTTCAAACCCCGTTGAAGTCCTGAATTTTTTTCAGGCTTCTTTTTGCAATTGCATAAATTTCGTTCACAACTGCAAGGATCATTCTTCATTCAATTTCATTTCCGCAGTTCATATATGATTTATTTCATATCGCATCATTCACACTAATTGAAAGTAATAAGAATAAAGTAATTTTATAATAATTATTTGACACACTCTGTTATCTGTAATGGAGATATAAATATTAAAGAAGTGATTAAACTTATATAAACTTTTAGCATTATTATCAAAATAATTTAATTGTATTGTGATAAAATGTTGATATTTTTTGACAAACCATACTACTCCTCAAGTCCATTATAATACTGATAGATCTGTATTGTAAGAAAATACATAGATGCAAATAAAAGTGGAAAATTGAAACTTACAGTCACAAACATGTGGGGTTTATAGGGAGGTGGGAGCCCTTAGGCGGGCTGGCTTGGCTCAAGCCTTATTTCTTTATAAAAGTTTTGGTTGTGTTTACATGAGAAGGCTTGCTGGCCTGCCTGCCAAGATCTCAGCTCATGAAAAACGGAGATCTTGGCAGGCGGTCCAGATGTGTCCTATGGTGTAAGTTAGGAGTATCTGTTCAATCATCAGGGCATTCCATCTTTGGTGATCATTTTGTTTATTTCAGAGGAATTTTATGCTTAATCAAGTAGTAATAACGCAACAAGAAATTATAACACAGTTATTGGGTAAAATTATTTCTGAGGTCTTATCTATTCACCTCAGGTATTAATTTATTTTTGTAAATAACCCATACAAAATGTTTTCACTTGTATCTGAATTTTGTTGCCTTTATTTTCACACCGCACATCATGAAAGAAAATTATAAAATTACATATGTGTATATATGTAGCAGTCTCTCAGACTGTATAAATGTCTGTAAATGTTCTGTGAAGTTAATGACAAGTGTCATTGCATAACAAATTTCTATTTGAACAAAATAATAAATAACAATTATCATCTATATGTAATTTGTTCTTTACACATCTATACATGCCTATCTTTGTTGGTGTTAAAGGTTAATTCAAAAGGAAAACATAACCATCTTATGTTGATGTAATAATTTATTGTTTTTGTTTTCTATAAAGCCCTGGCCAACATGTTGATGCAACATCCAACATTGTTGAATCCAACATGTTGCACTAATTTTTTTTTGGCCACCATGTTGCATGATGTTGAATGAATTTTGATTTCCATCAAACATCGTCTTTGGGGAAAAATGGTGCTAGGTTACTTGAATGAATTGCCGTGGGTCATATGCCAGAAATGAGGACAATCCAATGGAAACAGGAAAAAAAACCTGAGTACTTTTTATTTATTTATTTTACCTTCAGACTGCCCTATGCATATGACCTACAACAGCTCATAGACCTTTTTCATAATTGCGGACGATTTTAATTATTCTTTTGTATATGTGTTAATTAGCCCTACTAACCTCACTTTAATGAAAAAATTCTATTGAATTTTGCACATGCTGACGAGGCTAGTAGGGCTCATTATCATAAGAATAAAAGAATAATTTGTTGGGCACCATTATGAAAAGGGTCTATGCACATAAGGTTCCCAGCACCATTTTTCTCTGGAGTTTGATCACAGCTTGCTCACAAAACAAATTCCACCTAAAAATAAAATCATGGATATAAAGTCTGTTATGCCCTTAGCCCTTCAAATGTGATCTTGTTGTTTTCTTTATACAAGACAAAAACAGGAAGTTTCTAAAACCAAACCTATGTAACAAAAGGACTAAACATTTTTGTAATCAAGCGTGACTATGGGGTTTCTCTTACATGAAAATAAAGAAAAAATCCCACCCACCTTCTTAACGGCCATTAAAAATTCTGAGAGGGTCACAGTTCAAACCGAAATGTCTAACTTGACAAATAAACATTATAATTTTCATGATTTCATTTCAACAGATGTTTCAAGTCTTGAATAAATAATCCATAATAATAATAATCTTCTACCTTTTCTTTATCTATTTTGTGCAGCCACACTGAGTAGCTGGCAACCTTAAAATAAGGCTCAAAATGGCAAAATACACAGGAACACAAGCTGCCTCTCATTTTGTTCGCAAATCAAACTTTTTTCCCCATGATGGTCTCCAGGTGTGGTTTAAGGTCAACCTTAGGAATGGAATAGTTCTGTGCTGGTCATGAAACCTTCACAGAAAAAAATGACCCAATGATGCCTGTGAACCAAGTGGATATGATTGGCCAATACTGTTGGTCAATATTAAACAATACTGATAGCCATGTAACACTGATCAGTGAAGATCGTCGACATTGACCAGTGCTGTTGGCCAACATGGATTGACGTTATTGGTCAACATTGACGAATGCTGTTTGGCCAATTTAATTTGCGGAAACAACTTGATTTTTCCTTGAAGCATTTCCCCCTCATCATTGCTACCTAATTTGATACTAAACTCGATGACTGCAATCAGTGATAAAATGCTACATGGTATTCCTTCAGTCGACCGGCACACTAGTTGTTTCTTCGTCATCATCACCCTCGTCATCGCTTATCTCAGGGTCAAAAGAAAGGCGGGGGACTTTTGGTGATCTTCCCGGAGAGCTATATGGTGACACCTCGTAGAAATCAGGATCCATCATTCGTCCGGGTGATAACGCTCTCTTGATGCGAGCACCTGCATCAAAAATTCTGTCCTTGCCCTTGCCTAAAAGTTGGTTCTGTGAAGAGAAAGAATTAAAATTTTTTTTTAACCTTTGGAATTATTAAACAAAGCGAAAATTATGTAATTTTAGTAGTTAAGCATGTCTTTTTGCTCAAACAAAACAATTACATTTACATATAATATACCTTTCTGCACTACACCATAGACCTTTTTCATAATGGCAGAAGATTTGATTACTCTTTTGTATGTATACCAATTATTAGTCTTACTAACTGCATTTTTTATAAGAAATGATTTGGAAATACATGAGACAAGAAATATAAGTGATAGGAACTGATGTTTCAGTGCATCTTGCACCATTATCAAGGTTACGTGATTAATGATAAAAAGCGGTTTGAAAAGGCTAAGTTGAAGCAAATTTGCATAAAAAAGTGCCAAGCTAATTACATGAATACTTTAGCACGAAGAGAATCAGATTGCACATTCAGTGCTGGTTTAAGATCTTGTGAATACAAAGCATTTCATTTCCTTGTTAATTAATAAAAATTAAGTTGAATACTAAGTTGGAAAAAGCTGGGTCATTTCTCAGTTCTTTAGGTTTTACTATAAATGTACAATGTACATTAAACTTATTTGTTTACTTTAAATTATAAATAACTAACTTTTAATGCCATTATTTGACTAGCAAAATATCAAAAAAATATATCATGATTTTACTAACTTGAACTCTCCTTGTCTCTTTATTCGGTATTACTGTTTAAATAGTTGAAAGCAGTGATTGTGAATCTTTTAGTCTCCTATTCAAATAATATTTTAAATTAAAAATGTTGACAGAGGGACAAAATACAGTGAACAAAAAATAATATCAAAGAGCATAAGTACCTTTGAACTTCAGGTATTTTGACTTGGTTGTTGAAACTACATCTTTTTTTGCAAAAAAAGCATTACTCTTCAAGTTAGATTTTAAGTCTAGTTGATAATGTGTTAATTGTTAAGCTATTTAAGCATCAGTTAAACGAAAATTTAATACCTAAACAAAAAAATTTAAAACTGTTTTATTTATTTCATCAAAAAATGTTTAGTGTACAGTGGTATTTACAATAATTATTGTTAAAAAAATTCCAACCTATCCTGTATTCTGTGTCTAATTTGTTTAGACATCAAAATGTAGTACCGGTATGTGATAACAGCAGAGGTTTTTGTATTTCAATTTTCATTTAACTTCTTATTTTTAATCAGCTATCATGCTTTAACAACAGTAATAATATTTAGGCTCAACCTTTAATGAACCCTGCAAACAGGTCATTCTAAGAGAGCTAATTCATTAATAATGTTACAATAATGCTTACTCAGCCATTGGAATATCACTTTCGTTTCCATATAACTGTACTTTTTTATCCTTTTCATGTGTTTTTGTAGCTCTCCAACAGCCATTTTGAGCAGTTTACATTTAATCCACATCATGACCAACTCGTTAGCTGACCTCATGACCAACTCATTTAAAATAATAATGGGGAGCTCAAGAGGCTGTTATAAAAAGAAACAGTTCTTACAAGGAGGGTGAAAGTTTATAAAAATTTCTTATATTTTTCACTGTTTTTCAAAGTGAAAGTGCTAATAATATTTTGGCATCAAATCTCAGATCCATGCAAACTCTCATAATATCCTGTTTTTATAGTTTAAACCAAAAAATCTTAATAGAAAATTAAATTGTTTGAAAGAATCGCACAAGTTCATAACACAGCTATAGTTTATAGCACCGCTAAAACGAATTAAATTTTTACTTCAAAACAGAATCAGTTATGATAAAAAAAGTGCTATACAGAAGGCATACATAAATCATTTCACTGGAGTTTCATGCTTCATTACCATAGCCCAGTTATATTACATAAAAATCAGATACAATTTAAAGGAAGACACAAGTTGTAGATCACTGTTGAAGTTGACCTAGCTACTTGCATTAAATGCATTACTCTTTCTCAGTGTCATTGTTATTTTCATCCTGAAAAACGTTTGTTTTGGAAAATGACTTCACCAAGCTTACCAATCGACCATCTCTGCCAAACATGTCAATGAAGCTTCCAATAAAGTCACGCGACTTTTCTTCCCACTTTGTCAGCATCTCCTGGGACTTGTCTGTTAGTTTTCCCTTGATTTCATCCATCTTTTGCCGAACCTGAACCTCCTTTTCCTGTAAAATAAAGGCATTGTTAGCTCAGTTTGTAAGAACACCAAACTGCTCGGTCGCAAGTTCAAACCCTGCACTGGACCAATAACCGGGGTCTTCAAATAACTGGTAAGATCATGCTGGCAGTCTGCTTTACATATGCT
Organism: Pachyseris speciosa; assembly: GCA_016490735.1. Classification (NCBI taxonomy): domain Eukaryota; kingdom Metazoa; phylum Cnidaria; class Anthozoa; order Scleractinia; family Pachyseridae; genus Pachyseris; species Pachyseris speciosa. Next base: position 669,384 of record JAEMWC010000403.1, read on the forward strand.
TCAGTTCTGAGGCAGTGATGTTAAGCCATTAGCATTGTCTCTGTTACAGGTTCAATTTGATTTCAGGTTACGTGTATTAATTTGTGATTTAACCAAGGTCAAAATGAAATTCCTTTGTCTAATCATGAATAATTAGGATTCAGTAGAAGACAGCTAGGAGTTTCATTTTGACTTAGGTTAAATAAAAAATAACCTAATAACAAATTTAACTCTCCATGCACAAAACTTAAAGGGGATGAAAAAGAGCTACATACCTGTCTCTGAGTTAGTTTGCTAAGTTAATGCTGGTTTTGTTGTAACAGTTGCAATCGAGGGCTATTTTTCGTGTGTTTTACTTGACGAATGCTCAGATTCAAATTGCAACAAAACTATACTATTGTTGTAGTGCAGTGAGCTCATGCGCTGTGAGAAAACATATGCTCAGATTCAAATTGCAACAACACAAAACAATCATGGTGACCAACTGACAAGGTCTTTAGACGAAACTAGTTTTGTATGTATTCACATATGCAAATTGGTGTGTTGAGAGTATAATAAATATTATAATGCAAATGAGGTTTTTTCCTGATAAAAAATGATGCTAAGTAATACTTTCTAAGCTTCGACAAATACAATTTTACAGCAAGGATGAAAAAGAACCCACAAACTAATCACAAAGAGTAACAAACATAGTTCCCAACGCTAGGGTCTGTCGAACAGCTGCACTGAATGTCTATGGGTTAGGTTGAGGATGGATGATGGACTAAGCACCTGTCCCAACCAAAGTATTAATAATTATTGGTTGCAGATGCTAACTGTCATATGGTTGTTTTTTAAAACACTAAACTCCTACTGGAGTGGTAAGGACTAAGGATGGATGGAGGATAGGGTGTTAAAATATCAATAGAAATATCAAATTAACTCACAACTGCCGTTGTTAAGAAAAATTAATATTATACCTTGATAAAGCTGACATTTAACTCTTTGGCAGTGTAGCCTCTTGCCAGGTTTCTTCTGATGTACACATCATAATCTTTAACTACTCGTGCGATGAGATCTGATGTTGAAATCCCCTCTGTTCTTTGTGTGGCTACAAACTTGCCCATAGCTTTAACATCCTTGTAAATGTCATCAGCACCAGCACTCTTGTATGGCAGGTCATCATGGGCAACAAAATCAATCTAAATAGACAGAAGGTTACATACATCTCAAACAAAAGGTAGGCAACAAGAACAGTCATAAACCAACTTTTTGTAACTAATTCAGGTAAGAGAAATTTTGTGCTGACTGGATGGGATGCCAGGTTAGGGTGGGGGCAGGGGAAAGCGAGGTAATGAAGTGTGAAATTCCTACTCAATTCCTTTCTTGTGACAGACTAACACCCTTTTGAAAGAGAAAGTCATTATAACCCTGGACACTTCATGCTGGCTATCCTGTGATGAACAAGTATTCCTTCCAAGGGGCCAGGAGTAGAATCTTAATGTTGGGTGTCCTGTGCTGTACTCAGTCACTTTATGAGAAGAATAAGGTACGAGTTTGAGACAAACAAGAAATTCTTCGAGAATTTTAAAGCGGCCTTTTTGACCATCCAAGCCGGATTAATGCACAGGATGAGTTCAAGTTGATCGTAATTCAATTTTTGTCACCTTTCAGTTGGCACGACAGACAATTTGTGACTCCAAATGATACAGAATTTAAAATTCGGTCATGAGATTAAAGAAGGTTTTGTTGGCCAAGTGGGTTATTGCGCTCCTTTCGAACTGTGTTAGCGAACGGTCGGTGGTTCAAACTCCAACAAAACTAAGTTTTTTTTCTTTGATCTCTCTTTTTTTTGAAATTAATTTTGTCCATAGTAGCAATTGAGTGATGACGGTCATTAATGCAAGTGCGGCCGCAACACTACTAGAACAGAGACCTGAAAAAAATTTTCAGGCTCTGAGCGGGATTCGAACCCACGACCTCTGCGATGCCGGTGCAGTGCTCTCCCAACTGAGCTATCAAAGCCACATGAGAGCAGTCGTATGCGGGTTAGCCCTATATATGGACGTTATACTTGGCCCAAGTATAGTAAAGAATGAAATTAATTTTGTCCATAGTAGCAATTGAGTGATGATGGTCATTAATGCAAGTGCGGCCGCAACACTACTAGAACAGAGACCTGAAAAAAATTTTCAGGCTCTGAGCGGGATTCAAACCCACGACCTCTGCGATGCCGGTGCAGTGCTCTCCCAACTGAGCTATCAAAGCCACATGAGAACGGTCGTATGCGGGTTAGCCCTATATATGGACGTTATACTTGGCCCAAGTATAGTAAAGAATGAAATTAATTTTGTCCATAGTAGCAATTGAGTGATGACGGTCATTAATGCAAGTGCGGCCGCAACACTACTAGAACAGAGACCTGAAAAAAATTTTCAGGCTCTGAGCAGGATTCGAACCCACGACCTCTGCGATGCCGGTGCAGTGCTCTCCCAACTGAGCTATCAAAGCCACATGAGAGCGGTCGTATGCGGGTTAGCCCTACTATATGGACGTTATACTTTGTCCATAGTAGGGCTAACCCGCATACGACTGCTCGGTCGTGGGTTTGAATCCCGCTCAGAGCCTGAAAATTTTTTTTCAGGTCTCTGTTCTAGTAGTGTTGCGGCCGCACTTGCATTAATGACCGTCATCACTCAATTGCTACTATGGACAAAATTAATTTCATTCTTTACTATACTTGGGCCAAGTATAACGTCCATATATAGGGCTAACCCGCATACGACCGCTCTCATGTGGCTTTGATAGCTCAGTTGGGAGAGCACTGCACCGGCATCGCAGAGGTCATGGGTTCGAATCCCGCTCAGAGCCTGAAAATTTTTTTCAGGTCTCTGTTCTAGTAGTGTTGCGGCCGCACTTGCATTAATGACCGTCATCTCTTTTTTTTCTATTCCTTTTTACTTGTTTTTCTTTTTTCTTTTGTCAACGCTTAAGCTGTAAACCTATTTTGTAATTTAACACGGAAAAGTAGTGAGCCGATTCTGTGGATATTCATTACGCAAGCAACCAACAAAGGCCAGCTGAAGCTTGACAAAACACTGGCTCTTCGATTTGCTTGACAATTTCAAAGAAAGTGAAGAATTTGGTATAAATCTGCGTCTTCGACCCGTTGACCAGTTTCTCGACAATAACCGATATCTCCAATACTACTAAGCTATGTTCAAACAACGCCATGCAAAAGAGCTGTGTTGGATGATTTCACTTCCAGTATTGCACCATCACTAAGTCGGTCAATATTTGTTTATCTTCAAAACCGGGTCAAAAGGAACGCTCAAATAAATTCATTTCCTATAAGAGGTACATTGGAGTAATTCAATTCTGACTAAACATTTCTTTTTGAAAGGATTTAGCGATTTCCAACTCTCACCCCTGTATTTCATGGCCACCAAAATCTACAAGTTCAGTTTACGGTCTTCCGAGTAGCTTTAGTTAAGATCGGACTCCCACTCATCGTTGTGAAATACTGCTCAAAATAAACGCTTTCAAATAAATTCCTTTGCTATTGGAGTAATTCAATTCTGACAAAACATTTCTTTTCTCTGTAACCCTTGGACATTGAAAAGGCTTTTAAAGAGACGATGCATGACCGACCTAATGACTTTATTTACTACAAAATTCTCTAGTATCCGCAAGAGATGTCTCATTAGTGCAATCGGATAAGGGACCGACGTTAGGATCTGAAGGTCATGAGTTCAAGTCCGGGCGCTGATACAAGAAAATTTACTTCTTTACTTATGTCATTGTTTGTTCCTCTGGCCAAGAGGGGCACAGGCCTCTCGGCGGACACCACGATGAAAAATAACCACAAAAAAAATGGGTATTACTAGAAGCGGCTTGTCGCTAAGCGATGGCCGCTTAATAAAAAAATCAAACAGTCCATTTTACTTGTAAGTCAGTTTCATACCTTATGAAGTTCAATAAAATCAGCAGTTACTGTCCAGGGTGCATCACGGATAACCTCGTCAACATAACGACAGTGTCTCAGAGACTCGTACCGTTCATCTTCAGTCATGACAGTGAACCCTTTGTACTTGTGTGTTAACTCATCATTAGAAACTGCAATAAAAAATACTAACAACATTCTTAACACTGCATTCACACTGAGATGAAACATGTTAAATTTAAAGAAAACAAAGAAGGTTTGCATTAGATCATGCATCACACAGTTTCTGATACAAAACTTCTTATTTTGAGTATAACTGACAAGTTACCAAGACTGTTTCAATCTAAGCCACACAAAAGTATGACAAACATAGCAATTAAAGGAGTAAAAGCAAGTGCATGTGTTCATAAAATAATTGAATAGCATACTGATGAGGGTTTGACTGTCACAGACAGGTTTGTAGCATGATAATATTATTTTCCTTTGATGTGTACTTCTCCCAAAAGTCAAATGCTAAAGCATTTACAGCAAAGTGTTAGAAGTTCTTACTAAGAAGCTCAGATGCATTATGAAACTGCAAAAAGAAACAACTAACCACAAAAGTGATCAGCTTACAAGTTGCAGTTTAGCAATCTTGTATCTGATTGGTTTTCTTTTGCAACACAGTAGAAATTCCAGAAATATTTCTAGTGTTCACAGTTTTCTGAGATTCACAGTAAGGGGCGGGGAATTTCAAAGCCAAATCATTACAGCCATCATATTGAAAGTTCTTAGGGGGAGGGGGGTGTCCCAAAGCCAAAGGATGTGCAGAAAAGTATTGGAAGTTCTTTTTTCAGGGAAGGGGAGATCCCTAAGCCATTGCATTTACAGGAAGTTTGGGGGGGGGGGGGGTGAAAGTTCTTGGGGGATGGGGGTCACAAAGCCAGATCATTTACAGGAAAGTAATGGAAGTTCTGAAGGGGAGAGGGGTCCCAAAGCCAATCGTTTACAGGAAAGTAATGGAAGTTCTGAGGGGAGAGGGGTCCCAGGAAAGTGTGGAGCTTGATTTTTATTTTGAGTGGGGATGGAGATTCCAATCCTTATTACACCCATTTTGAAATCATTGGTGATCCTTGCAATCTGATTGGCTCTCAGCAGTGCAATTTATTTCCAAATTGCACCATTTTTTACTCTAAATCGTATCCTTTCTGTAACTCATCAAAATGAAACTGAAATAATACTAACCTATCAAATTTCATGGATAAAAAAATATTAATATTGACAAAAAATTGTGTGATTTCAAAATGGGTGTAATAAGTGGTAATTGAACTTCGTGTCATGTAATTTTGGTCTGAAATCATACTTGTGTTTTCAAATCAAACTCGCGCTGTGCACTCGTTCAATTTTGAAATCACGCGTTTGATTTCTGACCAAATTGCACGCTACTCAGTTCAATTACCATTATAAAACACTTAATGTAGTATGTATATATTAATGTAGCACTTAATGGAGTATGGATATTTTCTGGAAGAATCCTTTTCTATGGTCCACCCAAGTTGGGGAAGGAGATGTGCAAACTATTGTTCCAAACGAGGCATTCCCCTTAGAAAACAAGGAACATTACAAAATTAATGAACTTTTTGGAATTAAAACATTTATTACACCCATTTTGAAATCACTGGTGATCCTTGCAATCTGATTGGCTCTCAACAGTGCAATTTATTCCCAAATTGCACCATTTTTTACTCTGAATCACATCCTTCTGTAACTCATCAAAATGAAAGTGAAATAATATTAACCTATCAAATTTCTTCGATAAACAAATATTGACAAAAAAACTGTGTGATTTCAATATGGGTGTAATAAAGTGGTAATTGAACTTCGTGTCATGCAATTTTGGTCTGAAATCATACTTGTGATATCACATCAAACTTGCGCTGCACGCTTGTTCGATTTTGAAATCACGCGTATGATTTCAGACCAAATTGCACTCCACTCAGTTCAATTACTATTATTAATTAATTACGAGATAAAAACAAACCAAACAACCATTAATTTGGACTTCAAACTCAAGGGCGGGATTAAGACTCAGCTGACCGGATTTTGAACATAAAAAATCAGCTGAGTATTGCGTTACATTTCAAAGGTCATTTTTTGTTTATCCCTCGATCAATTAAAGTTTTATTGAAGGACCTTGAGAATTTGAACAACAAAAATAAAGTAACAACTCGGAACTTCTGAATTCGCAAGCTATTATATTAAATATTAAATAATACTGAAAGCTTCCTGCGTACCTCCAACCATTAGGTAAACTTCGGTGGGGAAAGCGATTTTCGCTTGCATCAAAGCTCTTGCATGACCAAAATGATAGACATCGTACACGCCGTCTGCATATACACGAATTGGTCTTGTCGCTGCAAGAAATAGAGCATCCATTGACGCTTTTCATATAATAATTTCACTTCCTGTTAACAAAAAGTTGAATCACGCATATGAAATAGGCAAGCTGTTAACTTGTTACAGGCAGCAATTGACTCGCATAGTTGTCTTCTTCTTTCTACCAGTTGATTCGACTTATTTACCTTTCCCATTTTTTGCGTCCTCTAAAGAAATGACCTCGAAGTCGCCAGGAACTGGCTCATCCGCAGAAGAAATGGTTAAATCTGGCTCGTAAAAACAAGCTGGTTCACGAGGCGACTGCAAATAAAACAAAACATGATAGAGTCAGTTACTTCCACTACTAATTGCCGGAAATTTATACAAAAGGAATCTAACTTCACGTTAACCATCTTTAATGGAGGGCTGATTAATTAACAGCACAACTCGATGCGTGGCTTTTTATTTCATAATTGACCCGCGCATTGTTAACGCATTGTTTTGTCTTTTGTCGGGATCTTTTGAGAGTTGTGCGCTATTGAACATCTATGCTATTGAGTAATGCTGTTGAGTTTGTGCAAGCAAAAACACTTGAGCTATCAGCTGGAAACCAAAACCTAGAGAATTTTAAGCATCATCTCGCTTCTACAGCTTTATAACAATACAGGAAATCAATTTTCCCTTACAACGTACGTGGCTTGCCGGCGAAGCGAGCAAAGCCGAAGCCACGGCTTTCAGTTTTTAATTCTTACCACACAGAACACTTTGCTTTTAGCCGATCCATTTGTTTCCGAATCCTGCGGGCTGGGACGCTTTCTTTTGCGTGAACCATTCTGTTTTCTAGCATCTCCGGGAGAGGTTCTCGGGGAAGACATTCTTGCTCAATAATTTTTTATGTATTTTTGTCGCGCGATGTGCTGGCCGGAGGGCTGGTGCCTAAATGCGACAAGGACCGGAAACGAACCGAAAATTTTCGTGAGGTTTCGTTGAATCTTCGTCAAGATCCGTCATAAAACGTTGCCATGGTAATAAGCGAAGCTCGATGGCAGAAAGCAACCAAGAAATGGCCACCGCAACCTCTCAAAGACCACTGCTCCTTTTACGGCGGCCTTTGCCACCTAAACAATCCTCACCATCGACTTTTCTCCGCTCCCAAACAGAAGATAAGTCCTCGGAGACGGCAAATAATGATAAGGTGTTGGCAAAATCGCCTAACGTGTCAAGTGGGAAGCGATTAATGAACACGAAGTCAAAAGCCATGGAGTCGCCTGTGGAAGAAGTGAGGTTTCATGGTGATGTTCCTCTCCGCATAACATCAGTTGTTAAGCCATTTAAGACCAAAGGTCCTGATCCTTTACCATCAAGGCCTCCAAGAAAACTTAGAGAATTGCCCTTAGAGGCTTTCATGAAAGATTCGTACGAAAGACCGCCTCCAGAATTCACACTAAGAGATCTCGTGAGAAGAATGCCTTCTCGAACTAAGATGGACGATGATGGGGAACCAATGATTTCTGATCAAAACTATGAAAAATTGACGAGCTGGTTTGCTGCTAATAAACCTCAACAATCAGCGATGCATAGTCTGGAAATAGACAGTGAGTATAAAACCTTTGTTCTCCTCAATTCAATTAAATTGTCTTTGTTATGGTGTAAAAAAGGTCACTAATAAGACTTATAATTATGCCTCTGTATATGTCAGGCAGTGTTGATGTTCCTGATGTTACTCCAAGAGTGCCAGTCAGACAGCTGCTTATAGGTGAGATGATGGTTATGATATTTAAATTATTTGTTATTAAAACGGTCTTGGTAGATGACATATAGTTTAGTATTTTGCACAAGGCCTGCAACTACAACCAGTTGCAAAAATACTTGAGACACAACACTAAATTCCGACTGAAAAAATCAGCCATCCCCTCCCCTTATCAATGTTGTAGGGTAAATTTTGTCTTCGTAGAAACGCAAGGTCAGGCAGAAAACACTGATTAGGGAAGGAGGAGCAGGGGAGTCTGGCCTGCTGTGTAGTAACTGTCAGGGGACGGTTTTAGGAAAATAATGTGTTTTTTATTGGAAGTGTCTCAACATTTTTGCAACTGGTTGTAGCAGAAGTAGTACCGTATATGCAAAGGATGGCAGTGTTAATAAAGTACAGCATGGCACGTAAATAGACACAAAGATAGACAATAATAGTTTGTTTTGCTAGACCTCCAGTAGTCCAATGTATGTCTCCAGAAAATGACCATAATCATCACTGGGGATTCTGAGAGAGATACAAACTTTTTAAAGAATTATTCTTGAAGAAACATGCAATCAGTTTAAAACAATACAGTCATAAGGTATTTGTGTTCGAAATATTTCAATGAAAGGCTCTTTTAAATACCTAAATGACAGATTTCCCTACCCTTTCAAATACTTCGACTCATCAAATCCCTACCCTTTCATATACCTGGAGCATGAAAAAGGTACTCCTTTTGGGCGGAGACTCACTGTATGGGCCATTATAGGAAGTACCCCCCCCCCCCTCCGGGAAATTGACTTAATCACTGGCCCCATATTGGTCTGACAAGCAAACTGTCTGATTGTAGGAATAATCACAATGAATACTATTCAGTTCAGTTTTTGGCATTTTTTTCTCAGAGATGCAGTTCCAAGGAATGGGTATTTTACCCTCACCAGACCAAGAACTAGCTCACATTCCAGAGCGTTCATCTACAGTGTTTCCAGTTACGCCAGCTGCTTCTAAACTAACCTTACCAGTTTCAAGGTTTGCACTGTTGCCACCAATAGCAACTGAACAAACTGAACATGTTTCCAGCATTGACAGGGATGCTGTTATTTCCTCTGGAAGAGATGGTCATCACCATCCTCAGCATGTTCCTGTTAAAACCTTTGGGCAAGCTACAGGAGCAGAAATTACAGCAGTATCTGCAGAGACAGGACAAGGAAGAACCTTGGTTTCACAGGGTGAAGGGGTTTACAAATCCAAGGAGTTAAGAGCTAAATTGGATGAGGATCACATGATAGGAGACAGGAAAGAACAATACAGTTTGTCACAAGGTAGAAATGAGGAATCTGAGGACAATCAAAGAACAACTGTGAAAGAGAGAATGCTAATTCTTGATATGTAAGTATGAAGTGATGTGGAAGTGCACTTCTGAAACCACATTCAAATAGACGCATTTCGTATTCTGGGTATTGAACTGGATCTAGCATGAAGTGGAGGCTCTTGCGGGGAAATACATTTACATATGAAAAGGTTCCTCCGCAAGAGCCTCCTGTTCATGCTAGATCCAGTTCATTACCGAGAATATGAATATTGTCAATTCAATGTGATGCTGTCATGCCACCATGATCTCCAACTGGCTTGCAAACATCATCCATTTTTGTGCACAACCTCAACAGGGGCCTGGAGAAGATCTGAAACCTTTTGCATTTAAGAGTTTGCCACTTGGAGCTTAAAATGGCAGTCAAGAGTAGAGGTTGTTCAAGTCAATGCAAGTTTGGATAATTATGCAAAATTGTTTATCATCATTATTCCTCCATGCCAACGGACGTGCAGGGCCTCCTGAGGGGTTGCCATGACCATCAGAGGCTCTTGGGGACAGGTGGTCAGCCCATTGCCCAGCCTACACCCAACCCTGAGATGTGTGTGAGGTCAGACCACAGCACAGGGAACTACTGTACATTCCCTACTCTTTTCGTTCAGTGTGTGGGTTCTTTTAAGTTCCTTCAAGTTTAATGTTTGAAGGTGAAGGAAACAAGGCTAATGGCTTAACGTCACTGCCCAATGATGCAATCATCCCATCTGAAGCAGATGTTGAGCACACAGTCAGCATGATCCAGTGTTCCAGATGAGAAGGGGGGGGGGGGGGCTTGGGTCAAAAACCATACAAGGTCAGCTACATGACCGGACAAATATTAACTAAAAAATTATAATGGTATGGTGGGAGCACTAGAAATTTGACCTGATGGAATTCCTTGTTGACACCTGCCTTAAAATCTTATCTGGAACCCTGATGATCTTACCAATTATTTTAAGACCCTGGTTTGTGGTCTGGTCTGGGGTTTGAACTTGAGACCTCCTGCTCCGCAGTCCAGTGCTCTTTAAACCAACCAAGCCAGCTGGGCAGCAGTAAAAAAGAATTATAAATATATGCAAAAATTTTGCAGAATGCAACCAGCTGCAGTGTTATTATATATACAGTGCAGAAGTGTTCCTGAGACAAGAACAGGGCCTTGGGTGAAAAACCAGAGCAAGCTGGCTTCCTGACCTGACACACACTGAGTGATAAAGTTGAGAAAATTTTAACTCATTGACCCTTCTTTGACCCCTGATTTTATAAGTGATCTGGATCAACAAGTTCGGTGCAAATCTCACATTAATGCTATGGCATAGAGATTTTTTACTAAATAATTTATTAGCAACTGAACTAATGTTTTATAATGCTCACACTTGATGTCTGTTAGTGAACCAGCTATAGCTTATCAGGGTATGGAGGTGATTCTTCCAAGTTCACAACCTGAATACTTCCAAGGAGAGGGGATACCAAGAACATCTTCACCATTTGGTAAGTATACAGTGTGGCCTGAGCATTTTAACTTCCATGAATACCAAAGAGAGTACCACATAAATTTTAAGATTTCACCCACATAATAGAACCACCAAGGACAATCAAGAACCCACAGTCTAGGAAAGACCACATCACAATCCAGCAGAGGTTTACAAATCCTTGCCACTTGCATGAGCCTTATGCCACGTTTTATGAAACTTAACATACAATAATTATTCTCCTAGAGAGTGTGTTTAACATTTTTGAAATCACGTTTAAAACTTTAGCAATTAACTGATGAAGGCTTAAGTATTATTTCAAATTGTCTTAAAAATGACATCTAAAAAAACCAGTCAGCATCAAGCCATTAACAAAGCATGCCATCCCCTGACTACAATTACAGTATTTTTAATAGAACCACCATCCAGACTGAAAACTTAGGAGCACAGTGTAGAACATAGTGCAAAGGATTAACAGCATTTAATGTTTGACAGTTTTCAAGTGAAAGCTCTGCACAATCTTTAAGTAATACAAAATATGAGTGGGAGACCTTTATGGGCAGCTAAAACGGCTCGCCTGCGGCTCGCCGTTTTAAAGCCCATAAAGGTCTCACGTGAATATTTTATGTTAGTTGTGAAATGAAACAATAGATTGTGTTTGTCGTGTTTGTAATGTTAATCAGTAGAGATCTGTACGAAAGTTAATGCATACTAATTAGCGGAGCAGGACACTTTTATGAAAGTTAATGATTTTTATTGGGGTTTAGAGAGGTATACATGTGACTCAAATACTACCCGTAGATTGGTCGTTAGTCTTATGAATTATTAATGAATTTTACAATATCATGTAGAAATATTAAAGCACCGCTAAGTACTTTAGGATTTGATCCACAGCCTCAAAACTTAGAACCACCTCTTAAAACGTTGCAAACAGTAGGAGCTTATAGTTGTAAGACTTATTTGTTATCTGATTTTCTACCTTTTCCTAGTCAGTGCTGAGGTCTATGATGCACAGATGTCTCCAATGGAAGCTGTAGTTTTGAATGCGATGATGACGGGATCATCAATCCTTAATCTCAGAGCACACTTTCTAAGTGAACTTCCCGATCTCAGTGGACTGGCAGGAATGCTTACACACTTGAATCTGTCTTTCAATTATCTCTGGGTGAGCCAGGAGTGTAAGAAACTTAATGAAATCAAATGACAGGCCTAAATAATCACTGACTTGATAATAATAAATTCATAACAGTACCTACCAGGATACCTAGTTGTACCAGGGTTGTCATGAAGGGCTTGTGTTTTCTCCACATAATTTGATTAAGGTCATCAGCCACATTGATGGAAAAAACAGCATATTGGCAATACCATAGCTTGAACCACAGCTAGAACCCCTAGCTACTTTTTGCATAGCCCTCAGCTTACTTCAAAACTTATTAATAACCCCAGCCTAGTCCCCAGGTGTTCTTGGCTCAGTCAACTCCACCTGTCAGTGGTGACGTCACCGAAAGAGACTTGCCGAGAACACGTAGCAAATACTGCCAGATCCACCATAAACAACACTGAAATATGCAAGAGATTGTATTTTACAATAATGGCATAATATATCTTTGAGGTTGCTGCAAAAAGGATGGGTGTCCACATCGCACTCACCTGAATCTACGAAAATCATGCTCATGATAAAAGTACTTTAATATGAACACGACAGAACTTTGAAACGGAAATTTAATGCAAAATAACAGACTAAAAAGGTTATTCCACAAAGTTAGAACCTACCATCATTTGTGGACACTTCCATTGTAAGGATTTGTCGCATCGGCGGTAAGCTTTCACACGATACGGCATGGAAACTAGTAAATTCCAACCAGGGGTTTCTTTGTGCTAAAATCAGGCCTGGGGTATTTTGGCAATATTTGCTATGCATTCTCTCGCCCACTCCTTCCCAGACTTTGGGAAGACAAGGGGAGAAAGAGGGAACGCCTAGGGACTAGGCTGTAATAACCCCCCTACGCCCACCCACCTACCTACCCACCTACCCACCTACCTATCCACCCACCTATCTACCTGCTGCCTTCTTTTATGCTCAAATACATACCTACTTTATCATCCAATCTCAACTAGGGGATGTTCAGAGATACAGTAATAAATTGCCCATAAGCTTTGCACAGATGCTTGTTGGTAGTATACACCTGGGCTGACATATCTGAGGATTATGGAGCAGTCTGAGGGTGGTTATAAAACCCTCCAGCTTAGTTCAGTAGCCTGTGTGAATGTAGAAAGATCAGGTGATGAGAAAGCAATTGCTTGGAGGGATAGTA
>JAEMWC010000403.1:690000-695000 GCA_016490735.1 Pachyseris speciosa
TGTCGACTTAGCAAAAATTACAATAACATAACCTTTAAGGGCGATTTAGACGGTACAATTTGTCACGCGTCTGGGCGTATGCGACACAACGAAGAACAAAGTTGTGCCGTGTGAATGCTCCTACAACTTTCTTTCAACTTTCTTTTTTATTATTTTCTTTCATAAATAGTTTGGTAATGTAATAACACCACGAAAAACGATTCACATTCCGAGAAAATGTTATTTTAAGAGCTGTTCAATAGGTTTTATTTCATTGATACCATGTTAAGATTGCATGTTTTAAAACCATACGACAGACGTCGTAGGTATGGAGAGCTTAAGCAACGACGACGGCAACGGCAACGGCAACGGCAACGAAAACGTCATTTCAAAATGTAACTTCTCGTTATTAATAATAATAATAATTTAGAACTTATATAGCGCATTTTCCATGTGTATATGTTCAAATGCGCTTTACAAGCAGATGGAATTGGAATTTGGAAATGTTGGTTTTTGTGGAGAGGGGAAAACGGAGTACCCGAAATATGGGCGAACAATCCTGGAGCTAAATTAGCAAAATCGGTGATGAACTAGGGAAAAAGACTGGACTCGTTTTCAGAATCATCTGCAACATGATGTTGTAAATTGTAGATGTTGTTGTAAATTAGTTAAGTACCGAAATTTCTCTCTCTTTCTATTTATTGCTATGACCAGCAACATACACAAAGCAGGTTTCGTACAAACTGGTAGCTGCAAAGAACGCACGATCGAACTTCTAACTGACCTTTTAAACTTATCGAGAAAAGGACCATAATCAATTAATGATAACTGGACTTGGTGGAGTGCAATTTGGTCTGAAGTCATTCGCGTGATTTGAAATCACCAGTACGATTTCAGTCCAAAATTTGACGACAAGAAATTCAATTACCCTTTTATTACAACCATTTTTGAAGTCATTGAGTCTTTCTGCTAATACTATTTTTTTTTGTCCACTTCAGGAAACCTGCTTGTCAAAATTTTGATGGGCTAAAAAAGTGATGCGATTTAGAGCAAAAATGGGTGCAATTTGGGAATAAATTGCACTAGTGCTGAGAGCCAATCAAATTGCAAAGATCACCAATGATTTCAAAATGAGTGCAATGAAAACGGAAAATGTAACAGTTTCGCTATCACTATTAACCTTTTAGGTTGGGAGGGTAACATCACAATTATATCAACTGAGCCAGACAAAGTGTTATAGAGACGCTTTGTAAACTAAACCCAGTCATTACTTCAGATCAAAACGGAGCAATCAAGAACTTGGCCTCAGGTCCTGCAAAGAGGGTACCATCTCGCAAGACGTCAAACTAATAAAAGAAAATAAGTTAAAACTAATGATAGCCTTGATAAATATTCCCTGCAAAAGATAAAATGAATCAAAATATCATAGCACTAATTATTATACAATATAAAAAAATCATCATTAATTAAAATGCTCAAATGAGACTTTTTTAAATGGTCTGCGGACTTAATATTAATAATTTCGCTTGGCAGCGCATTCCAGTCCCTGACAGTTCTACAAAAATAACTATTCTTATACGTCTCAGTATTGAGCAGTAGTTCAATAAACTTATTCTGGCCAGAGTTTCTTAAATGTCTTCTGCGTTTAATAGCCTGGGTGAGTCAGGCCGCCATCACCATGGATTGTTTTATGGAATAAGGTTAGCCCCGAGATTGTTCTTCGTACTTTCAGTGGTATCCAGTGTAACTCATTCAATAGGTTTGTAACTGTTCCAGGTTACCGCGTATAACAGTTTTTAATGAAGCGTGAGGCTCTTCTTTGTACTCCCTCTATTTGTTTAACGTGCTTTTTCAACTATGGGTCCCAGCCTGAGCTGGCGTATTCCAGGTGGGGCCGCACAAGGGCTTTGTAAGCTGCCTCTTTCACTCCTTCGGGGCAACTGCTCAGGTTTCGTCGGAGAAAACTCGAGTGATCGATTGGCGTTCATTACTTTGTTATTTCCATGATGGCCCCAATTGAGGTTTCTAGACAATTCTATGCCTAGATAGGGGTGGTGGGGTGACCGAATCTAACACTTTTCTCATGAGGACATAGTTAGAGACGACAGGATTTTGCTTCCTCGATATTTTCAGGACGTCCTCCTTACCGAGGATAAATTTCATTTGCCATTTCCTTACATCTCTTGCGCTTGTGGTCCTTGTGTTGTGACACCAAGTTCAACTCGAGAGCTGTCATTATGGGGAATGGGGTATGCCCAAATGGGTGACATTTTAAAATTCCCTTCTCCCAAAAAAGAATATTTTACCCCGAGTAAGGTTAGCAAGGTTAATTTGAATGCTATAAAAGAATGATATTAAAATGTCAGTCTTTTTTGCAAAAGTCTACTATACGGCACTCTATTTTAGCGTTCCTCGTGTGTTTTGCCAACAGTTAAAACGCGTTGCAGCAAGGCTTTTTTCGGTGAGGGCTGGCAATTTAAATGTACAATTATATTAAATTTACAGATGAACAACTTGAATTTACTGTTGACAAGGTGGACTGGTTTGAAATCAGGATTCGGGACCAAAAAACCTTTTGTGTTCTGTGTATAACGGAGTTGTGCACGCCCTTGTGCAACACTTAATCACCTTTTATTATTACCTTTCTTATAAGGCCCTGACTATAGCTTTGTATAGCCTTGTATAGCCATGAGTAGCCTTTAATAGCTGTGTATAGTGGTGTATAACCATTTATAGCCTTGTGTAGCTATGTATAACGGCCCTTTGTAGCCTTGCTTAGACATTTATAGCCTTGTATAGCACTGTAGAACCCTGTATAGCCTTGCATAGCACTGTATAGGATTCGATAGTCCTGTATATAAAGCTGTGTATAGCCCTGTATAGCCTTGTATGGCCCTGTATAGCTGTTCATAGCCCTGTATAGTTGTGTATAGTCCTGTTTAGCTCTGTATAGCCCTGTAAAGGCTCTTATAGCCCGTATAGCCTTTTATAGCTGTGTATAGGCTTGCATAGCCTTGTATGGCCCTGTGTAGCTTTGTATAGCCCTGTATAGCCTTGTATAGCTTTGTATAGCCTTGCATAGCTTTGTATAGCACTGTATTGACTTGTACAGCCTTTTATGTCCTTGTACAACCTTTTATGGCCTTGTATAGCTGTATAGCTTGTATAGCCTTGTATAGCGCTGTAGAGCCCTGTATAGCCTTGTATAGCCCTGTATAGTCTTGTATAGCCCTGTATAGGCTTGTACAGCCCTGTATAGCTGTGTATAGCCTTGTATGGCCCTGTATTGCTGTGCATAGCCTTGTATAATTGTGAATAGTCCTGTTTAGCTCCGTATAGCCCTGTATAGGCTCGTATAGCCCTGTATAGGCTCGTATAGCCCGTATAGCCTTGTATAGTTGTGTATAGGCCTCTATAGCCTTGTATGCCCCGTATAGCTGTGTATAGCCCTGTATAGCCTTGTATGGCCCTGTATAGCTGTGCATAGCCATGTATAGTTGTGTATAGTCCTGTTTAGCTCTGTATAGCCCTGTATAGGCTCTTATAACCTGTATAGCCTTGTATAGCTGTCTATAGGCCTATAGAGCCTTGTATGGCCCTGTATAGCTGTGTATAGCCCTGTATAGACTTGTATAGCCCTGTATAGCTGTGTATAGTTTTGTATGGTCTTGCATAGCCTTGTATAGTCCTGTATAGCCCTGTATAGCCTTGTATGGCCCTGTATAGCCTTGTATGGCCCTGTATAGCTGTGTATAGCCCTGTATAGCCCTGTATAGCTCTGTATAGTCCTGTATAGCCATGTATAGTCCTGTATAGCCTTGTATAGCCCTGAATAGCTGTGTATAGCCCTATTTAGCACTGTATAGCCTTGTATAGCCCTGTATAGCTGTGTATAGCCCTGTATAGCCTTGTATGGCCCTGTGTAGCTGTGTATAGCCCTGTATAGCTCTGTATAGTCCTGTATAGCCGTGTATAGTCCTGTATAGCCTTGTATAGCCCTGTATAGCTGTGTATAGCCCTGTATAGCCTTGTATGGCCCTGTATAGCTGTGTATAACCCTGTATAGCTCTGTATAGTCCTGTATAGCCGTGTATAGTCCTTTATAGCCTTGTATAGCCCTGTATAGCTGTGTATAGGCCTGTATAGCCTTGTATGGCCTTGTATAGCTGTGTATAGCCCTGTATAGCCCTGTATATACTTGTATAGCCCTGTATAGCTGTGTATAGTTTGTAAAGCCTTGCATAGCTGTGTATAGGCCTGTATAGCCTTGTATGGCCCTGTATAGCTGTGTATAGTGGTGTATAGTGCTGCATAGCTGTGTATAGTCCTGTTTAGCTCTGTAGTATAGGCTCTTATAGCCCGTATAGCCTTGTATAGCTGTGTATAGGCCTGTATAGCCTTGTATGGCCCTGTATAGTTGTGTATAGGCCTATATAGCCTTGTATGGCCATGTATAGCTGTGTATAGCCCTGTATAGCCCTGTATATACTTGTATAGCCCTGTATAGCTGTGTATAGTTTGTATAGCCTTGCATAGCTGTGTATAGGCCTGTATAGCCTTGTATAGCCCTGAATAGCTGTGTATAGCCCTATTTAGCACTGTATAGCCTTGTATAGCCCTGTATAGCTGTGTATAGCCCTGTATAGCCTTGTATGGCCCTGTGTAGCTGTGTATAGCCCTGTATAGCTCTGTATAGTCCTGTATAGCCGTGTATAGTCCTGTATAGCCTTGTATAGCCCTGTATAGCTGTGTATAGCCCTGTATAGCCTTGTATGGCCCTGTATAGCTGTGTATAGCCCTGTATAGCTCTGTATAGTCCTGTATAGCCGTGTATAGTCCTTTATAGCCTTGTATAGCCCTGTATAGCTGTGTATAGGCCTGTATAGCCTTGTATGGCCTTGTATAGCTGTGTATAGCCCTGTATATACTTGTATAGCCCTGTATAGCTGTGTATAGTTTGTAAAGCCTTGCATAGCTGTGTATAGGCCTGTATAGCCTTGTATGGCCCTGTATAGCTGTGT
>JAEMWC010000403.1:700000-744240 GCA_016490735.1 Pachyseris speciosa
TACACTCAGCCGGACGATCGCGCTTTACTTGGCACATAGCAACAGATCTATTTTATCTTACTTATTCTTTTCCTTTTCCTATGAATATTTTCCCTTTTTTTATTTGGTATTCTGTCTCTTTGTACTCTGTAAATAGTGCGCAATAAACTTGAACTTTATCCCAACAACGCCAACTTCTTTGCTAAGTCTCTTACTAGGCCAAATCCCCTCCCCTCTCCCATCCTCTAGTAGCCTCCTTCGCAGACGTCTTTGGGCTCGTCACGCGTTCCTTGCCCACGAACGTCTGCTGAACTGAACTACCACTTCCGTTCGCGGCGGTTAGCCAATCAAAGTTCGTTTTCCAATTTATGGAAAGTAGGACTTCGACCCCTGGATTATTTTCACAGACGATGCACGTGAATCGGGTGTCGATTTCCATTCTTAGGCAGCTCGTTATTGGCTTCTTCAAAACAAACGCTAACCGCCGACGAACGGAAGTGGCAGTTCAGTTCAGCAGACGTTCGTGGGCAAGGAACGCGTGACGAGCCCAAAGACGTCTGCGAAGGAGGCTAATCCTCTAGTCGATGTTTAACTGTAGCATTCCCAGACAATAAACGTATTGATTCTTCAGTGTTCACCAGGGGTGGGGAGACAAAGGAAACAATGTCTCGGGTGGCACCTCACCCCTTCCCCTCCCCCACCAAGAAAGGCCAGATTGTAGCCCACTCACATATCATTTCTTTCCGTCCCTAGTTACACTCGCTGCAACTGCTGTGATGGTCCGATGTTTGGTCCTGGTGTACGGGTCATCAAGGCTCCCCCGGAGATATTCGGTGTCAAAAATATTCCTTTTCTCTTCAATGCTTGCAGACAAACTTGCAGAAAACAGTTCAGTAAAAACCCTCAGTCGCTGATCGAGTGGATGAAGAGAAATGTGCCGCAAAGCGCAGTATTTTAAAGTTAAATTCCAGGACAACTCAAGTTCAGCAAGAATTGCGGAAATTTTCAGAAAGAGTAAAACCTTACGGTAATATCAAGTACTGCGCATTTGCGTTTATCTGAATTGAGTGATTTACTATGCGTCTCTGATATGGTTGACTTTATTGCAAAGAAAAATATATATTTTTTTAAAAAGAGATTGATAATAAATGTATTTTAGTTATGTTCTTATAATGAAAGAATCCACATGGTATTTGTCTCAAAATAATTTATTTGTCATAACCAACCCGTGTACATTCTATCTTTTGTATCCAATAATTTTTAATATTTACAAGTAAGAATATATATGTTCTCTTGTTTACAAGTGAATCTCAGCGAGGTGTTTCAGTAATACTAACTGTTATTTTGGAATGACGAATGAAATGGTTACCGCCGAATCGAGAGAAGAAATGTGTTACGCAGTCTGAGAGGACAGAATTAACACATTGGTTCCTGGGTCGAGGAACAACCCTAAGATGGAGAACTGGTGTCTAGTTAACGATCACTGTAGTCTCCCGCTGACTGCTGGGTGAAGATCCTTGTAGCCGCGTCTTCCTCCCAGAATCCTTTGTTCTTTGAAGGTGAAGTGGCAGTGGTATCTTGTCAAGTCGAGGGTAGTTAGGCAGGCGCATGGCATTCTGGTAACGATCTAAAACAATACTGAAGGAACAAAGCGAAGATGAGTTTGTTCGCTGCATGGAGGCGCTGTTACAACTAATTTTGTCCGTTTTCACACGAATGCTCTTGATAAAGTGTTCTTTATGTACTAGAACAATTTTCAACTGAGTGGCAAATGTAATTGCGTTTGGTTGGTTTTCTTTACTAAATAATTGGTTGACAAACTCTCGCCTTTTCCTCAACCAGTGAGAAGCAAAAGCAACCGCGACTTGCTCACGGGCATTTTCCCGCGCTTAAAGCCGGGTACATACAATAGTCCTCTTTCGTATTTAAAATTGCCGCGAAACAGGGAGGGAGGAGGGACAAAAGTGAACCGTTCGTATTGTTACTGCGCATACGTTGTGCGCATCTCGGGATTGCCCGCGAAATAGGGAGGGAGGAAGGACAGAGGTGAACCGTTCGTATTGTTACTGTGCATACATTGAGCGCATCTCAGGATTGCTCACGGAATAGGGAGGGAGGAGGGACGAAAGTAAACCGTTCTTATTGTTACTGCGCATACGTTGTGCGCATCTCGGGATTGCCCGCGAAAATAAGGTTTCCTAAGGAAAGAGCTTCCTAAAACGAACGTATTTTAGCGTAGTTTATAAATACGCGGCAAAAGAAGATCTCGGTACGGGGCATTGGAATACAAACTGAGAAAATTAGGGCTAACCTTAGCTAACCTTGCATTTTTCAGGGATAACTAAAATTAAGTTATGAAAAATTTGCCATATATTGTAACCTATTTTACAATCAGCCTACATCACGAGTGACCAGTATTTTTGAAATTTGAACGGGGTTTTGAAATTGTCAGTTTTGAACATCGCCAGCCAGAATTCCCTTGTGTATTGACGGTGCAAATCTTTCTTTTTGTTTACATTACAACATAAAGTATTTGAAAACTCTCAATTGTTTCCTCTGTTTTCCTGCTTTTTTTTTTTTTTTTTTTTTTTAATTAATGCCGGTTTTTCGAAAAGATTTCCAGAAAGAAATCTTCAAGATTCCATTAAATACCGGACATTACAAATATTTTAAAAGAGGTATTCGAATTGTTATTTCATTCTCGGAAATACTGGTCACGGGTAACGAAGATTGACTGTTAATTTTTTCAGCATTACTGGTGTTTCTGTAAAAAATTACGTGGTTACCCAAATTTGTGTTCGGATCCCCGGATAGCCCTTGCAACGATCTGCTTTTCCAATATAGTTATGAACTGCACAAATCGCCTCTGTATTACGAGGTCCGTAACTAAACGCACCTTAAAATGCAATTCTTTGAGGAGTCCAATATTGCCACATTTCAAAGTCACACAAATTCCCTTGATTAGAAGTTTTGTTGTACTTACTTTACAAATTGCTTCACTTCTGCAAGATGCGTCTCGTAGCTGTCTCGACTTGATGGTGGTTTTGCTCTGGCCACGGCCTGAAACAATCGATAAATGTGACATCGCATTAAGTCGTTTCAGCTCCCTCCTCTATCTATAGTTCACAGTTGCCGCCTGTTCTAAGGGGAACCAAGGTTTTAAGGTGATCCCCTACAATTGCATGGCGCATCCTTACTGCGCATAATTTATGGGGTCATTTAGCTCACGCACAAGCGCGCGCGCATTAGAAACATGGCGTATTTGCCTTGACATTGACTGTTTGTCAGCCGAAATTTCCCTTTGCGGTCGTGTTGCAAAGAAACGAGCACGGTGACCCCCATTTTTTATTTCATAATTCCAATGACAGCAGTATCTTCAATAACTGAGAAAAAAAATTAGCAGAAATCTATGGCTACTTTTTTGGCAAATGAAATAAATTCTACAGAGGGAGACATAACGGGCCCAACACCGCATGTCCAAATTATGTTTCCTTTAAAGGATAAAAAATACAGGGTATTTGAAGACATTTTTTTCTGGGACATAGGTGAATAAGCAATCAAAGAAAGTCAAACTCTGTGTGATATAACACGCTGCATTGAAAAATAATCGAGCTTTATTTGCTGCGCACGGAGATTACCAAAAGTCACCTAAATAACCGTATTTGTCAGCATTGTGGCGTGAAAACAAGCACGGTGACACCCTCTTTTTATTACGTTTTTAATATCTCCTTGTCCTGTAACAACAGCATACCAAGTTTTATTGGAAATCTATGGCGGTTTCTTTTACTAGGGAATCACCTTAAGACGAAATCCGCTAGAAAATCGAACAATTTCAGGTTTTAGTGAACAAAAATCTGGTACCAGAATAATTTTAAGTATTTTATAGCCATTTTTACATTTTCTTAAAGCCAAATACACAGGTAATTGCCTGAAATAACACCGAAAACAATTTCCCATGGGAACGAGAGAAAATAAATTTCAAAGTTAGAGAACTTGTGCAAACAAATTTTATCATCAGTTTCATTTCACCAGTACTTTCAAGTGTTTCATACATTACTTTAACATTCGTTTTCGACGTTTGGTGTTGCTAGAAATGACTTTTTTGAGAAGATATTTAAAACAGTCGTACAGAAGTTTGCAATACGATGAAAATAATCTTGGTACAAGGTTTTTGCCCGCTTGTTACTCGAACTTCTGGTGAATTCCGTCTTAATCTCACTCCCTTGAAGGCACTTTCATATCTGATTGGAGGTTTTAGTTTGAAATAATTAACCCTTTCACTCCCAGGGGTGACCAGCTTTTAAATTCTCTTTACAGTTTTAGTATGCTGTCAAGCAGAGAGATTATGAGAATTAAGAAAATAATCAATGAGTGGATAAGGTCTTGATATAACACCTAATTCTCAGGAATAGTCAACATAGAAATGTATGATAATCGGTCAGGAGAAATAGCTTTCAGAACTTGGAGGCAAAAGGGTTAAGTCAAAAGTTAAAAAAATGTTTAAAGAAGAGGCACTTTACATGTACAACGTATATATACAACATACAATTTACATGTACAACATAAAACGTAGGCTAGGTTCTGTTAATTCTTGAATCGATTAGTTGCGAAGTGAAACTTAATGAGCAGTAAAAATGGGATCCCTCCTTTGTCCTCCCCTCGATATTCCCCTCCTCCCCTCAACACGACCACAGAGACCTTCAGATCAAAAGTTTCAGCAGTGAAAAAGCAAGATGGGATGCATGCCCGTCCATAACAAATCTCCCCCCCCCCACCCCCCACTCTTCCCTCACTTGTCCTCCTCTCAATCCCCACCCCCCTCCTTTCGCAACACGACCACCAACAGACCTTCATATAAACAGCCTCAAGCGCTAACCGTAACCAACAAACTAAAATCATACGATTGTTTCGTCACGTTGAAAACCGTTGGTAGAGTGCAACCAAACAACTGAATCATCGAATTCAGCTGTCGACTAACTCAATGCTGAATACGATAATTCATTGTTTAGTCACGAGCAAAAAGCCGGCTGAAATTCGTTCAAACCGCACTTAGTTAACTGTCTAAACAGAATAAATGAATGAGAATATATGAAAATCTCATATAGAACTGCGGTTGAATGACTGAAGATGTGAAAGGGTCATTGCCAGGGGCGTACCCAGGATTTTTCCATGGGTACGCACAATTTTCAAAATCTCCCTTTAAAAAAAATCTCCCTGTGACGATTGTTTCGCCACGTTGAAAATCATTTGGAATGGGGCTGTCGACTAACTCAGTGTTGAATACGATAATTCATTGTTTAGTCACCACTAAAATGCTGGCTGAAATTCTTTCAAACCGCGCTTAATTAACTGACTAAATAGCGTAAATGAATGATAATAAACTGCAGTTGAATTACTAAACGCAATCGTGTCCGTTACTTAAGCAGTAGTGAAAATAAAGCCTGACAAAAAATTCAAGTTTGTACGGGAATCGAACCCACGACCTCTGCGATACCGGTGCAGTTCTCTACCAACTGAGCTAACAAGCCAACTGGGAGCTGGTTATTTTGTTGGTTCGTAATATACCCATGAGTGATGAATATGTGAGAATGAATATATGAAAATCATATATTTGAACTGCGGATTAATGAATGAATATGTGAATGATCATCGCAGTTATGAACACTACTTAGTGAAAAAAAAAAACCTGAAAAAATTTCAGGCTTGTGAGGGATTCGAACCCATGGCCTCTGCGATACCGGTGCAGTGCTCTACCAACTGAGCTAACAAGCCAACCGTGAGCTGGTCATTTTGTTAATGATGAATAAATGACTGTTAATAGATAAAAAGCATATAAAGTACTGCGGTTGAGTGACTGAAGAAGTTAATGATCATTGCAACAACAGGCCAATACTTTCCCACTCTCCATTTATTCCGAAAACATATTAATAGGTCACAAAAGGAAATGATCACCGTCTATTCTGAGTACTTCTATATATGAAATACTGTAGTCTCAAAAGCACGCACCTCCCCCTGGAATAAAACGGTCCTTTCCAACCCACGTGATCATGATTTTCCCGCCATTTTCCACGCAGTCGGTGTGGATGTCTGCGCGAGCCGTTTGTCATTTTAACAAGACTTGCAAGTAGCAAGATGACTGTTTTAGTATCGTCAAGTCCGTCAACAGCGCCACAAAGTCAGTATAACAATTTGGAATATTTTTTTAATCTTTCCCAACAATTGCCTCCACAATTGCTACACAGCATGTTCCCTGTTCAACTAATACTGTACATAAACTGGGAGAATGCACAAAAATGCGAAGTGGGGTCGATGTTTCAGGCAAGAAAACTGCCTCATCCAACCGGTAAGGTTAAGACTTATGTTTTCTCTGATTTGAGCTTAATTTTCATTAAATTTACGTGAAACTATAACAGACAACTACAAAATGGGGATAAAAATGGCATAAAGGTGTTCGTATTAAAACGTTGGAATAGGCTCCGTGCTGAAGCTAGACTTTCAGGCACGGCTTTCGATTCCCAGTTCAGTTCGCACTAGTGACACTAGTCCGACAAGTAACCCTCAGAAATCTCGTCCTTTCTTTCTGTGCCAAAAAAGGAAACGGAAACGAAGACAAAAATTAATAGAAGACTTAAAAATGTAACTGCTACACCAAACAAAACTCACGAAAACTAACAGTAAACCCCTTAGTGATGATTTAAATGTCCGCTATTCAGCAAATTAACGTGGTGGGAATTTCAGAAGGGAATATAATGGGAATTGATAACAAATATGTCCGTCTAAATCAGTTTCCGCAAGGCTAGGTACAAACTAAAACTTAATGAGCAGTGAAAAAGAAGCAAGGGATCTCTCCCTTGTCCTCCCCTCGATATTCCCCTCCTCCCCTCAACACGACCAGAGTCCTTCAGATCAAAAGTTTCAGCGATGAAAAAGTAAGATGGGATGCCAATCCATAACAAATCTTCCCCTCCTTCACCACCACTCTTCCCCACTTGTCCTAACCCCAATCCCCCCTCCCATTACAACATGACCACGAACAGACCTTCAGAACAAAAGCGACCGCGGTTAAAAAGTTATCTCGATGGGATACATACATACATACATACATACATACATACATACATACATACATACATACATACATACATACATCACATTATTTACCCTCGGATTTTAGAGTAGCTTGTGCAGCTAATATCTCCGAGCATTTAATCATCAGATGAGAGATAGACCATCACACCGGGAACTACGTCCCCTACCCTACTCCCCTACTCCCTACTGGGATGCCAGTCCATAACAAATATCCCCCCCCCCCACTCTTCCCCATTTGTCCTCCCCTCAATCCCCCCTCCCATTACAACACGACCACGAACAGACCTTCAGATCAAAAGCCTCGAGTTCAAACCAACAAACCTAATGAGATGACTTTTTCGTCACGTTGAAAAACATTTGGAAAGTGCAACCAAACAATTGAATCATCGAATTCAGCTGTTGACTAACGCAATGCTGAATACGATAATTCATTGTTTAGTCACGATAAAAAAGCCGGCTGAAATTCGTTCAAACCGCTCTTAGTTAACTGACTAAATAGTGTAAATGAATAAGAATATGTAAAAATATATTTAGGACTGCGGCTGAATGATCGAAGTGTGAAAGATTATCGCAGTTTGTGTCCGTCACTCAAGCAGTAGCGAAAATAGAGCCTGATAAATATTCAGGTTTGTATGGGTAGTCGAAACATGATCTCTGCCATACCGGTGCAGTGCTCTACCAACGGAACTAACAAGGCAACTGGGAGCTGGTCATTTTGTTGGTTCGTAATAACCCGCGAGTGGTGAATAAATGAGTGAATATATGAAACTCACCAGTATAAAGAACTGCGGTTGAATGTTTGAAGATGTGAAAGATCATTGCAACAACAGGCCAATACTTTCCCACTTTCCCGTATTCTATTCATTCTGCTACTGAGAGCAGGACGGACGAAATGCTGTTCCATTTACTCCGAAAACATAATAAGTCACAAAAGGAAATGATTACCGTCTTTTCCCTTAAGGATACTTTAAATGTCCGCTATTCAGCAAATTAACGTGGTGGGAATTTCAGAAGGGAAAATAATGGGAATTGATAACAAACATGTCCGTCAAAATCAGTTTCTGAGCTAACAGTCAAACGCAGTAAACTGAGGTACTTGGCCAAAGATTTTGCTAAACAAACATGAGGACTCGACAATTACATTATCAACTACTGAATTTAGTACTTTTATAGTTGAAAAATTTTCCGCGCACTTTACAGAGTGTATGAAAACCTAAGAACACAGATACCCATTTTCTAGCAGACCTACATGATGCAAAAACATTTTACTATGCGGGTATACAACCCAGACATAATTATCATAATCATAATCATAAGTATCATAATTATCATAATTTGGACATAATTATCATCCATACAGGCGGGGATTACAGAATGTGAATAGGAGTATGATGACAAATATTTCCATTAGAATCAAATTAATATCTGAGACATTCAAACTTAGTAAACGGACTTCTGTACATGACTCCTAATGTGAGTCAATCTGGACATAAATTAATTACCTCCCATATAAAGACTGTATATTTCTTCATTAATTCAAAATGGTGGCTAATGAAAGGACTTACAAGGGACTTTAATACAATGTCTTTCACTAAAAGTCAAGCCACGTAACGGCGCTTTGACGCAAGATCAACATTTCTACGAACGCTTTTGACCAAAACTCGCTTCGTCCCGGTGATGCCCATAAATAAATAAATAAATAAATAAATAAATAAATAAATAAATAAATAAATAAATAAATAAAAAGTTTATTCAAAATCAACATGGCAGTCTGCTAAGAATGAATATTATATTATATTATATTATATTATATTATATTATATTATATTATATTTCACGGGGCTACACTCTTGACCACGATATGAAAACATTAGGCAAGATATATAGCTACCAGCCTTGGGACACCCTGCAAACAGAGCCTTCTTCATCAAGTGACGTTTTCCTCATTGTGAACAGTGTATATTAAAATCAACAAATGTATATGGTTTTTCATATATTCATTCTCACAAATGAACAAGAGGCTCGATTCCTACCTTGAGCTTGGATCCAACGTTAAAACGAGCGGTGTATTTTCCATGATTGAAGGTGAGAACGGTTTTATTCTGAAAAGCAACGATGATCAGCTTTAAGAACAAAGTAAAATGACTGCGTTTGCTGCTAATTTATCAAAGGGAGAAATTGCATGTCCTCATGCCGTTCACAGAGCTCCGCTTAAGACAGTGACTGTGATCGTGTTCTCTCCAAAACACTGTCAAAAGCACGATAACCAATGAACGCTGATACAAAAAAACAAAACAAACAAAACAAAATAAAAAAAAGGACGATGAATCAAGCCGATCATACATGATCAAGCAGACTTCAGTTTCTTTAACGTCTGCTAGGACATGTCAATTGACGGCAGCATTTACGCCGAAAGGTGACAGTTTGTCAGTCAATGTAAGCATAGTTAGTAGAAAAAAACTGCAAAGAAGAAATTAAACTAATTATTCACGGGGCACCTGTTAAGCATCAGTACAAGGAGTTTTTGAAGAGCTCCACCACATTCTAAGTTAACGAACTGGCATCAGCCGAGAGATATGCTTGACGTTTGTAAGACGAGAGTTTACTTGCGTGCACTTCACTTTTTAAAAGCTGCAACCGCCTGATTGTGACGTAACAAAGCGAAATTAGAGCGCGCACGAGCATAAACTTCCGCGCGCACTGGGACTTGGAGGTGTAAAACACGGGCACAAATGTTTCCCAGTTCAGCTGGAAAAAGAACTTTATGATAGGGAAGACAATTCTGCGTCTCGGAGGGAAGAAAATGGTTTTGATCAAGTAAAAAAAATCCTCCCTGACGCAAATTCTACTTTGAACATATCCAGTTTAGTCGTATTTTTTCTTCATCAGCAAAGTTTCTGCCACATTTTTTTGCTAGACCCTTTATTTTTTGCTGATATTTTTATTCACGATTCTCCGCACAATCCCACAGTCACTGCCAGCGGCGGATTTAGGGGTGGGGCCGAGGGGCCGCAGCCCCCCTTTTTTCATATAGTTTTTAAAAAAGCTTCTGTAATCAACCGACTTTTAAGTGGTATTGTGCATCAGGCGGTTTTATTTTTTTTCTTCGGCCCCCTCTTTCTGGAGTTTCTGGATCCGTCCCTGACTGGTCTATATTTAATCGACGTCCTAACTCTATCACTGTAACGTTTTCTATCACTTTTCTCTATCACTGTCACTATTTAGGAAAAATATATGTTCCAAGAATGGTGTAAATCTCGCTAACAATTGCTAACTTAACGGGAAAAAACAGAAAGTCAAAAGAAAACGATTTCCAACCTGTGACAAGCATCTTATCGACAACTCTTTGGTAATCATGAATGTGACTGGTTGAAAAGGAGGAGCGTGAACGTGCTCTTTCAAATTGTGCCAAAGCCATTTCTTCTTCCGGGTGCCTCGATGATCCAGAAGAACTCCATGGAATGGATTTAAAACGAGTCTGGAAAAGAACGAACAGCGAGCCGGCGTTAGCAGTGAATGCAAAGTGATACGCGTTAAAGCATTTCTCCGATCCCTCGTTTTTCTGGTATAGTTTCACGCCATTAGACTTACACTACATAGTTTCCTTCATCTTATTCTTTTCCTGTTCGTTAAGTGGTATTGCATGTTTGTTTGTTTTTTTGTACATTCCAGAATTAATTTGAGTAGTTCCACCCCTTCTCTCTGTTATCATTTAACTGACTCAATCGCATCTAGAGTATCATGAGTGCTAACTGATATACCACTTCAATTGAGAACACGACCCCACAAGCTTTTTAGCTTTAATTCTTATCCTGTATAAATATAAAGATTTTGTTCTGTTCTGTTCTGAGACCGTCTGTCAGACCCATTTCCCGCTCTCTCTAGAGACACCAAGGCCCGTTTAATCATTGTTTGTACTTCACCTGACTCTTCCGTCTCGAAAGTAACATGTTCCATGCCCTGATGGCTCAAATATCGCTAGCATCCGTGAAGGGTTCTTTTCGTTCTCCTCATCGTCCTAGTTCACAAAGAACAAACAAGTTCTCTTCAGTTCATAACTAATGACTTCGACTATCTCCAAAGACCGAGTTCTTCTTCCTGTTCACAGCCTTGTTCATAAGATCGTCGAGAGCTTGCAAATAGACGCCGCAAGGGAGGGGTTGGGGAAGCAATGCGTGCAACATCAACAAGGTAGGGATAGAAAAAAACTCCGCGCACGCTGCCACTCAAGCGCTTTGATGGCCTAAAAGAAATGGTTGAAAAAAGGCAACCCGAGGGCTGTGAACAGACTTTAAAGCTTTCCTCTCAAACACTTCAACTGAAACCCCCAAAACAGTCAGTATTTTTTGTCTGAGACGGATGACGTTGAAAGGTTCAACTTTTTTCCAATAACAAAAAAGTGGCTACTTCAAACAGTTAAAATGCGCCTTCAGAATCCTCATAATCTTTCGAAGTGTACTTACATCAAACACTATGTAGGTAAACTTTCCTTTTTCTGTAGCGGTTATCATAACTGCAATATTGCCGCTTGGATAGCTAAACAAAGAAGTTAAGAATTTGTAAAAGAACTCCATGGAAGGTTGTACGGGAACCGAAAATATGAACTCTGTTCCATACTCTCTTTTCCCATCCAGTGAGGAAAGGAGGGAAAGAAAAGATACCATAATAACGAGACTGACCAAAGACTTGTTGGAAAATCCTTCACAGAAATCACCTCTTGATAAGTAAAAATGACATGAAGGAGCAAGGGCCTTTTAAAGTGCCTATGAAGCGAAATTTGTTTCTCGCTAATTTTAAAGTTTAATCCATAAAACTCAACATTCCAAAATTTGAGGTGCTGTTGATTAAAATCGGTGATTATACAAGCCTTTGAAATTGAGCTATTTTGCCCTCAAAAATGGCATTTGAATCGCGCGGCCAAAAAGACACGTGACAATAGCTGTGACGTAATTTTGACGTAATTTTGGGGACAAGAATTCCAACTATTTCACTATAATTCATAAGTGCAAACACATTTTTGTACCCAAAATGACGTCACATCACGACCCAGACCCCTGACCATTTTTAACTGAAGGCAAAATAGCCCAACTTCAAACGCTCGTAAAGTCAACAATTTTAATCACAAGCACCTCATATTTTGAGATTCTTGCGTTTTTAGGGGTAAACTTTAAAATTAGCAAGAAACAAATTTCGCTTCAGAGGCACTTTAAACGGTATGATATATCACAGGATTAAATCCATAAATCCACTAGTCAAATGAACTTGGCAAACAGAAAGAAAAGGATACTAGCAAGTTCCTGTGCCATCTGGAAGGAGAAGAAGAAATCTCTTACTTCTTTTGTTGTCATAAAATCTCTCCAGAAATGCCTGCTTCCTCTGTGGAAAAGACACATGATTGATTTAACAAGAGATTCACAACAACTACCCACATTATTACACAGTAACAGCATACTGTACCAACCTCTCCTCTTCCCGCCCCTCCTCTCTCTTGCTCTAGGGGATGGGAAGAGGAGAGACCCTGGGAACGAGGTTGTATACTGTACCTGTATTATAAACATATTTCAGATTGAAGTGTGGGGATGGATGAGAAGAGGGTGAATCTGCCAACATCACCAAGTCATGCACCTTTTCATGAAACTTGCAGCAATAACAATATTATTTGGCATGACTTGTTATGGTTCCTTGAAGCTGATGTTACAATGCCAACCATATTTTGACTTGCAGTCATTTAGGATCTCCGATTTTTTGTGTTTCTTTAATGAAATAGCTTTCATGCTTTATCTCACTAAAAAAATTTCTTGCTGCAATTTCTATAATGTTAACCCCTATGCCACTGTTTATCGACATATATACCTGTTATTTCTTTCGACAGAGTAGTGTTCTTGGCACATACTAGTACATTTCTTTTCACTTACAAGTGGAAGTGGATTCACTTCAATAACAAATGGATCTTGCCATTGCTCTGTCTCTATTGAGGATGGAGATTCTGGACGGACAGTCCAGCCTTCCTCCATGCACTTGGTAGATGCCAAGGAGTAAGTGATGGTCTTCATCTGACGAGTCACTAAACAAAATAATATGCAACACGTTTTTACATGAACTACATTTTCACATGATACTAGTTAGGGGCAATTTTTTTTTAAAAGTTGACCTTTCTTCCCATACATTTTACACTAGGGACATACATTAATAACATACATTTTATTATATAAACACCAATGGAATGCCAGGTGAGCTTTTGAGTAAAAACATGTTATCTTCACACATGAAAATAACATTTTATCTTTACACATGAAAAGATCACCATTGCTATGGTTAC
Organism: Pachyseris speciosa; assembly: GCA_016490735.1. Taxonomy (NCBI): domain Eukaryota; kingdom Metazoa; phylum Cnidaria; class Anthozoa; order Scleractinia; family Pachyseridae; genus Pachyseris; species Pachyseris speciosa. Next base: position 713,388 of record JAEMWC010000403.1, read on the forward strand.
ATAATAAATCGCACCTTTCTCAGCAAAAATGAAATGGTTTCGTATTTTATTGGTGTTTAATATATAATAAATAGAACATTAATAATAAATAATATTATTCTTGGGACTTCCTTGTTGCAATAAGACGTCCTTATGTTTTATTCCCATGTTGCTTTGACACAGACTGTCAGTTACTGGTACATTGTACTGTCCTACACCCCCCAAAGGGAAAGTTAAATGGCCGAAAAAACACAGTTTACACAGTTTTTGAAACCTGTGTCGCATTTGCCTTTTATTCTGAAACCATTGAACTCTAGGTCCCCAAAATTAGCAGGACACGGGTTAAAAGGATAGACTTTCAAATTTTGATAGTTATGCTGACATGTGCACTGTTGCCATGGTAATGTGACTGGATATAAACATCAATTTAAAATCAGGATTTTATATTTGTGGAAAATTCAGTCGTTAGATTTTCTCTATCATTTGCCTGAAACAAACTTGTCACAATACTCACATGTAGACACTATTCTAATGATATTTTAACTGACCAAATTTTAGCTATCCATCCTTGAAAGATAACTCCGTTATTTACAATTTCCTCAGTTAAATTTCAGAATTGTTGCAATAACCTACTTTCTTGTTTCCTGAAGTATTTTCCTGCCAAATTTCGTGAAATTCCAACAGGCAGTTTTCGAGAAATACGCGTATTTTGGAGACTGGACTTGAAAGAGTTCAATCTCAATTTTTTAAATAACTACGCATGCGCTGCATTTAACTGGGTTCTCAGTCTTTCTCAGTCGGTTCTCAGAGGTTCTCAAGGTTCTGGCGGTAACACTGAAAAACCTGCCAAATTTGACTTTTTCTGACACACCTTTCTAACACGACAAGTTGACAACACACTATCATTTTAAGAAGAAAAATGCCTCATATAAAACTGCCTTAGAACAAAAAACTAATCACTCTTTCGGCTCCATGTTTGTTGTTGTCTTATCCTTGTGCACGCGCTGCCTTGCATCAGTACCAACGACTGGAGAGCACACACAAAAACTGTGTTCGGCCACCTTAAGTGGACAATCATGTGAATGCAAAACTCACCTCCCATGAGAAAGTGCCCAAAAAGATGTGGCACACAGGTGTAAGAGTGAAGAGAAGCATTTTGCTTGCTGTACTTTCCCCATTAAATATAAGGGACTACTGCTTATACAAGTCTCATGTGAGTAAACTGGGTCACAGTTTGCCACATTTGTAAGGTCTAGTAGGTTTGCCAGTCCCCAGAGAAAATCCTTTTACCCGCAATACTTACATGCATAGAAATTTGTTGGGTTAGCCCCAGCTGCCCGTTGCCTCTCCATTTCTCGTTCCCTGGCTCGTTCTGCTGCTCTTTCCTTTGCTGCCCTTCTAGCGGCTTTAGTGCCATATGGTGCATGTGGCTTGATGTCAATCATTTCATCAGTTAAATGTCCGGAATCATTTCTCTGTGCAAGCTCAAATTTTACTAGGCGCTCATACTGAGGACAACAGTAGAGCTGAAAAGAAATATACTAGCATTTATAAAGTAACATTAATCTTAGTGTCTTATGTAGTCTACAGGGTAATTGAACACCTCAGCCCTACTTGAAATCCCCAAGGTCTTAGGTTTAAGTGTCTCTTCAACCAATACTGTTTAACTGGTGTTGTTCCCAGTATTCTCAAATTCAAGAGTATTGTTAAGTATTATTGTATTAAGTTTGGATGCTCAGCCGTGACACAAGCAGCAGGCATCAGTTGTAACCAAAGACAAGTGAAGGACATTGACAAAGTTTGTGAATTGTTAATACTGAAATATTAAAGGTGGAATTTTGCCAAGAAATAAAAATATTCCCTGAAGTTAAAGTAGGGTCAGCCACTAGCAAAAATACAGAACAAATCAACAAAACATTTTGAACAACAAATGGGAAAGCTTTTGGCATAATTATGTAGGCTCATAGTACGTATGGGTGCCCTCCATCTCCATCTCTCTATATGTGTCCCTCCATCGTTTAACTTATTTATATGCTGCATGTAAAAGAGTACTTCGCTTAAAATCTAAAGTAGTGTTAGTGTTCTGACGGTTTTCCCGACAGCCCTCAAAGTCCGTAAAATTGATTAGAAAACCCCCTCTAAATGCCGAAGAAAAAATACAACGCCAGTTCGACTCCGCAAAAATTCCCAATCCACTTTATTTTTGTACGCGCAAGAAAACATAATTGCGCCATTAAAATTTAAATCATTTGAATTAACCAATGAGCGCGCGCGCCTGAAATTGAAACAATAGAAATGAAACAAAGTCTGTAACTGTGCGCGCGCCAGGGTGTAAGTGCCAACTGAGTTCTTTCAAAGTTTGTTATCATTTCCGTAAATGCAGAAAAGGTCGCAACAGTTAGTGTAGTAATGTCTTCTTGACATTGTTTGTATTAAGTTGTAATTAGTAGTGTAATTTGTTCTAGTATTATAGTTAGTTTAATCTGTTCCATTATTGTATTTTAGTTTGTAGTAGGTGTAATAAGTTCCCAATTGTTGTATCCATGATTTTAAGTGTGAAAAAGTGTTTAAATTACAAAAAAACAGTGGGGTCAGCCACAAAAAAACAGTGGGGTCAGCCACAAAGACATCTGAAAAAGATAGGAAACTAGGACAATAAAATAACATTGTAGATGATGAGCAAGTGGAATGCAGACAACAGAGATCATCACTCCCATTTTCAGAATGTTACCAAACATTATGAAAACAAAGACCACAACAACATGAGGCAGGTAAATGTACATGTAAGAAGAGAGAGAGTGTGGCCTATGTATGTCAATTATTGACAAAAATTTGTCACCTGATCGGGACTAAGTCTTTCCAATTCATCAAGAGTTGGAAAGGGCAGTATCTCTTCATGACAAAACATACAGGGACCACTAAACATGCTCTTCTTTAGCATCTCATTCTTGGCAAGTTCTTTCCTATCCTCAACCTCTTCATTGGACATTGGCGGGTGTTGTGACTCTTTCATATATTGCAGTATTGTTGGAGGGCCTATGCTTGGCAGCAGATATTCCCGTTCAAGGTCATAATTTTCATAGTCTTCTGAATCACTGCTGGAATCAGGCTCAACTGTGGTTGGTCGAAACAAAATATCTTCTCCCTTGGGAGTGCGTGGCAGTGAGGAGACGATAGATTGACGAGATCTTGGCACTCCACCAGAAGATTTGGATTTGCTCCTTCCAGTACTTCCTGCAAAGGAAACAACATTATGCAACGGACTAATCAATAAAGATGTTTCCTTTGAAGAGGCCCTGCCAGGGGGGGTTCCCATGTCACTTGTCTGAATTTTAAAATCTCCCATGTTGGTGTTTAAATTGCTAATTCGCGGCCTTGATTTCACTGTCAGAATTTTGTCGGGGATGATGTCTCTCTTCAGGCTTTCGTTTGTGTGCTGATGCTACTTTTTGAGCCATGTCGCTTGTCGGAATTTACCCTGGCAGGGCATCTTTGAAGCTACTGTGGATTGGCATCTGCATGTAGCTTAGGTGTTGTGAACTTGAAATTTGAGACTTCTCACTATAAAAGGCTAGAATTTTTATCTCAAAGCCAGAGACTTTTGTACTTTTTCAAAACAAAAAAAGTAACAATGCTCTCAAAATAAGTCATAACCTTTCCAAACTGCTGTGTATGCAATTTGCATAAGTAGCTTGATTGCAGAGAGAACCACACCCAAGTATACTCCCAGTCCCTTGAAATTAAACTGACTTAATTTTAACACAACAATCCACATAGCTTTTTTTAAAACTCCTATTCACTACTTCTTATTTTACTGAGCTGCTTCCTATTTAGTCTTGATTTTAAGAAAACTTCAATGATACAGTATTCCACATTGGTTAACTTTGCTGTCTTACTGCATAAATAAAAAAACTTCTGCTTGTCACTTTCAAGGAGAAATCAAGTTTCTAACCCAAGACATCAATATTTACCTCCTTCCACTCCAGCTAAACTTAATTTGCGCTCTTGTCCTTCATCCAACTCTGGGAGTGATGTGTTATCCTCGTCTTTCATCTGAGCACTCTTCTCACTACTCACTGAGGCTCTTCTGCTTCCAGCTAATGACTTTTTCCTTCTTCTTTTTATTGAGCCTGCATGGCTGTTTACTAAAAGATATTTTCCAAAGTTAGACCCAAGCATAAGAGACCAGGTTGCATTTGACTTGAGAATGTTTTGCCCTTTGCAAAGCTGCTTATTTTGTTCTTTATAAAATGTGGTTAAGGGGGGACTAACTTAAATTAACTACAAAATTAGCTAACATTGTTGCTATGGAAAGTTTCCAACCCTCATATCTTGGAAACCCTAACTTGCACAGGCAAGCTGTCTGGCTATGTTTTAACAATCAAAGAGGTTTACAAGAGTTTTGAGTCACAACAATATTTGGTAAGTCACATGACCAGAACAGAAAAATTAGGCCTAAAACTCAAGTGACGTACACTTCTGGATATAGAAAATGGTGCCATTGGTTAACAATCGCCAAGGTGCAAAACTCTACGTATCAATTTTTGGAAATTCGCGTTTTTGTGAGATTCATGATTACTCATAAGCACACAAACTCATGCCATTTTTTCATTATCATTGCAGTTATGTACGTTAACAGCAATTGCTTATGTAGGCTTGTAAAGAAGGTTTGAATATCTCCGATTGGCAAAAAAATCGGAACTTCGCATAATTTTCTTCAAGTTTTAGGGACTTTTCTCTCTAAAGCGCAGTTGAGGACTGGGACAAGTTGCGCACGCGCAAAAGAATTGATAAATTTTACATGTTCACCTCTTTGCACGTATCACCAATATAATAGCAAAAACACCAAAAAACCGTGTTTTACAAATACAATCCATAAAAATCCCTTGGCAACAACACTAAGTCTGTAATTAGTCCCCCTTTAAATACACCATTTTGCTAATGATCAGTTCCTGGTGAATTTTGGGTAGATCCAGTCCTTTGTGGGGCAAACGGCCATTTTAGGATGTAATTTGACTGGATCTACCCACAATTCACCAGGAACTGATCATTAGCAAAATGGTGTATTTTCAACAACACAAACAACCAAGCCCACTTTTTAGTTATAATCACAGCTAAAATAATTAGTGTTTTAAACAGGTTATACATGTACTGTTGCTGTGGTGACCTATGACCTATGATCTTTGACCATAACTTGTTCTCGAACAATTTTTTTTGAAACCACTGCCATACTATCAACTGAAAAAGAGTGACAACATTGATCCATCAAAGTATAAGTGCTGGAAGCTGGTGTACACCCCAGTTGGTAGAGCATCAGACTACCGTGTGGGAGGTCGTGGGTTCAAACCCCAGCTGGACCAACACTCAGGGTCTTTATATAATTGAGGACAAAGTGTTGACTTTGTAATGACATCGACAAATTAAATGGTTAGACTTTCTAGAAGTCTTTTCAGATAAGGATGATAAACAGTAGGTGCCGTCTCACAGTACTTTCACTTAACCTGACTCTGTGGGATGTAAAAGAACCACCAGGGACATAACAAATCTGTGGCAGTGACCACCTGTAGTGTCTGTCCTTATTCAATATTATCCCTGAAAAGCCCTGATAGGGAGTCAGGATAATTAAGTATTTTGATATAATTGCATGTATGTACATATTAAGTCATTACCTGACGGTGACTTGGGAACATCTCTAGAAGCTCTCCTCTCTGTTCTCTCAGCCCGAGCCATCATTTCCTGATACAACAACATGTCATTAAACCAACTCCATTCTGTCTGTGTACAAATTGATACAACTTCAATTGTTTTGTTATCAGTATAAGATACAAAACTCTTTTCTTTTTTTAGCATATCCTCATCTGTAGCTTGAAAAAAGACTTCTCTTTTTCCCTATCACCTGCTGCAGAGGATGTTGAACTAGCAGAGGATGGTCGACTACTTGAGGAGTCTTTGTTGAAAAAAATAATTTCTTGTGATGTTGGATCTATTTCCTTTGGTGTTTGCCCTGTATCCTTGTTCACTTCCAGTTCACCTTTGTCTGACTCAGGAACCTCATCTGTTTTGTGGGTATTTTCAGATGTGGCACAGATGCCAGATGGTGTTTGAGGTCCTGAAGACTTCCCAGGGTTTCCTGCCCCCCTAGAAGCTGGGGATCGCCGACTAGTCGAGGAATCTTTGTTAAAGAAATAAATTTCCTGTGATGTTGAATCTACTTCCTCTGGCACTGGTCCTGACTCCTGAGTCATTTGTTGGTCACCAGTTTCCTGGCTATTTTCAGAATTATCTTGTCGAACCTCGCATGCAGCTATTAACATTCCACGCATACCAGATTGAGCAACACCTTCTGGAAACTTCCTAGGGTTTAAAATCCCCCTGGCAGCAACATCGGCAGAAACTTTTTCTGGATCTTCTTGCTTTAAACTTTCTTGTTTTTCTACAGACACGTCCTCTTGAAGATGTTCTGGGGAACTAGTCTTGCTTATTACAGACGAGGAGCTTGAATCTGGTCGCGGGATTTCTTCACTCCGAGGTATTGAATCTTTTTTAACTCTCTCGTCTTCACTCATGTTACTGTAATCTTGTTATGTAAAGGAATTCAGAAAAAATGTCAAAATCAACACTTCGCCGGCAGCTGGCTAACCAAAGTCAAAAAACTCCAAACCGAAATGACTTTGCCGCAAAAGTCAATCTCTGGTGCGTTTCTTTTCCCTCAGCTATGTCAGAGGGTAAGTCTGTTCTGTCCCGTAAGTGGATTGCTATCTAAAATTGCAATCGATCGCGCTAAAACACCGACAAATTAGTTGAGAAAATCCATTTCTTTCTCCGCGAGAGGCCAACCATCAAACTGCACAAGTCAGTTTCGGTTGCCATGAGCAGCAAGCCTCGGATTCAAATGCCAATAAATTGTACTGTCAGGGGAAGGGTTATCATTGAATCGTTGGGTGGTCTCAAATGTCATTTTTGGCAACTTTTCCTCGATAAACAAAAAATTTAAAAACTATAATCGGGTCGGGTAAAAAAAGAACCTTTTTCCTATTACCAACTGACGAAGTTTCTCCGATTCCTTACGGATATTTCCGATTTTTTCCGACGACTGGTTACTTTTTCAGTTCCACGTGGGGTAGTACGTGCGGGATGGTCAGGGTACGGTATGGTAAACAGTAGCCTTTAGAGTGAGTACTGAAAAAGTTGCTTCAGTGCGCACGTTTCTGTGAAAGTCGTTAGAACATGTGCGTGGCTGTCGGTCAGAAGGAAGTCAACTAGTGATATTTCGTGGTCTTCCGGAGTCAAACAAGCTTCCTTTCTTCCTTCCTGTTTGCTAAATAAGCTTCTGAATGCCTGGAGAGTCTGGAGAACCTGTCGAAGACGAAGCTTTCGTCAGCCTCGTGACCAACAACAGCTATGCAAATGGCGCGCTAGTTCTTGGCTACTCCCTAAGACGTGTCAACACAACGAGAAAATTGGTACTGCTCGTTGCAAGAGAGGTCCTCGAGCCAACCAGGTAAGAAATGCAGTCATTTAGGAAATAAAATACTGTAGGTGATGCTTAAAACGTCTTACTGGGACTGGGAATTTACAGTTCTCTTGGATCTTCCCAGAAACTGCAGAAATTTCCTGAGAGGGAGATGAGCAGAAGTTGCTTTCTCTTGAAACCCGGAGGGAAGATCGAAGGGATCTTTGCCAACAGAGTTGAAATTTTGAATTAAATATATTTACTATCAAATCATTAATGCTTCATTCACTTTTTTGGCTCAGCTCATAGCTCACAGTAAACCGTTTTTATGTACACACTCAGGCGCAGAAACTGATTCACACACTTGATACTGTAGATGTATTAACTGTTTGAGTTCCATCCAATGCAGCAATGCTATCAGCTCCAAGACCTTTTTAATGACCAATGGGCGCCAATTTGTCAAGAGCTCACGTATCTTCCATACTTGCTTTATATGTTTCGGTTACAGTAAATCAGTTTTAATTATGCTAATGTATTTGATACATGTAAAGAAATTTCACCCTCCTTAAGAGTTGGCTTGATGAACCTTTTACAATAATTGTGCACAGCTCATGGATTAGTTATGCATTTGGCAACTCTTGTACTATTCCTTGATCATAAACAACCTTTATCTCTTATTGAACACCATTATTCATGAATAGCAAAATATTATTCATGCCTAAGTGATCTCCCAGGGACAGATATTTTGGATATTAGTGATGGCTGGGAGCTGGGGAAGTCCTTTGTGCAATTTTTGGACTTTTTAGTGAAACATTTTCTGGCAGAATTTATTTTAGTTTTATGGAGAGCTCCAAGCCATCTCAAACTTTATAATTTTATTTTTTTGGTGTGTGTATTTATTTATTTATTGGGGTGTTGTTTTACCACAACTTATAAATACATTGTGGACAACAACATGGAAATTCAGCATTACAGTGATAGACCTTACTACACTTGCCAGTTGAGCACGACACCACGCATGTTTCCACACAGTTTTGACATCAAAACTTTGACATTTCTGATGGCAACGAGAATGTATCCAATGGAAACAAAGCAACATTCCGGCATTCATTCTAGACAAACTGTTGCATTTTTAAAAACGCGACAGTTTCCATTGGATACATTCTCGTTGCTATTGGAAATGTCAAAGTTTTGACGTCAAAACTTTGTGTGGAAACTTGTGTGGTGTCGCACTCAACTGGGAAGCGTAGTATCAATGGCCTTGCATGTGCCAAGCAGCACTCAGATCCTGGACAACACTTGGCTTCCCCCAACCTTTCTCCCACACTTATGTTGTCTTTCATATTGTGCATGACATTAACTTTTTGCTGAGAAACGGGCATTTCACACATTTTTTTGACAACAGAGTTGCATACAAACACTGTAATTTCTGTTCTCTATACTCTTTCCATCATAACACACATCCAGCACCAAAGAAAACTTTTGATTAAATAACCTGAGGCCTGTGATTGTGTCAGAGAAACATTATAATGCATTTCCAATCACTTGAATGTGTAGTAGATTTGAGTTATGGAGGGCTCAAGAAAGTAGGGGTAAATTTTTTACAGTATGTTAATAAAGCTAATCCAAGGCTATGGTTGCTTTGATTCAAGTTATCGGAAATGTTGAGAAATTCAAGGTTTATTGTTTTTTTCTTTTTTTGGTGGGGTGGGGGAAGAAAGGTCAGCTTTAGCCTAATAAGCCAGGTTTGGGAGATCTATCAATAAAGCCTAACTTGCAACTTGCTGTCATTAACTTACCTGTGTATCCCCCATCTCCCTGGGATTGACCAATTTAGCTTGTTCTTCTGTGAAGCTCCTAGGATCCCAGTGGATAATCTGCCTCTTGCTAAGCTTTGCCTTTATAATTTTAAGAACACATTTGGGTATGGCAAAGAAACTTGGAAGTTATCTAGCATGACCAAAATGGTTTTGAAATTATGTGTTAATTTTTTTTAAACAAAGTTTGAAAACTTGCTGTGAATCTGTGGTTGCCGGGGAAATATCAAGTCTTAGTAAAGTATGTACAATCCCTCAAATCTTAGGATGGGATATGAGGAAAGGAGTTAAAGAGTATATGTATCACAACAGAGGTTATATACCTGTGTGATAAAGGATGTGATCTTTTGGACATTTTTGTAGTGGTGAGGAATTGACCATTTTGCTAAGTGATGGAAAACACAACTTTAACCCTTTAACTCCAAGCATTTTGCCAAAAAACACCTTTTGAAGCTTGTCAAGCCTTTTTCGGACCAGAATCTAGCCAAAAAGAACCAAAACTCTGTTTGCTGGTGGAGTTCCTTGTACCCTTCTGTTCCTGATGCTTAATATTAGCTTTCCAAGTTCAGGCATGTGCAGTTTCACTGCTCCCTCGCCTTCCACCTTTTGCTTTCTCTCCCTTTTCTTTCACTTTTCTTGCCTCTTTCTTTTTTTCTTGCTGGGCTTCCTTTCAGTGGGAAAAGATTTGGGGAAAACTTTTAGGATCATAGGATTGGATGGAAGGAAGTGCAGGTGGCTAGTGGAACAAGATTTTCATTCAAATTATTTTTGGGTCAACGTCTCTTGCTTTTTTCGTGTTTTCTCCAGCCTGTCTTTCGGGTATGGTTTGAAAGATCTCTTCCCCTTACACATGATACAAGTTAAAGTTGTCTACAAGCCTTAAAATTGATGATGTCACAAGCAGTACAAGGGACATGGTTCTTTGTGGCTGGTTTCAGCCAGTGTTGTAGTCAGTGGGTTAACTTAATATGTGAAACAGAGTGTAGACTTGAGTTTGTTGTTGTTGTTGTTGTTGTTGTTGTTTTTTAACTGAAAATAAGAGGACATGGTTTGGCTGCTTTGTGGTGAGCTGAAAGATGGCAGAAACTCAGCATTGGGTGATGGAAAGAATGGATTTTTTTTCCAAATGGGAGAGGATAGTAAATTTATTATAATATAACTTCCCATTTCCCTATCCAAACAAATTAATATAAAAATTTTAATATATTAAAACTGCAAGGAGGCTTCAGTGGCAATGGACATCAGAAATTCTGATGCAGGTTTTATGCTCTTTTTCAGGGAACGCTTAGCACGAGTATGGGACCACCTAGAAATTGTTGATTTGTTGGATAGTGAGGATACAACTAACTTGGCACTTCTAACAAGGCCAGAGCTTGGGGTTACATTTACAAAAATCCATTGCTGGAACTTGACACAGTATAGGAAATGTGTGTTCTTAGATGCTGATACTCTCGTTGTGCAAAATTGCGATGAACTTTTTGAAAGAGATGAGCTGTCAGCTGTGCCAGATATTGGCTGGCCAGATTGTTTTAACTCTGGTGTGTTTGTTTTTGAGCCATCCAGAGCCACTTATGAGGCTATACTGGAGTATGCTGTTGAGCATGGAAGTTTTGATGGTAAGATCTATCAGCTTAACCAACAATAACCCAGTAGATCCATCTTCAAGCATAGCCAAATAGCCATATCGGGGAATTAATTTATGTGGCTTCAGCTGGCTTTATTGTACAATGATCTGTCTTAAATAGCTAAAGCCACGGCTACACGAGTGATTTTTTTGCTCGCGCCGGTGATGCGATTTGTTTCAAATTTGTTGTGTCACCAGTGCAAGTGACAAATTGAAGGGCGCAAGCTACACGGCCAACAATCTGTGCGATTTTGTCACAAAAGTTTCAACTCTGGCGACCTTTTTCTTGTGATTTTTCAAGTGTCGCATCACTTGTGTGAGGGTGGCTACACTTGCGATTTTCATCCTGCGCTGGTGACGCGACAAAATTTGAGAAAATTGCGTCACCGGCACAAGCAAAAAATCACTCGTGTGGCTGCGGCTCAAAGAAAATTAATTTTTGCTCAGTGAAAAGTCGGAGAATCCAAAGGACATTTTTTCATTCTCAACTGTTGAATGGAAACCCTGTCATTGTTTAAACCTGGACGTCTCTTTGTCATGCCAACAGGTGGAGACCAAGGACTGCTTAATTCATTCTTCAGTGACTGGAGAACAGCTGACATATCACGGCATTTGTCTTTCATCTATAACATGAACTCAAATGCTAGTTATACTTATGCTCCAGCTTTCCAGCAGTAAGCATATTTATATTTTGTATTTTGCTTGTGGTTACACTTTAAGTTTCCTTTAGTAAACATTTTGAATTTCTTCACTGTGACAACAGCAATTTATTTATTCAGACTTTAAGATTAGCGGGCATAGTCATCTTAGATTATACTGTAGGTAGGTATGACTATCAAGGGCCCTGCAAACAATTTGTCATTATCACAAGTTGGTTCTCAATGGTCTTTGCTTTGACAGTGTCATTTAAAATTATGTCTCTTATTTTTAAATTGAGTACAGAAATGTGACAGCTTGATAACGTGTTTTTGTCATTTTGAATGACTGCAGGTTTGGAAGAGATGTAAAAATAGTTCATTTCATTGGCCCTGTCAAGCCATGGCATCACACATACAACCCAGCAACTGGCAGTGTGTCCTCACCATGTGGCGGCAGAGGGTACGTCCCACATGAGCGTTCCTTTTTGCAACTGTGGTGGGATATTTATGTCACATTTGTGCAGCCAGAAATGAGGGTAAGTGAGAAGACTCATATTAGTAAAAGTATTTTGACTGTTTTTCCAGTATACCAACCCTTCAATCTCTTATTAGCTACAATCAGGCTAGTTTTTTGGTGAGGGCATGGCCTTCAAGTTCTTACTATCAGAAAGACTTGTATGTTGAGTTCTTTCTTTAGGAAAGACTCCCACTCCCTCTCTCCTCCATTATGTACAACAGCATCTTTCATCCAAAGTAGAACTTTCCACTTTGTTGTTGAGGGCGATTACAGTTGTATGTAACATTGTATACAAATCCCGTGTCATTTGCCGAGTTTCTACCTCAACATATTCATGATGTTCAATTTGCAGCAGTGTGGTTTGCATAGTAATGTTTTGCCATTAATCCAGCTTTAATCGCTAGAAATTCTTTAATACCTGTGTATAGCTATTTAAATCAAGTTTATTATTTGTAAAGTAAACATTAAATAAGCTTTCACTAATATAGCTTCACAAAAGACTCTAGTGCAAAGTATAATGTAAAAAGAAAAAGAACTTTTTTAGTGCTGTAACTTAATAGCTTTAAAAAAATGGTTGTGGTGTTTATTAGCCATGTTACTGTGAATAAATATAATTCATGTAGAAGAAGTGCTTTTTGTTTGTCAGAACCAACTTGCTGGATCAGTTTGAGTCAGTTTATGAATTGTGGCATTATATTCAGTTCGATAGTTCTACCTTTCATTTAAACTTGTTCAGTGTTCATAACATTAACAGAATTTGCCATTTTCAAACTAAAAGAGAATTGGTTCATGAAAATGATGTAGCCTTTCCAAACAGACAAGTCTGAGTAGTTCTGACAAATGGTTTTAGCACTCTAATTTAAACAAGTGGGTGTAATAGCATGTTATTTAATGGCATATTGTTATTGTGAAAAGGTAAAAGGAGTTGAGTTCGTGCTTGCTACTAACTACTGACCTGTCTGAAAAGGCTGGTTTACGCATATGCTGCAAGCGCAAGGGTGAGCACAAGAAACCTAAGTATGTGTAAACTGATGCGATGCAAGCAGAAGTGCATTATGCTTGTGCTTATGTTTGCATTATCCTGGTTTGCACATGTGACACAACGACACAAGCATACACAGAGCCTGCAAGCAAACTCTCTGTTGGGGTCTCACACGAGATTAATTTCAGGTGCGAGTCGCGGGGTGGCAAGCGCTGCAAGTGGTGAGAGGGTTCGGGCGGGGGCGAGAGAAAGAGAGCTTGCCATGATGACTGAAGAATTTTCATTTCCCCTTTGCCTGGGCGAAGGTAGCCTCCTTCGCAGACATCTTTGGGCTCGTCACGCGTTCCTTCTCCACAGAAGTCTGCTGAACTGAAGTGCCACTTCCGTTCGCGGCAGTTAGCCAATAATAGTTCGTTTTCCAATTTATGGAAAGTAGGACTTCGACCCCGGGTTTATTTTCACAGACGATGCACGTGAATCGGGTGTCGATTTCCATTCTTACGCAGCTCGTTATTGGTTTCTTCAGAACAAAGGCTAACCGCCGGCGAACGGAAGTGGCAGTTCAGTTCTGCAGACATTCATGGGGAAGGAACGCGTGACGAGCCCAAAGACAGACGTCTGTGAAGGAGGCTAGGGCAAAGGAAAATGCCATTGGCCGAAAAATGACATACCATCAATCAATTATGATTGATGACAGCCCTGCTCAACCTGCTGCATTCCTGGGGACATGTGAAAATAATATGGGAATTAACTCCAAAAATGAAAGCCAAGGGAGGACAAAAAGCTCTTTTTTCCTTTGGTGAAGGATTTCTGTCGACTCTGTGGTTCTTTTAAAGTTGACAAAGTTCAATGCGGGAGCCAGGCCCATCCATTTGAAAAGAAAATTTGTTTCCGGGGAGGAAATAAATTCTTAATTCATCACAGCAAGCTCTCCTTCTCTCACCCCACAACCCAATCCTCTGGCACCCAAAACAAATCTTGTTTAAGACCCCAATAGAGAGCTTGCTTGCAGGCTAGCATACACACTACCACAAAAACAAGGAAATAGAACTATTCCATTTTCTTATTCTTATGCTTGTGACATTGCATCGCATGTGTAAATCACAATAGCACAGGCATAACTTCAAAAAACGAAAAAACAGCCACATGTCAGCATAAATGCCATTTTCAAAATGTGTTGCGTTATGCTTATGCTTATCACTCATTAAACATCCTTGTGCTTATTTTGCTCTTGTTAAGCGCTTTTGAATTTTAAGAATACTAGTGCTATATAAACATTTTATTATTATTATTATTATTATTATTATTACTATTATTGTTATTATTATTACTATTATTATTATTATTATTATTGTTGTTGTTGTTGTTATTCGATTCTCTCCAGTTTTACTACTGGGTAGTGTTGATTGTGTCTCAGCAACTCCCCGTAGCTTAGAGACACAACACTTTCTGCAACAGGTGAGCAGTTCCAAGAATGGCTGATAATTGTACACTTCCAAGTAAGTCAGGTACATCGAGCTTGCCAAACCAGGTCTTTGCACTTTTCGATATGCTTCCAAGAGCACCAATCACGATAGGTATTATTGTGACTTTCGAGGCCCTATGAATCCTTCTGATTTCAAATGCTAGTTCCTGGTACTTTTCCACCTTCTCCTCTTCAGTCCTGGTGATGTTCTGGTCTGCTGGCATCGCTGTGTCAATAAGTGTCCATTTCTGTGTAACTTTATTATCATTATCATTATCATTATTATGCTTGCACCGTGTGTGTAAACCAGCCTTAGTATGACTTCCTTTTTTGCATGTTGGCCGAGTGTGTGACTTATTTAAGCTATCTAGCTGGCAGTGTTAATTTTGTTAATCACCTCTACCTTTGTACATGCTTAAATGTAGACTTAATACTATATTCATGGGTGGACAAGGGTAAATTAAAGCTGTGTATGCTTTTTAGGTAGTCAACGAGGTACTTGATCTTGACGGATTAGTGGCACTTCTCAATTAAACAAAACAGTGTGCCATAGGTTTTTAAGGTTAAAGCATGGTGTCCATGTGTGTTTTATGGATACTTGTTTTGGTGACGCTCATTGAAAATTAACATAATCTTTTTGAAAACTTATATAAGATATGCAAGTTCAGGTACCCTTCTTTTCAATTTCTGGCTAAGTACTTTTTAATTAGTCCTTTTTGTGCAAGCAGCCCTTTCATATGTGTCTTTACCAGTAATGTGGCTCTTAGGGTAAGTAGACATAAGCTCAGTGTTTCAACAGGTGTTTGTTGTTGTCAAACCCAATTAATCAAAAATGCACTCTAATCATGAAACCTCCATAGGCTTTGTACCAGTAAGTCTTGAGGGTTTTGTCTAGGCACTAGGGAGCCTGTGGATTTTCCTTGTTATAAGAGCAATGATTTACCACATGGAATTAGATTCTAAAGGGGAAGAAGGCTATCAGATCACTCAACTATTTTTAGTGGCCTTTTAAAATTATTTTCTTTTTGTTGCTGCATCTGAAACCAAAGAGATAGTAATCATTTGTTCTTTGCTAAAGTGGCATATCAATTTTAGGTTGCAGTACATTGTTAGCAAATCTTTGTTTGCTTTTGAACCTGATGAAATTTCTCATACACTGGGTGATACACAATTTTTTGCAAGTCACTGCAGTACCACCTGAAGGTATTACCCATTGGGATGCAGTTGGAACTCGTCTTTGCTGTGTGGTGCGACCTCGCGTCCACCGCGGTGGTCAAACAGTAAAACCAAGGTAAAGAAGAGTGCAAATGATATGGACAATTGCTGCAGTAAAAAAAGATGTGGTAATACCTTGGCAAATAACAATAGTGACTAATTTCTATTGTGAAGAATAATTTTCACATTTAATTGTTTACACATGAAGTCATCTTTACGGTAATTGTTTACATGTAAAGCTTGTCAAACACGGCAAGGAAAAGCCTGGTTTTCACTAGCGAAGCAAACATTCACCACATTGTACAAGGGTATCTGACCTCTAACGCGAAAACGTAAACAAACAGGTTCTTGTTTAAAAATAAGTCCGCAGTGCATACTTGTGTGGGATTTCATTCAAATTTGATACGGTTTGAATAAATGAGACAAACTGTTTTGTTTTGTTGTTATTCAGTCCCTTTTGCGCAGTAAGGTATTACAGTTATATGATTCGCGTTGTAAACTTCGAGAAGGGCAAAGCAAAAATTTAAGTTTTCAAAGAACTTGGGAAAAACTAACTTGAAGGGTTGTTAAATGTAATAATTGACATTTCAAACACAAGTGATTGTAAGAGCTAAAACTCAAGTTTATTTCAAATTTTTAAAAGCAACAATAGCAGTTACGGTTGAATTAGTAGCAATATATTTGTGATACTCTTGTTGTGCTAGAAGTCTCTTTGTGTACATTCAAGAGATTTACTTGCAATTTTTTCTTTCTGATACTGACGTTGGTTTGCTAGTCTATTTTCTCTACGTTCAGCAGATTCATTTCCAATTTTTTCTTTTTGATACTGAACTTGGTTTGCCAGTCTGATTTCTCTACATTCAGCAGATTCATTTGCAACTTTTTCTTTCTGATACTGACGTTGGTTTGCCAGTCTAATTTTTCTACATTCAACAGATTCAATTGCATTTTTTTCTTTCTGATACTGACATTGGTTTCCCAGTCTCTTTCTTTACATTCAACAGATTCATTAACATTTTTCTTTTTTATACTTAGACTGACATGCTAGACTTTTTTGTCTTGATTCAACAGATTCACTGGCACATTTCTTTCTCTTTTTTTCACGCTGTTATGATAGCCTTTTTTGCCTTGATGCTTCACTTTCATTTGCCCTTCTATTTTTCCCGTATTCACGTCGAGAAATTAATCGTCTTTTCTTTATGTCTGCTGTTTCATCTGAACACTTTCGTGTTAAGTTATTTTCATCAGTCAAAGTCAGCTGTTCATTCTTCTGTTCAAGTTGACAATCACTGATAGACACACCTTTAATTTCAAAAGGAACAACTCCTGTTTCTAAGCAAGACATTTGTAAATATGACACAAGGTTTTCAAGGCCTTCAATACTGAACAAAGTAGATTTCCAAATGAATGGGGCATACGATAAAAATCCTTTGCATGAGAGTCAAAAATGTTAAAGCTTTGTTCAGAAATATTAAACACTGCAACTGTATTAATACCAGCAGTTAACAAACAACAATTTATTGTAGTTTAGTCTCGACGTTGAAAATACTTCTATCAGTGAATTTTGAAGAGACATGTACGGGCCATTATACAGTTAATGTTTGGTCCCGAGGGAAACAGTCAGTTTTGTGTTTTCCCGAGAGTCCTGATGTTTCCCGAGACGTAGTCGAGGGAAACATCAGGACTCTCAGGAAACAAAACTAACTAGTTTCCCGAGGGATCATACATTAAGTGCTTTGTTAAATACCGAGACTACAGCAAAATAAACTGACAAACAAACAAAGGCGGCACTACAAGAACACGTCTTTCTTCACAAGCCTGCTGAATGAATAATGTACAAATGTCTAAAAGTACCTGAAAAAGTAGAATATGCCTTTTTTATATTTTCCGAATCTTTTCTTCCTATTAAATGCTGAATTTCTTCGGCTGATACTGGCGGAAAACATTTCCTTCTAGTCTCAGGTTCCATAACTTTTGTATTATCGTTGGTTAAACTGAAAACTGGCATTGTTCTCAGGTCCACCTTCATCAATCAAGCTGACATGAGCATGTGCTAAAGAGCATGCCACTTTTTAGTCATGCACTAATCACAATCAATCAAATATTGTAGGGTGGGATTTTCCTGTACATCATTTCCTGTACATCATCAGCAATGGAATATACACATTGTAGCACATCATTCGTGTAAACCAAAACATCACTTCATTCCACATCTTGTACTGTCCAACAACTTGTTTCAAAGTCAGCAAATAAAACACATTTAAATAAAACATCATGAGCATTATATTCCAAAACGATCCTTAAAACGGAATGAGGCATCCTTTGTTTTCAAGAAATTGTCATAAGTGCCGATCCTTGACCGGAATTGTTCAATGAGATACCCATAAGTTTGAGTTCAAGTTAAATGCAAGTAACAGTTTCTTTCAGTTTCTAACACTTTGAGACACATGTGAGACACTTGTGAGATAGTCTGGAGACAATTTGAGACTTTCTGTGCAACCTGCACAGATAAATTCAAAACGACAAATATTGGCTTGCGAAATGACTCCTTTTAAATAAGCTGGCACAAC
Source organism: Pachyseris speciosa (assembly GCA_016490735.1). Taxonomy (NCBI): domain Eukaryota; kingdom Metazoa; phylum Cnidaria; class Anthozoa; order Scleractinia; family Pachyseridae; genus Pachyseris; species Pachyseris speciosa. The sequence continues at coordinate 731,648 of JAEMWC010000403.1, forward strand.
TTGCACCCAATCGAAAGGTCCAAGCGATGACTGTTGGCTTGTGAATAAAGCCAAACAGCTCTTGTGACAAAACAATCTTCTGCCATAAACACCTGAAGAAATAATGGAAGAAAAGTCTCAGATTAGAAACAATGCAGGTAAAAAAACGCAAACGTAATCGGCTTTCGTCTATCAGTTGGAATATTTTGAAGCCAGAATTTCAACTTATATAAGAAATTTTTTGTTTTATTATCTTGCCACACAGAATAAATTACAAATAGTTACAAATAGAATAGAAAAGATAATAAATAGCTAATTTAAAGTGAACATACAACTTTGAAGGGGGGACTGTGGCAGGGAAATCTCCGAGAAGCAAAGCTTATGAGGAATAGAGATCCCCCTCCTCCCCCCCATGGGCATTAAATATTACTAGGCGGCATTTAAAAATAAAGAAAAGACATGTATTTTAAATATATAAGTTTGCTTGGACAAAAAGATAGATATAGTTAAAAGTGTTCTGGTATTTAGGTTGTATCTTGTCTGGCCCTTAAAAATGGTTTGATCACACACTTGAATATATTAAAAGTCGGGCCTTTTTGATGTTGCTCGGTAATAATTATTGTTACGCCGTTCAACAAGATTTGTTTAAAATTAGTTTTGCAGAACTTTTGTCAAATTTCATGGGTCTTGCCATCTCAACTTTTCTTTCGCAACGTCGTCTCGGAGTCTCGATTGCTTTTGCAAGGCTAAGAAGGTCTTGGGGTCGCAGAAAATATATTATTCTCGCAAAAAGTCTGGGATTTTATACCAATCGCCATCCCTTCTAAATTCACACTGTTTACATGAGCCGCTCACTCATTCATGACCACTGTTTCGAAATTTTCATGTTGCTTACAGTGTCTCTTATGGATTCACTTTGATTAGAAAACCCAGCTATTGTAGCCGGCCAGAGAGATGAAGGAGTTGTTTCTTAAAGACAAATCCAGCACCAAAACATTCAAGCGTGCTCAGTTGTCACCTTTTTGTGACACCTATATGAACCTGAAAACAAAGGAAACAAAAGGCTGACACGTCTCTCTCATTACCATCTAAATCCTGCCGTGGCGCCACAAAGATTCTTCACAGTTTCAACTAGATAAAGACGAGGCTAGACAAGGGAATACCACGTCAATGACGCGTGGAGGCCCCACAGCAAGAACGCGGTAAATAGGTCAATACTTTCAGGTGGTACTGTACCTCCATGCCAATTTAGGCTTGTCCGAACAGGATATCATCAATGTTTTACCAATTTTCTTGTAAACTGGAAGTTACAAAGCTAGAGAGGAACTACAGCTAGAGAGTTAGAGATCATGTCAGCAAGCTATGCAGATCTTCAATCTGTCTCATGCATTCCTTACATACATGCAGCTCCTGCATGCCACAACTTTACTCAGGCACTTATTTTACTTGTCTTGCCTAGCAATGCCATGATGACTGGGCTGATGACTCAGCAGCCAGCGATCATTTCCAGCCTGCACCTCATTTTCCTCCTGAGCATCACTTTGAACCAGCCCCATACCTTCCACCACCACAATTTCATCATGAACCTTACATACCCCCTCCTGAGCCATACTCCCCCCCACCCCCATCTCCACCACCTCCTCAACACTATGAACCACCCCCACAACATTACGAGCCTCCTCCACATCATTACGAGCCTCCACCACAACATTACGAGCCTCCTCCTCAACACTATGAGCCCCCTCCTCAACATCACGAGCCCCACCACAACATTATGAGCCTCCTCCTCAACACTATGAGCCCCCTCCTCAACATCACGAGCCCCCACCACATTATGAACCCCCTCCACAACATCACGAGCCCCCTGCACAGCAACCCCCTCCTCAACATCATGAACCCCTTCCAGAACATTATGCACCTCCTCCTCAGCACCATGAGCCTGTTCCACCACCACCCTCACCCCACATACCACAGCATGGCTGGCCAGCAGAGATGGGGCAAGCGCACACTGACCACCAAGAGGAGTATTATCATGTAGGCACTATGTTTTGTTTGGTTGTTGCATGGCATATACCTTGTGTTCTGCAATGAGTTTTGTTGAGCACCTGGTGATAGCGCATCATTATGTTTGTTTGCTTGCTTGCTATTTTGTTTTGTTTGTTTGTTTTTGCATTTTTTTGTTTTGTGTTCCATTTTCTTTGTCCACACTCACAAGCTCCAATCCATTTGCTTTCTATATTTGTGACTTTTTGGGAGAAGCAATATTATTACTCTTCCCTTCGTGATGTAACCAACATGATAAGTGTTTCTCCATTTGATTTTGAGAATTTAAGTTTGCCTATTTTGCCTAAGTCAATCAGTAAGAAATCAGTAAGACAAAAAATTAAACATAGTTGCACACTTTATTTTATAATTTTTTTTGTTGGTGTTATATTTTTGTTTGGTATTTTTCCCTTACCAACAAATGCTAGTTCACTAGAAGTGAAGTTCTTTTTTTTTTTTTTTTTAAATTTGTACTTTGAAAAGCACCTGCCACATAGGACTTTTTTTAGTTGGAAGTGATGCTTCATATGCAAAACTGGTTGTTAGAAGAAGTCGAATCTCAGTGGACCAGACTATAGACCTTTTTCATAATGGTGCCCAACAGCCTTGTTAGCATGTGCAAAATTCAATAGAATTTTTACTTTAAAGTGAGGTTAGGGGTAATTAACATACATGCATAAGAATAATCATATCATCCATCATTATGAAAATGATAATGGATTTATATACTGCACATATCACATAGTTTCATGGTGGTTTACAGTTCTTCTCCAGGGTGAGATCAGACGTCAGGCTGTAAAGGCGCCTCTGGTAGCTGCTATCAGTCCATATTTGATCTCATCCACCCACCCAACCCACACAATGGTCTATGACTCAAGGTTTCCAGTGAGATTGGTATTTCTTGCTAAATAGTTTTAAAAAAGTGTTATGCCTAGTTATGTCCACACAAAGGGTAAACAATAAACAACTTACTGGCAGTTATTTACTTTTTATTATATTGTAGTTTATAATTATTATCAACAATGTAGCATTCCAATAGTAGAAGGGGATACTCTCATTCTTTGGACAAAGGACTAGATACTTGTTAAGTACAACTTGTATGTCAGCCCTTGACCTACACATAATTATCATATAACAACCACTGTCTCAGCCAATTAAATGGAATTGAATTACTAAGTATTGGAAGTGATGAAGGTGTGAGAACTAGATGTTAGCATTGTAAATACGTACATGTACAGCATATGTTGTAGTTCAATTTAATCCTTGGTTCAATTTTTATTTTCTTTTGTTCTTGTGTATGGTAATGTGTGATAATGAATACAAAACAAAGGAAAATAAAAATTGAACCAAGGGTAAATTATTGAACCAGAACATATATGTTACGGTAACTGAAGGAATGTTGTCTCAAAAGCAAGCAACAAAATAGTCTGTTTTGTCAAGTGTGATACAGACTGGTGTTTGTCAATATATTACACCAGCAACAAAGCACTGCTCGACTGAGGTGCTCTACCTATCCTCAAATAGCACGGTTGTTACCAGTGGAGAAGCTATATGTTCAAGAGCTGTTTGTAGTCCACACCAGTTGTAGGGTGCATCATTGTTCTCTTTGTGATCAATGTCTTGGAGTATGTGGAACTGTTTAAAATCTTTGCTGTTCTACTAATCTACTGAGCAAGAACATTTCGGAAAAGTAACATTGGAAAGCTTACATACACAAGAAGTAGAGGTCATTGTGGTCTGTTGTCCCAACACAAATGAGAGCTGGTGCCAAAAACAGCATCGTGCCAAGTGGTTGCTGCCCTTATCAAGTGTTTGAAGCTCAGCCTTCATTACCATGTGCTAGCCTGCAGTTACTGGATATCTTGACATAATTATACAAGATGTGTTGTCCTTCCATGACGAGAAATACATTTACCATTGAAGTGAACTTTGTTCAATTCTGTCAACTTTGCACTTACACCACCAAGTTTCTTGCACTAACAATAGATATAAGGAATTTTGCACCATTCACTGTTTTCATTATTGTACTCCAGTACTTCATATTTGTAAGGAAAACTCTGGTTCAGCATTGATGATTGATGCAGCATTGATACAGCATTGATGGTTTCCACACACTTTAAAGATCACAATGCCAATGGCCAAGGAATTTTCATGTAACTTTCAAGGCCAAAAATATTGTCTGATTAATTATCGACCTGAAGGCAAAGGTAAGTATTACAGATAACAACAGATGCATACATAAATTTAGGTCCGTACATTGTTGTTTACAGGTTGTGGCTGAAGAGGAAAATACAGAAAATACAGCATCTGGGAACAGTACTGAAAGTTGGGATTCTGTAGAACATTCTCCAGAATGCCCTTCCCAGACAGTCTGGTCTGACACCTTTGAGGTTCCTACTCAGAGCAACAGTCCTATCATGCCACAAACAATGCCTACATACTCTTTAGAAGCAGTAACATTTGAACAGGTATAATCATGAAGTAATGGAGCACTTGATTATTGGCTTCATTAAGGTGTGAAATTAGAAACGAATGTACAGCCCCAGTTCTCACATCTGAGTCACATCTGTGTCCCTTTTTATTTGAACAAGTCATATAGGTTGAAGCTACATTTTGATAAAAATGTAACAGTCACCAGAGTATGACAAATGCCATTATAAGGTTGAGAGTATCCCTAACAAGTTTCCTTATGATTAATTGTTTGTCTTAATTAATTCACATGCTGTTAAAATATTGGTGAAGGGAACAATCAACTGTTAAAGATCTAGTGCAACGCAACTCTTGAGATGCATTTTAGTCTAAACTTGTTATAAATCTGGAGGTTTTAATGGTGAAGGGAATCAAGATTAATTTGATTTAAAGTTTGAGCAATCTTTTGGCATAATATTAACTTGTAATGTTTTGGAACTGTAGGCTTAATTGAATTTGCTGAAAGCTGAGCAATAGCTCCACTGCACCTCCCCACAAAAGACAAAACTATATGCAAGGAAAATATTTCTCAAAAGCCTTTTAGAAATGAATTGAAAAAGAAGTTGTCTTGCCATTGTTCTTTTAGTTTACTTTTATGCCCCCCCCCCCCCCCCTACACGACCAAAACTGTTGAATAGAAATGAGGACTAGCAATTTCTAACTACAAAAATATGGTGGCTGCACACCCCTTCCTCCTCCCTCACCCACACTCACCCACCCCCACCCCCTGCCTGATGGGAGGGGCCCCATATCTGGATTTTGCTTTATTATGAAATTATTTCTTGCTGTTACGGTTGTCATTTGCAGAGAAATGGACTGGGATAGTCCTTTGTCTGCAAAGTTGAGGGCAGAAATCATTTAAACATAAATGTGCAATGTGTGCATACTTTGCTGTCATGTGATTTGATGTCAGCTCTACTGTGAACATGCAGTGTTTTTTGTCTGCAGAATTAGTTTGTGAAAGGCCAGTTGCTTAACAAAAATTCCATAGAGAGAAAATCTTTGGAATGGACACCTAATTTTTGTCTGAGATTAGAGGTGTTTTCTGTTAGACTTGTTTGTCAGAGCTGTCAGTTTCCAAATTGAACACATCTTTTACAAAAGCAAATTCTTTAAAAATAATTTAATGATACGTAATTTTTAACAATGGTTTGTGCAGAGTTGAAAGAAATTAGAAGAGTGGAATGTATTGTCTCTAATGTCTACTTGTCCACAAACTGACTACCCTCTGGCAGTCTAGGTGTTGCAAATTGAAGCCCCCCATTTGGTCTTCTGGACAAAAATCAGGTGTTCATTGCCAATGTGCTGGCTTAATTTGTGTTCAGTAACTTCTACCATGTGTTCAACAGGGGGGTAACCATGCATTTTTTCAGAGATAATCATGCAACAGTAAATACCTCTAACTAACAGAGTTCGAGGACTGTACTGTAAGTTATGGACCAAGCTTTTTCCTGTTGATTTATGGCCCAAGCGTGAAGCGCGCGGGCCATAAATTAATGGGAAAAAAAACAAGGATCCCTAACTTACAGTTATTTATTATCTCAGATATTTATTATCTCTCTAAGGTTTATCAGGCGCGCAGGAAAGAAAGCTAGTTGAAGTCAAGCAGGCCGTACTGTAGAATATGGCCCACAAAATTGACCAATCACAGCATGCATACTAAGTGAGAGATATAATAAGAAGGTGTAACACTGTGAACTCACATGTTTTATGGTGTTGGTTTTAGGCTGATTCCCTTGCCAATGAGCTTGCTGATATCCATATTACTGAAGAAGTGGAAGAACTTGATCCAAAAGTTCTTGATTTACGACATCGTCAAGCTTGGGAAAGTGGCGAGATTGATTACCGAGGCCGAGACAAGTTCGAGTGCATTCTGGGGAGAATTCAAGAATGCATTGGAAGTGTGTTGCGTGATCCAACAGATGTCCCTACGTTCTTGTTTTAGGCAATTTAGCAATACCTATTTCTTGTTGAGGAGACAGTATTGTAACACTATGATGGAATTGGCAAAGTGATGTTTTAAACGAAAAGTCAGTGTTTGCAAGGAGATGGCATGTTGTAATTCTATATAATTCTGGCCAGTGATTTATCACTTGCAGTCTTTACAAATTTATCAGGTTTGTAAGGGCTTCAAACTAGGAGGACTAGGAGGGTAAGAATAAATAATAGATATTGAAATTTTTTTATGCAAATGTATCACATTTGTGACAACTTTGTAGTCACCTGAGGGATGGGAAGGGGAGCCTTGGCCTTAGCAAGGTGTAATGTTGTCAGTATAGATAGATAGTTGATAGTGATTAATTAAACAGATGGAAATACCATGAATAATGGTAATTGAACTGAGTGGAGTGCGATTTGGTCTGAAATCATACGCGTGATTTCAAAATCGAACGAGCGCACAGCAGGAGTTTGATTTGAAAATACAAGTATGATTTCAGACCAAAATTGCATGACACGAAGTTCAATTACCACTTTATTACACCCATTTTGAATTCACACAGTTTTTTGTCGATATTAATATTTGTTTATTCATGAAATTTGATAGGTTAGTATTATTTCACTTTCATTTTGATGAGTTACAAAAAGGATGCCAATTTAGAGTAAAAAATAATGCAATTTGGGAATAAATTGCACTGTTGAGAGCCAATCAGATTGCAAGGATCACCAGTGATTTCAAAATGGGTGTAATGAATAAATAAAGTTATCCTTTCCTTTCCTTTCCTATCCTGTCCTGTCCTATTCAACATGATCACCCGGGAGGTGCACCCTTGTATGGGCTACATAGGTATGTGTGGCCGAAAGGGTATGGTTTTTTAGCCATTTTGGTATGAAATAGGGTATGGTTTGTGCACTCTAGTCTTGAATTGGGATGTTTTTTTAGAAGAACCTACTTCTTCATCATTAGGCAATAAGACCAGCAACAAAAGCCAAATTATGTTTATGCCAACCGTGTACATGCCATTATAGGGTATTGATTTAAGGGTCAGGTCTGAAATGGGTATCAAATTTTTGGTCAGGTCTGAAATAGGGTAGGGAAAATCACAGATTTTGGTCTGAAATAGGGTAAGGGTTTCAGGAAGTGGGCCGCACACCCCCACCGTGGGAGTACCCCCTAAGGCATGATCATAAGACAACATGTTCTAACCCTGTTCAGTTGGAAAGGTGTGGGCCTTGGTGGTGTTAGAATTGATAAATTTTGACCAATAGGATGACTACCTGTATGTATATTAGGCAGTGGTCTTTTTCTAAATTAATTTTTAATGTTTGAAAGGTGTCTGCCAGTCTAATTCCACATGACGTGGACCGCATCATTTTTGTGGCTATCTAACTTGTAGATGTAAATTTCTTTGTTATTGTTTGTTATAAGTTTTATTTTTAGTTATAAAGAGATAGTTTTTGTATATATTAACGTGCTGTTTTAATGGGGTTTTGTTTAATTCCAGTCAACAGTAACTAAACTAGGCTCAGTTAACTTTAACCTGGGATTAGCAACCTCGTTCCCAGGGCTGAACAGGAAAGACATAAGGAATGAGGTTGGGGCTAAGCTTTATCGTGCTTTGAACAGCTGGGCCAAGGTCCTTTATGGGTACCCATGTTAGGTTTTCTTATGGGCACCCACAGCTAGGCCCCTGAGTGCCAACTTAAGGGTTCCTTTGTGGTAACCACGTCAGAGTGCCCTCATTAAGGTCCCCTGTTAATGCCCTTATACATGTATGATGGCCTGGTGCAGTTAAATTTGTCTTGTATCAACATGCTTAATTACACTGCTCTCCATATCTTTCTGAAGGCACTAGCTAGAATTCTGTTTTGACCATTTTCACAAGAACATTTGGGTATCATTCCCTTTATTCTCATGACCTGAATGTTAGATCAAGTGGTGATATTGTAAGGAGAAGTTATATGCTGCTCACTGTTAGACCTTAAAGGGTTGATATGGCTATGTGTAATATGGGAGCTATAGCATACTGTTAAAAAGTTATCTTGTGATTCCGACCTTATCACTCCCAAATTATTCAAAATTGAAACATCTACTTTACCGTTATTGAGATTAAGGTTGCAGCAGGGAATAATGAAAGTGTAACAAAATGGGACAAGGGAAATAGGTTTTGTGTTGAGTGTCGTAAAACCAAACCAAAGCAATTACTCTGATCAATCACAACAGATCGAAAAAGTGCAATGAGCCAATCAGAATACAAAGCAATTGCATGTAGCTGGTGCAAAGGGCGGGAAAATATGCGCATACAAGTCACTATTGGTTTTGGTGTTGCTTCTCATTGGTTGAGAAAGTGGCGCGAGTTTTCCTGGCCAATCAGAGAGCCAGACTAAAGCAAAACGAGAATTTTTTCGACAATTAATGAAAAACGACTCTAATGGTGACTACACAATTATGATTCGATGATTATAGCAGAGTTTAATAAATAGTAAGTTTTATTAAGATACAATGTAGTCCTAAATTGTAGTCCTATCCTCGGCGTGTGGCTGGAGGGTAAACTTCCACGAATGAATTGATAGATCTGCTTACTTTTTCAGGGTCATGAGATTTGCGTTTTCATAGTTTGATCGGATTTTCAAAAATGTTCCGACCATTTCCAAACGTTTCCGAAGATGCTTCAATTATTTACGAATATCGCCAAAGATGTCCCAACCATTGCCGAACATTAACAATTTGCAACTTTCTAACGTAGTCGGAAACGTCCAACATTGTAAAAGATAGCCCGAGTTCGTTTTCATTCGATCATTTAACTTCGAAAGTGAACTGAACTTAAAATGTCATTGGGTTTGGTGAAGAAGTGGTCCAGATTTGAAACCATGCGTGAGATGATGAATCCTGGAAAAGGTCAACTACAATTTTTTTTTTCGTTTGAGGGAGGAAAATTACGCGGCGAAGCCGTGTCAACGGCGCTTTGCGTTTAGCGGGTTAACCGCACCTCGCTAAAAAAAATAAAACCTCTTGTCTCCCAGGGTAAATAAAACTTTGATATGTGGCAAGAAATTGTCCAAAGGTTTTTTTTTCTGAATTTTGCCGCCAACTCTTACGGGTCCAAATATTCTCTCGGTTACAGTACAATTGATGGTTTTCGTCGCTCACACCACCGGTGCGGCTTTCCGACAGACGTATAATTCGTTTAGGCCTAGGAACGCAGACGTCTACGGTGACGGGCCCAAAGAGGCTACCTAACGCTGCCGCCTGCTTCATACGTCGTACTGCAGACCACTGTGTAAGCAATCTGGTCTACTTTTAATGCCATTCCCCTCTCAAATTTCAGTGTTAGCTCATGCAGTTGGTGGAGTACCGGACTATCGTGCGAGAGGTCTCTGATGGGTTCACACCCCAGCCGGAACAACACTCAAAATCTTTCAATAATATTGAGGAGAAAGTGCCGCCTTCGTAATGACATCTAAAAATGGTCAGACTTTCTAGTCTTCTCGAGTAAGAACGATAAACCGTAGGTCCCGTCTCACAACACTTGTTCCTAATAATGAGGGTGGTAAAGGGTATTTCATGAGCCGTGAATTGCCTTTTTAATTTCCCGTGAAATGTGAAATGGCCGTTTTTTTCCTCGTGAAATGTGATTGTGGTAATAACGTGATCCGTGATTTTTGATTATAATTGTCCGTCAAATGAGAATCGGGTGTTTAATTGACTGTGAACTGTGATTTCGTTTCATGTTTCTTTAATTTTGAGAGAAATTATAACAATAGATGCCATATGGTACAGTACAAACTATACTGCGTTCCATTGCAATCTGAAACGTCATTCTTGACCCTGGGCCGTGATTGTCATGGAAACCTGTCTGGGATAGCTTTGCTCATCAATGGAAACAGCCTCTGAAGGTCGCGAGATTCTACCAAACGTAACTGTTTTGATGAGTTATATTGCAGGCAGTAACAAGAAATCCTTAATCCACAAGGTGAAGGTCTGTTTTTCAATGTTTGCCACGTTAAATCATAAGCCCCAAAATTAAACAATAACTGCAAGCACATTCTTACCTTATATCCTGTGTGCATTTGTTTGTTTGTGGTTGTTTTTTCGCTGTTCACACCCTAATTTAAACTTGCATTGTACTGTAAACATTTAGTAAAAAACATGTTCTTTCACCAATCTCGTTACAATCCCTGATGAAGTCTGTGTGATCAGAGGAAACCGGTCGAATAGCAAAGATGTTAACAAAAGCTGTGGCTGTGTACTGTTCACTAGTTTGTTTTTTTTTTTTTTTAAAGCACATCAGACAAGGGAGTGCTTTGACTGTAGTTCTTCTGACCAAAGTAAGGGATTGTATGTTTTATTATGTGGGATCAAGACCCCCCTTTACCACCCTCAATAATCTGCGGGACGTTAAAAAAAGATTAGGGGACGTAGTTCCCGGTGTGGTGGTCTATGTATCTCTCAGCTGTTTTTCACATTCATGCGTGGTTTGGGTGGGTGGGTGAGATCAAATATGGACTGATAGCGGCTGCCAGTGGCGTCTTTACAGGGTGACATCCGATCTCAACCCATAGAAGAGTTGTAAACCGCCATGAGACTATGTGATGTGTGCGGTATACTGAATCCGTTTAATACAGTTACCATTGTGTGTACTGATAGAATCTCTCTCTGGACCTAAAACGTCCCGCTAGTGAGCATAGGTCCGGTTAGTTCGTCTGTTAGTTTCTGTAACCGACTATAAGGTTATTTGAACAAGAATAGCAATTCAGTTAGAAGAGCCATCACTGTATTAGACAAATTTGGTGGCATATCTGGCCTAAGATTAAACCCATCGAAAACCAAAGCTCTGTGGCTTGGACCTTGGAGACATTGTAAAGAGAAACTCTTTGGATTCAAGTGGCCTGAAGAGCCTGTTCGAGTCTTAGGGACGTACATTTCTTATGATGAAAAGCGAAATGAAAAATATAATCTTAAGACAAAACTACAGAAATTGCAAACGGTCTTCGACATCTGGAATTGTCGCAATCTTACATTATTTGGAAGATGTCTCATAGCCAAAAGCCTTGGAATCTCGCAGCTGGTTCATACGATTTCAAGCCTTAACATCTCTAATGACTATATCCATGCTGTAAATTCTCTGATTTTTAAATTCATCTGGAAAGAGAAAAAGGATAAAATTAAACGTAAAGTAATGGTCTCTGACTACGACAAAGGAGGTTTACGCGCACCTAGTATAGATGTCATGGCAAAATCCTTGAATCTAGCATGGATTTCCAGACTTCTATCGGAAGAAAACACTTCCGAGGAATCCTGGAGGGTCATCCCCAGCTACCTGTTTGATAAGTTTGGTGGCCTCAACTTTTTGCTGAGATGTAATTACGACGAAAAGTTTCTGGCGCGGATCAAGTTACCCCAGTTTATAAATCAATCCTCCAAATTTCTTAGAGCTTAAATCATCCTACAAAGATTCTTCAACTCAGGAATTTGTCTTATTTAATAACAAAGAGATTCTGTTGGATGTATCTACTATCTTCTATAGAAATTGGTTTGACAAAGGCGTTTACCTTATCCAAGACCTTTTGAATGTGGATGGTAAATTTCTGCGGTACCCAGAATTAATAGAGAAATACCATGTAAAGTGTAATTTTCTTGTCTATCTGCAAGTTACATCAGCAATCCCGAGTCATCTCCTGGAGAAGGCGAGGGACACCACAATAGATAAAACAAATTTCTTGTCAGAATGCTTCCACTCTCTACAGAAAATCTCTATAAATCTCCTTGCAATGAAAAATAAAGATTATTATTGTTTATTCATCAACAATGAGAAAATCGAACTCAAGGCAAAAACAAAATGGGCTCGGGACTTACAAGTATACCAAATCCCTCTAGAGTCGTATTTTGGCGATATTAAATGAATATGCAAAGATAATAAGCTAAGAGAATTCTACTTCAAACTCCTACATAGAACGATCGTTTCCAAAAGGAGCTGTTCATATATGGTATAGAAGACAATATGCTTTGTGAAAGGTGCCAAATGAATGACTCAATAATTCACTCTTTCCAAAATTGTGCTTTGACTAAAACAATTTTTTTCGGAAGTTATAAAATGGTTCAATAATGAAAATGCTACCTCCCTACGCTTTCTCACAGATGGAAATATTATTTGGTAGAAAAA
>JAEMWC010000404.1:0-80000 GCA_016490735.1 Pachyseris speciosa
TTCAAAAATCCCCTTTACCTTCCGTAAGAAAGGAAAATAATGCCCATTGGTGCATACTCAACAATTGGATAGTATTTTTCGCGCAATCTATTTAGCTAATTACAATCTAGATTGCCCCTATTTACTTCACACTGAGCATTTCGTTCATACTTCACAGTACTTCGCTCTCGAGTTTTGGCGAAGGAAAACGGTGGCTAACTGCAGCTTTGTATCAGCTGGTTTGGTGTATAAACTAATCATCAATTCCCGGGGCCCTCTCCTCCCCCATCCCCTCCCTCCCCCGAAAAAAATTCCAAACTATTCTATTCCTGCCCAGTCCCTTACCTTTTGCGGAGATTTAACGAAAAATCTTCAAAACTTGGCAGTTACATAAAACTGGACGACCGAGCAGAGCCGTTTCATGTTTCTCTGGACAATTGTCGGATTAGCTCCGAGATGATTCGCTCGCGCTTTATGTACACTCTATAATCATTTGGTTTTATCCCCGCGTTGCATAATAAAAGGTTATACTGTCATGAATAGCATTTAGATGGAGTTTGTCTTCACTTCTCTACAATATGAAATTGCCGACTGGAGTAGATATATTAGAGTGCCACATCCGTTAAAAGAACCATCACCGACAACGTGGCTTCCCTTCATCTCAACATAGTTGTCTCTATCAAATGAAGAATGATCCTCGCAGTTGTGAACGCAATTTATGCAATTGCGAAAAGAAGCCTGAAAAAAATTCAGGACTTCAACGGGGTTTGAACCCGTGACCTCGCGATTACCGGTGCGATGCTCCAACCAACTGAGCTATGAAGCCACTGACGTTGGGAGCAGGTCAATTGTGGGTTCATATGTTCCCGTGAAAGAAAAGAGTGTGAATGATATATGAAATGAATCATATATGAGCTGCGGAAATGAAATCAAATGAAGAATGATCCTCGCAGTTGTGAACGCAGGCTTCTTTTCGCAATTGCATAAATTGCGTTCACAACTGCGAGGATCATTCTCCATTTGATTTCATTTCCGCAGTTCATATATGATTCATTTCATATATCATTCACATAGTTGTCTCTAGTTGCAAAATTATAGTTAACAGTTTGCCTGAGTGTGTTTTTTCGCACCCAAAAACTAACGTCGGAAAATGGAGGTCAGCAACCGAAATTGAAACGCGATTTTTACAACGCGGAACTAAAGAAGCTAAGACAGACTTGCAGACAAGTGTGTTTAGCCTCTCTCCAAAGGGGAGGCCAATCCCTCCCCCCTCCCCACCGCTAATCCTTTCTGAAGCACCGTAACCATGACGTTACACACTCTTGTGATCTGCTATCGGAACCCGCCTCGAACTAAACTAAACGCGCCAGTGGAAACTGAACCGATTATTCACGAAATTTATTTCAATCCAGCTCCACAGGGATGGCCATTTACGTACATTTTGAGTTTGTTTTGATTAGGGGGGGGGGCGAATATGGAGGTGAATCACGACGTTTCAAGTCGTTTTGACTTTGCTATGGTAACCCAACAACAACAACAACAACAACAACCGAAAACTTTATTTAAACTCGGTAATTGCATAGCACACAAGGTGCTAGTTTGACCGAGGTAAATAAATCTAAAAAGCGAAAATACTTAAAGGATAATGTATAAATCAATACTAAAAAGAAAGAATTAAAAGCTATAGTGATAAAACTATAATATACAATATAAGTAACGATAAAACTATTTACAATATATTCATAAAAAAGCAGCAAGATCAAATTTAGATAAGAGGTGTTCAAACCTCCTGAGATCCTTTGATGTTCTAGTATTATCGTCAAGACAGTTCCACATAGAATGACATTTGGGAAGTGCTAAAATATGAGACCCCCTAAGATCATATGTTGTGGCGCGTAACTGAAAAATATCTTTAACGTACGATGGAATTAAATTGTATAATGCTTTATAAACTAATGGAGTAATATTTTGAAGTCTACGATAATACAGTGAAGTTGTCTTAGCTCTTTGGAACCCGCCGATTATTCAGTTGGGTGAATACGGAGGTGAATATGGCGAGGGAACATGTGGGGTGGGCATAAGGCGTGGGAAAATGGGGGGGGGGTATATATGGGGTGAATATGTTGGGGTCAGTATTCTGAGAAATATGATGAGTAAATTTGGAGTTGAAGTCAGTATTCGGAGAGGGATGATGAATAAATTTGAACTGTACATAGACACATGCCAAGAGTAGAGGTTAAGACAAGAGATTCAATAACTTAGGTTGGGGGAATCCGTAATTACGTTCTAGGGGGTGAATGAGGGGAACGAAAATTGGTGTGGGTGTTGAAGAAGGAGTGGGGGGTGGGTGGGGAGAGCTTGGGACTTTTGATGACAGTATTCGAATGAGAACGTAAATGACTGTGCTCTCAGTATAGTGGATTCGCACAACGATCCGGGTGGTATCGCACTTATCCGATATAAGGAAAAGACAATGTCTTACAAAATAACAAATCAAATGGGAATTACGCGATCAACGGGGGCCAATATAAACAAAGAACGTCACCCTATATTAGTACAATTTAATTACACTTGAACTAAAGCACGTCAGCGTGAATTGATGACTTAAAACCAAATTATAAATGCTTTACTTGCGCCAGATAAATACACTTTGAAAAGGAATTACACGTTATGGTGATTCTATTTTCAACCCTCTTGTTCCATTACCGCAGGGGTTTGGACATCTGAATATGCGATCGTTCAGGTGTAACTTGAAACAAGGTGAAATAAACGTGTTGAAAATAATTTTGCTTCACACTTATTCCTTTGACTCCTTTATGCGGAAAGTTCATTTAAATTTAGAGAGTTTAAAGAAAAGAAAAGTAACCAAGTTTTACATCAGATGATATAGATCATTTCTGCATCACGCCACCTTTGTTGGCGCGGATGTCTGCAGGTAGTTTAAACTCGTCAAAAGCGTTTCTATTTTAAGTAAACAATTACCGTTATAAACAAGAGTAAAATCTATCTGCGACCGAAATGACTTAGGGGATTCCTTTGGGAACGATCTTTTACAATTTCAAATTTATTACATATTTTCATTTCAACGTCATATGGTCAAAATTGGCCCGCAGGAGGTTCCTAATAGAAATCTATTTGGCCCCGTTTTGGTCTTAGAACAAACCTGACGATTCTCTCAAGGTAGACTATAAAGCTCCGGCTAGACGGGGAATAGCCTTGCCTGGAAATGTTTTGGTGACCAAACATCATCAAACATTGTTTGGTAACCAAACATTTTAGCGTTTGGCCACCCTGTTTGGTCTTGAATATGCCGAATGATCATTGCAGTTAGGGCCGGACTATTAGAAAAGTGATGGGGGATGGGGTAAATACAAAAAAAATCATGCAAGGGAAGGTAGCTGAAAAAAAATTCATGCAAAGAAGAAGTGAAGAAAAACAATAAACATGGCTTAAAAGTGATAAAATTATGTGCTATAACAGTGACCGTCTATCCTGCTTGATTAGTTTGCATTTTAAAGCAAGCACAGCCGAGTTTTGAAAGCCTCGACATTATCAAATTTGTCCTTCATTAATGTCTTAAATTATCTGTTTCGTTCATGATATCGCCTAATTTTGTAACTACGAAAACTACGAAAGCTGACTTGAATTCGCAGCGATTAAAACACTTTGGTTTGCCTCTCAGAACGCTGGAAATCGTATTTCCGAGGACTAAATTTCCCGGGGAAGCATGCCCCCGGACCCCCCTAGATGCTCCTGCCTTCGGAGGTCGTTTATTCGAATTCGCTTTCTATAAATAATCACTCCTCATAGTGAATCTTAGTGACCTCGTTGGGTGTTTGACGACGATGACGAATTAAAATGGAGTCACGAAAAAACGTCTCATTCCATCTGTGAGATACAAGTTTCATTCGGGCAAATACGATTGACAGTAAAGCAGAGGAGTGCGTCTAACGTTATAAAATTAATATTTGTTTGAAGCCTGTTGCAGGCATTCAGATTGTCGGGAGTGTCAAGATTATTAAAGACTGCGGCACTAGAAAATTTCCCCCTCCCGCAAAAAAGAAAAACAAATTAACAAAAAAAAAGCGAAATCAAAAAACGTGCAGGGGGCTTAACCTAAAAAAAAAATCCTGCACAGGCAGTGGCCGTGAAAAAGAAATCATACAAGCTCAAAAAGATCCTTTCAGTTTGAAAGCTCTGTTGTTCGGAGTCAGGTGGTACATCGGGTTGTAACCTCGTCATACTTTCACAATCTTCAACTCCAGAGATCATGTTTCGAATAAGCGCCGCGTATTTATTGAAGGGTGTGGCGATAGGAATATATGGGTACAGTCATAATAATAATAATAATAATAGCAAAAAACAACTCTTTATTAAAAACACCTAAAAATACCTATTTACAACAATCATAGACTAAAAAGTTTGATTGAAATATATAAAGAAAATAATTAAAAGATCCTAGAAAACTAATTTACAAGCTCAACGCCATTAATTGGCTTTCTAAAATTAGCGGACGCACTATCATAGGCAAAAATTTTGATGAAATAAAAATATTACAAAGATCCTAAAATACTAATTTACAAGCTCACTTTCTAAAATTAATGGACACACGTTTGGCAAGCGTTTAAGCGGCAGTCATCAATGAAATCCCCTTGTGGAATTTTGTGTAAGGGTCTCCTGGAACCTCTTACGCAAGTGTGTACCGACCTTAAAATCTCAAAAGAAAGCAATGTTCTAATCCAAGTAATAGTAATGTGATAAGGTTCCTCATTCTTCTCCGAGAGCTTCTCGGCTAGGCATTTGAGGAAGCAGTTGCAGTCGGCTCCCATCCCTCCAAAAACTATTAGTTCCAAAAACCATTAGTTCCAAAACCCATTAGTTCCAAAAACCATTAGTTCCAAAAACTAGAGGAGTGAAAGATCCCATTTCAACGTCCAGCACCCTCTGTAGGTACTTCCGCTTTTCCGCTAATAATAATAATAATAATAATAATAATAATAATAATAATAATAATAATAATAATAATAATAATAATAATAATAATAATAATAATAATAATAGAGAGAGTATAGGAAGCGCCATGACAAGGTGGCCCTGCGGGTACACTGGGAGATGTGGAGGAAGTATGGGGTAGAGTGTACTGACAAGTGGTATGACCACCATCCCTTGCCAATCGCAGAAAATGGAGAAGTGAGGATTACCTGCAGGGCTGTACACAGCGGGGGGCAGGAGGGGGGGCAGGGGGGGGGCAGCTGCCCCCGCCAGGAAAACTAATTTGTTTTCTAACATAGTGTATGATTTTGGTGGGCTATTTCTTGTAGCTATATTGGTCCGAAATCTCAAGAAAACCGACTAATTGACTGAAAAATCTTCCTTCAATGTAAATTCCAAATAATTATTTTGGAAAATCTTTCGAGGCAAAAACCAGTACGAGTTTTCTTATGACAATAATAATTATGTAATTTTGGCTGCCTGTGGTTTAGAATTTGGCGGGAAACAGTTGACGCGTGTTTCATGCCAACGTTTACTTTTCTCTCTCAATCCGCTGGGAAAACGTCGGGAAGAAAGCGCCCGGCTCCCGCTCAACGAGGTATAATGGACTTCTTTGACGCCAGAAAAGGTAAGTATCAAACTACAACGTGTGTTATTTAATACATCTAATACTTGCCTTGGTTGCTATGTTCATTCTTAGCTCGTTGTAGTATGAAAATCGATGAGCCACTTCACAGTTTTGTAGATTGGACAAAACAACATGCCAATTTAACCGTCCAGTGATTGAATACTCTATGAAATTAAGCTTCACTTTTCAAAATTCGATAGCTCCAGGAGGGAGTAATGCCTGATTGCAGTCCGCAAGAATTTCCCGCCATTCACAAGGTGCTGTCAATCTTTTTAACCACGCCTGTCGGAAGCGTCAGTTGCGAACGCTCCTTCTCAGCCCTACGCCGTCTGAAGTTATGGACTCGGTCATCAATGACAGAAGATCTATTAAATGGCCTTGCTATGCTGTTAATTCATCGCGGAACGGACTTCATTCCCACTCCAAAAGAGATCTATGACATGAAGTCAAATTGGAGAAGAATCTAGAACAGCCTAATATAGACTCGCTTTTGAGACTTGGTATGCTGATACCAAAACCTGCAATTTTAGCTCAGTCAGTCCTTCAAGCCAATCTCTGTTCAAACTAACGAAGACTTTCAACCCATTTTTGAAACCATCCATACAAAGTGTTAACCTGCTGTTCACAGTATAGCTCGAGTTAAAGATGGTATATAAATCATCATTGTGTAGCAGAGACCTCGAGGGCAATTTCAAACTAAACAAGGGGCTTATGTCATAATAAATCATGACAATTTAAAACAAAAAGCGTCAGTGTGGTTTATTTCCTTGAGGGTCTTAGAGGCAACCTTCTGTGTAGGGGTAAAAACAAAACGTCCAACTAGAAACCCTGTCTGTATACGGGAGACCCCTGTGAAGGTGTGTGGAGTTTGCCCCCGCAGACAAAAAGTCCTAGGTACGGCCCTGTACCTGGGACATGACTATCTACACAGACAAAGTGCTGAGGCATAATCGGCCAGATATTACTCTAGTGCATAAAGATACACAGAAGTGGACACTTACTGACATAGGGGTGCCAGCGGACCAGAACATCACCAGGACTGAGGAGGAGAAGGTTGAAAAGTACCAGGAACTGGCATTTGAAATCAGAAGGATTCATAGGGCCTCGAAAGTCACCATAATACCTATCGTGATTGGTGCTCTTGGAAGCATATCGAAAAGTGCAAAGACCTGGTTTGGCAAGCTCGATGTACCTGACTTCCTTGGAAGTGTACAATTATCGGCCATTCTTGGAACTGCTCACCTGTTGCGGAAAGTGTTGTGTCTCTAAGCTAGGGGGAGTTGCTGAGACAAAATCAACACTACCCAGAAGAAAAACTGGAGAGAATCGAATAATAATAATAATAATAATAATAATAATAATAATAATAATAATAACCTGTTTAAGGTCAAAACAAAATGTACGATTCGGAGTAATAGTCCTTTAATAGCGAAAGACCGTAATAGCAGGGTGCGAGAAGACATTTCATTGATAACAGTTGCATTATAATGATAACAGATCCTTATTTTCAGATTGACCTTATAACCAACTCTAGCGCAGAAAATATTTGGACGAACTGGACGAAACTATTAATGGCATGAAGACCAGAAAGTTGGCCTTAAAATTTGAAAAAAAAAAACACAACTAAAAGAGAAATTAGATCATTAAAGGGGAAGAAATAAATCCTGCTGCTATCTAAATGCCGTTAGTTGTCGGTTATGACAAGAGTTAGAACAATAGAATTGCACTGTCAGAACCCGGAGCATATGTCAGTAAGTCTATAAAAGCGATCAAGAGTCCGTATTTGTGGCAGTTTCTTGCAATCAAAGGTCTGTAATTTTTGTCGGGGATTCAGCAGCTGTCCATATTAGCGAGGTGTCTGAAATAGCGAGGTGCGTTCTGTCGTGAATTGTAATAACGTCGTGAATTGTAATACCTGTCGTGAATTGTAATAACAGTTTTCGTGAATTGTAATACCTGTCGTGAATTGTAATAACAGTTGTCGTGAATTGTAATAACGTACCTATCGTGAATTGTAATAACCTGTTGTCGTAATTTGTAATAATCCGAGCTGTCGTGAATTGTAATACCACGTTGTCGTGATTTATAATAAGTCTTAAGAACAAACAATTACAAAAGAAAATAACAAAAATGACGCAAAAAGACCAACCTTTATTTTGATCCATGTGTATTTTTCAAAATTTTGAAACACAAAATCCAGCTTACTTTCGTAACATATGTTTGCGATTTGAAATTGAAGCAATTAAGCAACACAACGTTTTAATATAATGTAGGAGTACTTTCTTTCCCTAGATAAAATTGCTCTTGTCTTCTCCAAAATCGTACCAAGGCGTTCTTTTCGACACGCGTGCGCTTCTTTACCGGCACATCAAATTTTCCTTGGACAAGTAATAGCAAGGTGTCATAAACCTCATCACTAATAGGATGAATACACACTTCTCGTGGATCTCTGTCTCTAGGCTTCGCCGTATTGCAACAAAGAAAGCAAGCGAAGAATATTACAAAAAGCACGGAACATTTCCATTTACAAGCCATCTTGATACCACTGTAAAAAGTGTGGAGTATCTCGTGTTTACTTTTGTTTGTTTTAAGAGTGGTGGCAAACGCTCACTCTCATTGATTAAACCTTTACAGCTTAACTGATGAAGACATGCATAGTTTTGGTGGAGGTAAACTATAAAACGAAGACCCTGATTATTTTACCGCTAAATGGTCCTCTTAACGTATGAGATATGTTTTACGACGTTTTGCGACTTTTCAGGATGGTACGAAAGAAAGAAATAAGGGTCTTCGCTTTTGGGGCCTTCGCTCTTCGTCTTGGAGGCACCCTTGGTTGGGCAAAATTATTCCACTGACCGTATTTCAACTGCGTGACTTTTCTATAATACGACAAAAATACGCTTTTTCATAACAAAGTATTTTAAAAATACGAAAGAGATCTTGAGTGGTGAATAAATACATTTGGACAAGGAAGTCTCATTCTTTTTCTCTGCAAGCGTGTTGTCTCAACGTATGAGAGTCACGTACATACTTGACACTAGGTTGTAAATAACAGTTCCTTGAGGACTTTCTTCAAACTGTGTTCCCGCACCGACTGACATGTCAGATCGGCTTTACTACTGCGGACTTGACAAAAGACGGAGGGAATATTACTGATTGAATAGCCCTTGTTGTGTTGGCCAGCAGAGAAGTAATTTTACATCACGAGATTCAAACACGAGTTTCATGGATAAATCCAGCTAAGTTAATTGTTAATTGTTAATTGCTAGTTAATTGTTATTTTCTTTTGTAATTGTTTGTTCTTAAGACTTATTACAAATCACGACAACGTGGTATTACAATTTAGGACAGCTCGGATTATTACAAATTACGACAACAGGTTATTACAATCCACGATAGGTGCGTTATTACAATTCACGACACAACTGTTATTACAATTCACGACAGGTATTAAAATTCACGAAAACTGTTATTACAATTCACGACAGGAAAATCTCTGAAGATTTGAAAGTTACGGAAACAAAGCCCTCACTTGTAAACCAACAATGCGTTGTGTATGAATTTCAATGTAATTCGTGTGATTCGAATTATATAGGCTACACGAGCCGTCATCTCCACCAGCGCATCGAGGAGCATAAATATTCCGTCATCGGGAAACATCTAAAGGACAAACACAACCAAAGATCTAAAAATCTTCACGAGCAGTTTACCACCTTAAAGAAATGCCGCGGAAAGTTTGATCTTTAATCAATATACTCCTAAAACAGGAAAACTATACTAGGAGTTTCAAAGCAAAAATGAATTAATAAATAATAGTAAATAAATATAAATATATATATATATATATATGTACATATAAATGTATAAACACACAATAAAATTAACCTATTAAAATTAAATATTAAAATAATAAAATAACAATAGAAATAGATAATATAATATAAAAACCTACATGCTTGAGATTACAGCTTTGAATTCACCTAATGAGCCAGGAATTAAAGACATAGGTAAACTGTTCCAAGTTCTTATAGTTCTGGGGTAAAAAGAATATTTATAAGTGTCATTCAGTGTGGTAAGTTGGCAAAATGTCGCACAATTAGAAAGTCTTGAAGCTCTTGTACTGCAACATACTTCAGGTGGAAAGGAAATACCGACAAGGCCTTTGTAGATCTTATAAAACATAAACACTTGGTTAGTCAATCTACGGTGTTCCAAGGAGTCCCACCCCAGTGCTTTGATCATTGAAGAAACATGGCTAAAACGGGAATAATCGTTGTAAACAAATCTGGCCGCACGACGTTGGACCATCTCTATCTTGTCGATGTTACACTGCGTGTGAGGGTTCCATACACTACTGGCGTACTCCAGTTTGGGGCGTACCAGTGTAAGATATGCTGTTTGTTTGACCTCTGGAGTACAACCGGATAAGATTCGTCTGAGAAGACCAAGGGTTGAATTTGCCTTCTTACAAATAATATCACAATGATTGTTCCAGGACAGATTGTCATAAATAGATATTCCCAGGTAAGTTCCAGAGGAGACTCTGGAGATAAGCTTACCGTCCAAGGTATAATTAAAATTGACAGGAATTCTCTTACGAGTTATCCCTAAGTGATAACACTTGGTTACATTAAAAGTAAGTTGCCAAGTCTTCGACCAAAGGGAAAGACAATGAAGATCTTGCTGGAGGGCTAGACAGTCCTGATGGGTAGCTACCTCTCTATATAATACACAGTCATCCGCAAATAGACGTAGATTTGATTGAACTGAGCCTGAGATATCATTGATGAATAGAAGGAACAGCACCGGTCCCAAAACAGAACCCTGAGGGACACCAGATACCACAGGTCTTGATGAGGAGAGAACTCCATTAACTGAAACACTTTGTGTGCGACTGGACAGAAAAGCTTTAATCCAGCTGTGCATTTTACCTCTAATACCATAGAAATCAAGTTTGGTGAGCAGACGCTCGTGGAGCACAGAGTCAAATGCCATGGAAAAGTCCAACAAAATGACATCGGTTTGTTGACAAAGATTAATGCCTTTCGCCCAGTCGTGTATTGCAGAAATAAGCTGTGTTTCACAAGAATATTTCTCTCTAAAACCTTATTTATGAGATGCTTTTAATAAGGAAAAAGAGACCGACTCTGAACACTCAAAATGACTCCATTCCAGCGAAACTGTTTATTTAAATTTACCCATTCTTTTGTTTATCCCAGCCTCATTCATTCTAATGTATTTTCTCACTCACTATTCTCTATATAACGCTACCAAATTCACAATAATTTGCATTTGATAATGGTGACATGCCGTCGCCGAAACGTCATGTTTTATCTCGCTACTCTTTATTCTGAAATGAGGCATTACAAATGTTAATTTATACATCGTGCATATATGATAAGGCAGGAGACCTAGCAAGCTCTGCAGAGCTTTTTATAAGATCCCCGCTTAATTATGTTATTAACAATAAAAGTAGTGGCTGAAGGCGGATATAAATGCCGTATATTTGGATCAGAGATTTGTTTTTGTTTTCACCTCCATCATCATTTAAAATGCTTAAATGCTTCTATTTCTTACTTGATCATTTATGAGCAATTTTCTGAACGTGTAATTTTAATTTTTAATTTTCTTAACTCTCCTTTTTCATTAAAGGCCGTATTGCTTTTAAGGCAAACAGCTACCTTTTTAAGCAGTGTGCCCTGGATTTCGCAGTAGCCACGAATTGCGAAGCCCTTCTTGCGCTCCCCAACAAAACCGCCAACTGCGCAGGCTACTCTATGGGCGATGACCGATGCCGCGTAATTGAAATGAAGACTGGGAATGTGTATGAAGAGTTCGCAAGGAATTGTGGTCTATGTATTAGTTTCAAGACTGTGGACATTTCTCTCGATCTCGTTGCCGGCTTTTCTTGCGACAGTTTCTTCATCGTTTTCCTTTCCCGGGATCTGACGAATAGCACGATGGATATCTTACGTTGCTTCAACTGTGGTCACACGGGAAGGAGACACGAAGATTTCTTCAACATAACTAAGATACATCCATCATTTGCCGGAAAAACCGAAACTCATGAAACAGGACAAGGCGAATCCTTGAAGGAGAATACTTTTCTTGTTTGCTGCGATTGTGTTTACGATCGCCTTCAGGAGTGCCAGAGCTGTTCAAAGAAAGCTCCCTTGTGTATGTTTAAAATTGCGGAGTGGTTCAGTGACAAGAAGACTCGTAAGTGCATTGATTGTGCCGCAACATTTGAGGCACAGGAACTTTTTCAGACCGGCTATCATTCCAGTGTCATCATTCGCCAGTGCTCGGTTTGTCGACATTTTAAATATTTACCATCCTTCATCAGTTGGAGCAAACACAAGCCTCACGATACGCTGAAGGATTGCTTCGAGTGCCAGCTTCGTCGCGACATCGTGCAATACAAAAGAAAGGTTCGAGATCGATACGAGCAGAAACTTAAACAAGAACCCATGTTGGGTGATGACAAGCAACGGTCAAAAACAGGTGCTAACACCGAAGTTGTGTCGCAACAGGGAGCCACGTACGCGTCAGTCGTCACCAAAGGACATGCTGGCAGCAGATCGTCTTCCCAATCGTATGAGAATGGCCAGATAAGAACTACAGAAACTGCAACGCAACTGTATGTGCCAACTGAAATCGGGGTTCACAAAGGGAAATGTTTTAGCACTGGATTGAACGGTAAGCGCGATCAGATTTTTGCAGGTGTTGTGTATAAAAGTTTTCCAGGTTCGCCAACGCAGTGGTTTTGTTGCACGAGATAAGAATCAATTTCTCGTAATCGATGAAAAACAGCCGTCATATATTACTGCAAAACAGCGATTGATTTAAGCTTATAAGTCGATCTTAAACACTTACCGGATTTTGTTTATTATAAGGACTTGTCTAGTGATGAAAATATTTTCAGTTTGTTTGTGTTCTTGATCAATATTTCGAAATTGTATGAAAATATCAAGAATCAACCCTTTAAATTGTTGCTGATCCTTTGACAATTACCATGCATTTATTTTTACCCCAAAGTGAATCGGTTTGATTACTTCCGGCTAGCAATTTCAATTAACCTAATACATATTTTTATCAGTCACATCTACATGATAAACATGCAGTCTCACTAAAAAGTTTCGACACGCATAATTTTCTTTATAGTACAGTAGTTTACATTGTATGTTTAAGCTATCGGTAGTTAAACTTTGTAAAGCACTTGGGTTTATTAGTCAGTCTTCGATGTCTTACATGATTGTATGCACATACTGTAATTTTTATCTAAGAATACATGTACATGTAGATGGCTGGGTTGTTTTCCATTATTTTCAGGGCTTCCTCATACATGTATTAGAAACCTCAGCCTGGTTAGCAATATGATAGTGACAATGTGATAACATACATGTACAGACTGTCAGCGATTGTTGTTGCTTAGTTACATGTATCTGTTGAAACTCTCATAACACTTTCTTTATGATGTGGAAAGTGAAGAAAACTGAAGAGTTGCACCTGTACTGTGCCAACACTGTCCCTTCTTTCGTTCATGGATAAGAAATACAATAGAAAAGGTTGTATGTCTTGGTTACTGGGACAATGTGTTCACACTGCAAAAATGTTCAGCCTGGTCACTAGGATCTCAGAAACAAACACTAAAATCCTGATTACTGGGCTCATATTTCTTCTTGTTCAACACATTGAAACTTTTATTTAGGAAATAAGTGTGTGCCAAAATCTTGGTCATTAGGCCAGCCTTGCAAAAGGTTTATATGAGCAGACCCTAAGCTAAAATTGTCAATATTCTTCATGACGCTCTACCCCTACTGTCTAAGCACATACAGTACTGTACAGTGTAAGAGTTGAAATATTTTTGTACAGTAGTTTCTTTGGAGACTGATACATGTATTTACTAAAAAAAATTCAGATGTTTTAGGGTTACTGTCCCAGTAATTTTGTTACCCCTGTATCCTGCGTCCTACGTCCCTCATGCATAAAAATCCCCAAAGACACAACATACATGTAATTCACGGCACGTGCCCTGCAGGATGCAAAAATCGATCGATCGAAAGATGTTTTTGAAGAATATCTTGTTTTGTGTGATTTTAAATCTGTAATAAAACCTACCTCAAGTCAAACTGTGTCGTCTGCCTATAAAATCGGTCCAAAAGTAAATTCTGAATAACTAAATAGAAGCATTTCCATGCAAATACTCCGACCTACCAAGAATGTTCCAACTGTTCCCGGCAGTCCTGGGAGTGACACAGTTGCTGCCAGTGCTTAACCGCACCTGAACTTATCGACCCAGTAAGGCAAGGGTTACAGGTAAATTTAAGTTGTTATTTTAAGAACATTTTTCTTTTAGTCTTTTGTTGTTCTTTAAAACAGAAAGACTGTATTTTAATTTCAGTATGCTGCAATACAGCATTTTGCTATTAAAAAATGACTTGATTAAATGCTAATCAATAATTATTTGTTCCATGGTTGTTTTGTTCCATTTAAAAGTCATTTCGTTCCACAACAAACATAGCAACTGCATTAAAACACAAGTATACAGCTTACCTCAAGCCAAGCAGTGGCAGCAGATCAAGAAATTTGTCTTAAACGTGTCCTTCTCTCCAATCCTCACGAACGCTTGTATGCGAACACTTTAATTGGTAGCAAAGGCTTTGATGGACTGAAGACCTGATCACGCATGTGCAATTAATTGTATAAAATTTGTTAGATACACACGTTTGACAATCACAAACAATCTGTAAGAGACAATACGTATGTTAAAACAAAACTTTCCATCAAACTTCTACACTTGTCAATTGCCACCCCTCTGAAGGAAAAGAGACTTCACTGAGCACTTACAAAGCCAGGTTCTTTATGACCTGTTCAAACAGTGAGCTTATTTACAGCAGAACTTTTAAATTCCGAGTTATCAATTTAAAACTTTGTAAAACTGTTAGTATTTTTGTGGACCAAATTGACCAATGTGTGGAACGAAATGCTGTGTAACAAAACAACCATGGAACAAAACAACTGTAAAGATGGTCTGGTTACGTGAATTAGGCTCATGCATCTTTAGTTTAGGACTCACTGGTTTTTGGACTGGGACTCGCGATTTTTCATGAGATGAGTCCCAGGACTCAACACAGAGATTTGTAACAAAATCTTTGCTGTCCCTTCATAGGTAAGACCACAGTGTCTAATATACTTTGATCTTATTAGGCACATAAGTTACAGTGCAGCTTGAAGATAAGTGAACCAAACATATGGAAAAACATGTACTGGCAAACAAATATAAAAATATGCAGATAAGCATCAACATATGGGCAAACATGGCTCATTAGTACAGCTGTATGTACAAGCTTGCTCATTGACAGTCCTCCTTTTGCTGTTGTGGACATCTGTAGGTTTTGAATATGATACAGTAAATGATGAACAAAAGTTCAAAAGTACTGTGTGGCACTAATACAGGTGAAAGTGTTAAAAACAAAAGGTAGTTAAGTGCCAAAAAGTAGTTTGAAAGACAAACCATACTTTTCAGGCTTAGCCCTTCATCAGTGGTATGTATTCTAAACAATTTGAAATTGCACACGCCAACAACCAATACGTGAGGAATGACAACGTTTGATTTTTAAAATAAAGCACACGCAATAATGTTTGCACACGTGTGTAACTCTCAAAAGAAAGAATAGTCTGAATAGCATGATTGTCGCTATTCAACTACAACTGTAAGTTTACATGATTCCAAGCATTCATATTAAGGACAGTGTTTTTGCTATTTCATTGTCTCTGTCCCTCCAATGGAGGGTAAATCTACCTCTTGGAGAGTAAAAAAAACAAAAAACAAAAGTGAACCAGAACACTCACCCACTCTGGAAAGTAAATTTTGGGCTATGATGGAAAGCAGATATTTCTTTTAAACAGCTTTAATCAAAACATTTGCAAATGAAATAAGAAAGCAACCCTCTGACATTGATTTTCTTTCTTGATAAGGACAAATTTTCCATGCATTCTTGCATTTTACATACTTATCCTCTTCCCGTAGGGGCTTTTCAGGGATAGTTTACAATGCTTCTCTTGGGTGAGATCAGACGTCAGCCTGTGAAGGCACCTCTGGCTGCCACTATCAGTCCATATTTGATCTCACCCACCCACCCAACCCACACATGAATGTCAAATGCAGATAAAAGGTAAAGATAGACCACTACACCGGGAACTACGTCCCTACTATTATCGAACAGTGTGTGGGTTCTTTAACGTCCCACAGATTATTAGGTGCAAATGTTGTGAGACGGGACCTACGGTTTATCATCCTTATCCGAGAAGACTATTTGCAACCATTTGCAGATGTTATTACAAAGGCAGCACTTTTCTCCTCAATTATTCAACCCATTGACTCTTACACCAGCCGAAACCGTCCGCACAAGACTGCCATGCTTCAAAACATTGCAACTTTCTCAATTGCACGAATATTGCCTTAACTGTCAGTTGTGAGCACGAAATGGAATGTCCTTTAAATCTGGATATCCAATAAACACAAGAAACATAGTGATTTTTACCAAATATGGCCTTTTGAGTTTGGACAAGAACGAAACTGACTGTTTTTAACATCAAAGAGAAACCACGAAAATGCCCCTTTTTGCCTTCATGTTTTTTTTTAAAGAAGTCATCATCGAAAAACCAAACTTCAACCATCATTAACAAAATTCAGTCCTTGTTCTAGCTTAGAAATGAATTTTTTGTTCAGTTTCTTCTCCCGAGCGTAGATACAGCCTTTTGTTCCAGTGCATTCAGGCCTTCCCACCATTTTCAACATCTCAACCGCATCGCATGCTGGGAAATAATGAGAATTTTTGACAGCGCCCGTTCCTTTCCCCAGTTCTTTCACATATAAACTAAGTCTACAGCCACTCTGACCTACCGCCAAAAATTCCTGCTTGTGGTCATCTTCAGTGCTCACAAATTCCAAAATATGCGGCAGTAGGTCGAGAAATTCATCAATAGTCGAGTCCCAAAGGTACTAAGTGTCAGACCGGCCAAATTCACAGTTTGTCGAGTAACAAGCCAAATTCAACAACAAAGTACATCATCTCGCTCAATTCTTTGAGAAAGTGGACTCTTAGCTACCGTCATGCTTAATGATGCTCATCAGGCAGCCACTAAAGATGAAAAATGGCTGTAAACTTAGTAAAAATCGCAAGCAAACCAAATATGGGCCGTTGTTGTAGCTCCATGGAATAAAAATAGCTATGTCAGAATGACGTTTTCAGAAACCTTGAGCCTCGAGTTCCTTAGGACAGCACCACTTTTCCATGGTAGTTTCAAACAAAGAGTCACAAAATGCTATGGACTGTTTATAGCTGGAAAATCACTTCGGCTAGGAGTCATTGGGTTAAAGACCCTAAGTTTTGGTCCGGCCAGGGTTTGAACCCGCGACCTCCCGCATGCTAGTCTGGTGCTCCATATTGGAGGATCGAAAGAGCTCCCAAGGAGGTCTAAATACAACATTAATACATGTGGTAACTGAATGTGACATATTGGGGTTAGGTGATAGTTGGTTTGGTTTTACCTGGATGAATAAAAAAAAAGTACCATTAATGGTACGATATTGTAATTTTTGGAAAGTAAAATTTTGAGGTGGAAGGTAAATTTTGAAATCTACTTTCCAAAATGGAAAGTGGTGTCGAAAGTTAGTGTCAAGCCCTGCCATATATTTATTTGTTGTTCCACCACAGATTCACATTTGCCAGTGTGTGCCAAATAAACAAACCTCTGTAAAAATTTCTACTTGTCAGTGGCAACAGTTACATGTAAAGCAAACTTACACGTATGGTTTGTAATGACTGACAAAGGCTAGACGCAAACATGTATGTGATACACAATTTTAGACACATAAAAAAGTAATATACATGTTGCATTTTACCTCAGTACATTGTACATTGTCTAATTCAGTATATAATCAACAATACAACTGAAAAATATAACCATATCAATTTGCTGAAGTTGTTAATAATTGCCTTTCTAATCAATATTTTTAATCATAAAATTAAATTAATTAAAACATCTTTATAAAAATAGTATGATTTTGAAGTGAACCAATGTGAAATTGATTTGATTGTATGTTTCTTTAAAGTAAACTTTGAGTCGACTGTAAAGTTTTGTTCAAATTGTGTGGATAATTTGTTACATCCTATTGTACAATACTTCCAGTTCACTATCACCCAAGTTACATGAAAATGCATTGGTACAATGTACTAATGTCTTTCCATTTACCAGAATTTGCTGTCCCCAACAGTAAGGCCACAAACAGAATCTATTATTTTGTTAAACTGTGCATGTGACAGTCCTATGAATTAATTCCTTCAAACTGGTGCTTGCCATTTTTTAGGGTGTGTTGTTAAACAATTCTGACATCTTCCACACTGAATGGTGAGGTCAGCTGGTTTTGATAAAGTAATGGAAAAACGCCCTTTAACCCTGAACCCATTTGTTTTGCAGAGTCATTTTGTACAAAAGTACTTCATGCTCTCAAGATTTCGTTCAGCCAACTGGAAGAGAAAACACAACTAGAGCTTCAGCTTCTTCACTCTGATCCCAAGTTCTGGCAAGTTGCACTGCGAGACAAACTTCTTCGAGTTTCTCAGCTGTTTTCAAGTCAGGCAACAGACCAGATTCATTTTAATGATGCTGAGTCTCGCTGGGCATACCTTGGGACATACACAGCAGCTCATGCCACCTTAGTTCAGGCAACTGTTACGTCAGGTCGGTTTCAACCTCTGACAGAATTTATAAAGAAAAGTAACAGCAAAGAGAGGTTAGTGTTTTTGAGTCCTGTAATCATTTTGGCAGGAGTTGTTCATCTGTGTGAGTTTTTCCCGAAAAGAGGTTTTCTTTTAACTACAATAAAATTATTATTATATAATATTAGTGATATGTCTAATGATGGTGATAATTGGGAACTGTGTTAATATTATTTTGTAGAAGACAGAGGTCCTCTTTCAACAGCAAGCTATAATAATACACTGTAATTTTAACTTATAAACAGATTACTCACCCTGGCCTTTTTTCAGCACTTTAAGGACCACAAATCTGATTACAATGTTGAGTAGCACTTGTATATAATTTGTATCTTTGTTTACATCCTGATGTAATGAAACTGAGATACTGTAAAAACTTGTGTATAAGCCGCACTCATAGATAAGCCACACCCCAAAATCTCGAGCATGATTTTGAGAAAAAAAATAACTTGAAAAGATCACTCTGGCAAAACAGTTGTTTGTTTCTTCAAAGCTGCTCACAATAAACTTGCCGAAATCTAATGCTGTGTATTTGCAGGGACCTTAAAGTGCCCCTAACCCCAAAAATTTTTTTCATTTTAAATGATTCGTCTCTGAATTAGAGGCACAACCGTGAAAAAATTTTTTGATTCGGTTGAATCTTTGCTTTTCTGTGCCCCGGTAAAGTCTCGAAATTACAACCAAAAATGCCGCCATTTTGTTTCACGACCGAGTTATGGGGAGATTGGGTTCAGCGCTTGTATGACGTCATCCCTTCCCTGCTAGCAGAGGTCTCTGGCGGCGAGAAAGGAGAGAGACCTCTGCCGGTACCCGACGAGTTCTTTCATGTAGCCGCCGACCACATTCTTGGTCGAAACTAACCGGTTTTGAAAAACCGGTTTCCGTTAAACAGGAATGCGCTTGTTCTGTTTCTATTCTCTGCTGAAAACTTCTGAGCCCACAATGCTACAATCGCAATGGCATCTTTGACTGAAAGCAAAATGAACCTCGATCGAGATTTTAAATCGGCCATTTCATACCTCCACAGTCACGATATGAAGGATGTAACACCAGTGCAGAAGAAAAGCTATTATTGCGTTCTTGAACAAACACGATACATTCGTGTGTCTTCCGACAGGCTACGGAAAATCCCAACTGGCAATCCGCGTAGCCGCAGAGTTGTCAAGTTTGCAAGTCTCAGTACTCTCCCGAGCCACTAGTTTTGGTCGTGTCTCCGTTGAATTCCCTCATTAAGGACTAGATATTATCCTGTGAAAGACTGGCGGAATCAAAGCTATCAAGATCGAAGGTGACTTTCCATCTCTTGAAGGAATAGAAATCGCATATGTGAGCCCTGAGCATTTGGAGCTTGTTGTAAACATAGTTCCCTAACTCGGAGAAGGTCTTTTCCTGTGACAGCTGGTTTTACTAGTGTTTGAGGAGAATAAATTTCAGCCTGGATATCAGACACTTTAATACACTTTAATTGTAGTTTGTTGTGAACTTGCAAATTTCACTCGCAAACCGGTCTGTTGTGTAAGGTTTCACACATGAAAAATACGTCATTCGTTGTCAAGGGAACGCTCGCGCTTGCGCGACAGGAAACTCGTCAGGCACCGGCAGAGGTCTCTCTCCTTTCTCACCGCCAGAGACCTCTGCTAGCAGGGAACGTCATCCCGGGAACGGAAGTTCTGTTGCGCTTACAAAGTTCTTTGAAGGAAGCTCAATAATTCTAACTCTGAGGGCAAATAAGACATAATTTTAACCGATAATTTACATTCATAGTATTGTCACATGTAACATTTCTCTCCTAAGAGAAGATTTGATGTTTTGCAAACAAATGAGCCAAAAACAGACTGGCTGTTCGTGAAATAAACATAAATATTTATTCCCATCGGCTGATCTCACAAGCATTTTATGCCCTTTTATACGGTGAAAACAGAAAATTCCAATGAGTCCGTTCAGTGAAAAGATCTCCTCTTTAAAACTCGTTTATTGTATAGTGATACAACCCAAACATGTGCATGTACCATGTTTCCAATGCATCGTGATAATTATTCGGTGTGCTGCATATCGGATACACAAAGGATTTAACCGCAGCGACACAAAGTAGTCCAGAATATAGTGGCAGCTAAAATAATTGTTCCTCGATAATATGTACCTTTAGGAAAACCTCATCAATCTAACTTCCTTTAAATTTTTCGGCTTCATGAGTCCTACAGTCTTCAACACAAGCGCTCTATTAAAACTGGTTTCCAACGTCAACAATCAAAATATTTCAGAGGCCATGCTAATTCACTGACAGAAGCCCATGTCACTGATCAATACATTGTAGACTGCTAAGAAAACTTGAGGTGTTTACAAATCAAATTGATTAACTTCACCGAATTCAGTTGATTTAGATGATGGTGCCACTCGAACTTCATGTTCAAATGGAGCTACATGTAGTAAAATAATAATTATTATATCCAATTGCATCTAAATTTTTGTCAGTTTGCTTACATCAAATATATGCAAATTATTCTTGCATCACAAAGTTGCGTTCACTTATTTCTAACCAACAGTTTAGATTGCAGTAAGCTATGTTTATTTTATTTTACCTTGTCTTGACTTTGTTCACAGTACTGCCTGAGGATAACTAGAAGTTCAGCTAATCCTCAAGTCATGTAATTTGCGTCAGCTGAGCTCACTTTCCGTTCTCTTGTCAAATCTATCTTTGCCTTCTTTGAATAGATACCATAAATTAAGACTCTCCCATAAATAGGCACTTCCACAATTAATTGCTGATGTTCGTTTAAAATACCGATCTAAAGTCGGATGTGCGCCGTTTATATAAAATAACAATTATTGTTTTCAAACTGCTGCACAATTCCCATTGCCGATGCACGGGTACTCGGTCGTTCAAGATTGAAATGTTAAATCAAAGCTTTTGCTCACCAGCAGCGTACACAGTACCATGAGGTATGGCAGATAACACTTATAAACGAACTTAATCTTTTTCGTCATCCCTTCTTCCGCAAATCTTGCTGTCCATGCCTGGTCTTCATAACCATGAGGCTCCTTCGAGCTCCTCGCCGATTCCATTCTAGTTCCACTTCAGAAATGAAGTTAATTTGGTCTTCACCCTACACATGACCTGACTCTGACTCCGAGGACGAGGAGGACATGATTCCAACACAATTTTGACTACTGCCAGGCTTTTACCCTCCAATATGTGCTTCAATGACCCCAAAAAACGCTTGCAAAAACAGAGATTGACTGAGAAGCTATCTTTCAATCGTTCCTGGGATGATGTCACCAACCTCGTTGGACCCAGACTCCCTTTTACTCAGTCATGCATGCAACAAATTGAATGAGACTTTGGCTGTCCATAAAAAATCGAGGATTCAACCAAATCCAATAATTCTTTTGCTGAAATACTTTGAATGATAAGTAGATTTATTTAGGCGAAAAAAATTTTTTGGGGTTAGGGGCACTTTAAGATGTTAAACAAGAATACCGAGTTACAAGCTTATCTTTAATCGATTTCCTTAATTATTGGGACTGATAACAGTTGTTTTCATCGTTAAAGCCCACAGTTGAAATGAAATCAATGAAATTTGAACGAAAATAAAGTGCAAGAGAACGATTCAAAACGTTTGCTTAGTAACCACACAGACATTTACAGAGGGAAGTCTGGACACCAGAGCAGTTGACAACGATCAGAAAACAACAGGAAAAGGTTCGCTTTCGCATCAGCTGGATAGTGTTTATAAAGATGTACCGAAGCCGTCTGTTGGAGAAAACTTGTCGCTAAACAAGAGTTTAACAACCCCAAGGATAAACACACCATGCAAGTAATGAAAGGCAACGAAATGTGCGACCATTTGCCTCACAAGTTCTCCTGAATAGCATGGTATTTTCTCTCACATAGTGGAGAGATTGAAGTGATCAGTCAAAGACGACACTGTAAAAATCTTTTGTGGAAGTATGGAGATTCCATGCCAGTTAGAGTTTAGAACGACCAGTGAGCAAGATTCAGGTTTTGAACCTGAAGATACAAACGGTTCCTTTAGAAGCCACCATTTCTACCGAAAGCAATATGTGTTTAATCTGTATTCACTAAAGGTTTTTGGTGCTATTTCAGTATTTGTGACCCCATAGTACTAAGTCAGTTTACTCCCTCTGAAAGCAATGGTCTCGTATATAAGCCGCACCCACGATTTTGAGCCCAAAATTTCGGCAAAAAAGTGCAGCTTATACACAGTAAGTGAACAGACATCATACTTCAACTTCTTTCAGTATTCTACATGTGCAACTTATTATTATCATTATTCTACAGTCATTTTAGTTTTCTGGCCAGACAGTACATGTAACTCATGTCCTACTCTTTCTAGGTTACATGTCTGCTGTCTTGGTGCAGGACCAGGCAGTGAGATTCTAGGTCTTCATCAGCTGCTTCCATCTAACACTGAATGGATGCTCCTGGATAACTGTGAGCAGTGGTCTCACACAGCACAGGTTCTTCTGCATGATGTGTGTGATATACCTTTCCGTTATAGTGCCTTTGACATTTGCAGTAGCAAGAGTCGAAGCAGTAGACGAGACTTGTCGCTCTCTCCAAATGCTGCTTTTAAGAAGGCAAGTATTGTGTGTTGTCTGTCATGCCTGTAGCTTACTAGTAATTTATGCCATGTGGCTGCTTCATCAATCCAGAAATTTCATGTTGTGTGGTTTTCAATTAGTAGATGGAGAAATAATTAATGACTCACTTTTTTTCCTGTTATTTCTTCATTTAGGCCAATTTGTTCCTGATGGTCAAGTTTGTTTCTGCTGTTCAGAACCTTCCAGGGGCATTCAATTTTCTGATGGACCTTCTTAAGCGAGCCTCCCCTGGTACCCTGTTTCTCTTTTTGGACAATGCTCACATCCAAACCAAGACATTTATTGAAGACCTGGTTTTCCCTTCACGAGACAGCACAGAAAATGAAGAATACAAGGAAAACAAATCATTTAAGTTGTACACAACGTATGCAGAGTTGAACTCTGATCGCGAGGAAGGCTTAAAGTGTGCGGCACTGTGTGAGTGGGTGAGTCTAATGGGTTATTGGCTGGACAGACACCCAATATTAGACTTGAGGGTAAATGTGCATCTGGCAGTGAAAAAAAAGAGGTGAGATAGACACAGAATCAGAGAGCAGCAGCAGAATCATTAACTTTCACTGAACACAAAAATGTATTAAGTTTACATTATTTTTTAAAGTGTGTTTTTTACTATTATTATTATTTTTTTAAATTTGGGTCTTTTTATGAATTACAGTACTGACAGTGATCAAGAATCAATTGAACTTGTACTCAAGGCTGTCATTAGGCTGCATAGAATCTTCACAGAAAAGGTGTCCTGTATTGTTGTCCCTCCAAGCCTCGATGATAGTATTATCAGCATAGTTCATGTCTTTCTTCTAGGTCTTTCAAAAGATAAACTTCGTGAATTTTTTTGGCCAAATTTCATGGGTCTTGCACGCTCCATGTATTTTTGTAGAAAGCTGTCTTGGTGTTTCAACTTCCTTTGGAATCCCATAATTCTTTGTAGAAAAAAGACAGTCTCACTGTGTCACGACGTCTTGAATTTATTATTCAACACCCTTCATCAATAGTTACTTTATTCAATTAAATTAATTGTCTGTTGTAGTAACCAGTATTACATGTATATATTCCTTGGTTCTAATGACAGCCCTGAGTACATGAACCTAGTCATGGTCATGGGAGTTAATGCCATGGTTCAAAGCCATGGTGAAGGGAATTAAAGCCAATTGAAAAGAAATAAAAAATTAATGTACATGTAGATATTAGAACTACAGGTGCTGTAGTTTCAGTGGAGGTGAAACAAACTGTAATAAAATGCCCAAAGTTGTGTCCCAGATCAAGAGAAGTTGAACAAACAAATTGAGTGAAACTAATGGGCCAAAATTTCCAGAAAAAATTGTAAACAAAAACAAAAAAGCCCCCTTTCCAAGGTCATAATGTTTCTTCCTTTTCAGTTGAAAACCTTTTTTAAGCATATTATGTACATTTTGAGAATGAGGCCATCTTTGGGGACATTCTTTTCATTGGCTGCTGTAGTAAAATCAAGTCTCATAAAGACTAAATTTAAAGACATGTATAAGAAAACTGGGATGATCAGCAGTCTCTAAATCTTTCAATAAAAAAAAGTAACTTTATTTATTATGTTATTACATCAAAAATTCATTACATTCGTAACGAGTGCCATGGTGATGACATCAGTTAAATCAAAATTATGGGGTTTGGAATGGGTGTGATGGTGAAAACAAATATTTTGTCTCCAGAATTTACCCTCTTATTATCCTGCAGAGCCGGCGTATTTTGAGTGGGCAAGTGATAAAGGATATAATATAGGATACGATTTACACTATGCTGCCATCTTCGATGATGATGCTGACAGAGGGTTAGGGCAAGCCAAAAGAGGATTCCAAGGGAGGGGATGATAGGTTTAAGATAGAGGAGGGGCGGGGAGGCGCCCCTTGCCCACCCCTCCTCCACTATTCCTAATTCCCTACTAGCTGCGCATCCAAAATGGCAGCCTTCAAACAAGCATTTGTATAAAAGAGTGTTCCTTCACCAAAAAATGCCTGCTCTGCACGCTACCCTCTTATTGTATTTGTATGAGCATATCTGTGCCTAGTTCCTACAGTGTATGCCTCCCTCTGTTTCTTTTTGGTCAATCCATTTATTCACTTTAGCTACGTCACCAAACGAATTGATCATGAGACCCTGGGAGAAAGTTGTACAGGAACTAGGCAAAGTACATCTGGGTTCAATTAATTGTTGGTTATAAAAAAAATTGCCAAAAAAAACATTACTTAAAAACATTTTAAGAATCAAAAAGGTAAAACAATCATGATGTTTTAGCGCTAGCTTTAACAATGTCATTATCGAGTCAAAAAAAAGTGTATATGATGAAACCTATAAAATACTAAAAAGAACAATAGATAATTAAAAGGATGTAACACGAAGCTGAGGATAAGTTACAAGTTAAACCAAACAGTTGGCACGTATGGTGACTGAGTTCAATTTTCTCAACTTATTTTATTCTCTCCAATTTTGAGATGGTTCTAAACTAGCACAGAACAAGTAAAAATTAAGGAAATATTATTTTGCAAAAAGGTGAGCAAGTGGTCAAAAAAGTGGTCAACAAGGAGCTGTTTTCTATTAAGTGTCCTCATTCCAAATACCTCATCATATCTCTAACATTTTTTGATGTCACAATTATGAACTCTAATATACGTTAAATCCACTTAGATAGCCAAATGAGAAGAAATAAATGTAACAGCATACACCTCTCTAAGGAGGACAAAAAAATATGATTGTTTTAGTTGTTATTTGCTTGCAAATACAGTATAAATTATGTGTAGCAGAGCGTGTGGAAATTTTTTTATGAAGAATAGCATGGCAAATGTGCTGGTCATAAAATTATGTGTACTGTCTAACTATGTACGTACTACATGTGCCATGTTGACCATTTTAAACAACAAGTCCCAGACTCAATAATTATCCTTACATAATCATGTATAGTTAAATCAGGGTGTTATTATTATACTTTTGAAGTAGGTGTCAGAGCTAGAGAAAGCAGCCGGCAGACTGGCACAAATTAGGTAGATGCTCAGTTCGATTTTACATTGACAATTGGAAATGCTAAATAGCACAATTTTTATTAATCAGGAGCTTTTGGCTACCTTAAAAGCTCTATTAAGCCCCAGCCCCCTCTCTATTAACCCTCCCTCTCCAATAAGCCCCCCCTCTCTAATACCCCCCCCCCCCTTTTGGAACATGAGATTTTGTAATGACTCTCCCCCCCCCCCCCCCCCCCCATTCCCTCTTACGAAATTCACTTCGTGCAGCCCAGTTGGTTTACTTTTAGCCAAATATACACTCAAACACATAATACTGTTTGTTGCTCTTAATTAAATAATCAAGTTTCACTGCAGTTGTTTGAGTTTGGTACAAAACTATTATAAGACGAAAACTGCGTGTTTGAGATTTCAAATAAGCTCCCCTCTCTAATAAGCCCCCCTTCAATGAGGCCTGAAATTAAATAAGCCCCACCAGGGGCTTAATAGAGCTTTTACGGTATTTGTCATGGTCAAAGAGCTTAAAGAAAGATCTGTGTTGACCAGATGACATTAAAATACTAACCCATTTGATATGTTTGTTTTCCAAGAAGGTGGACAAATAATGTGCCTGTTATAAATCATTTTTTTATTTTAGGCATAATTAGCCCTTTCAAATACTCCATTTTTAGCCCTTGCTTGAGTGGTATTATTGGAATTATTTATGATGACCAATAGTATTTGGACAAAATTTAAAACAAAAGCTTAAACCCAACAGAAAGAGAATAATAGTTGTATTTATCAAAAAGGTATACAGGGTAATGAAAATGGTGGGGCCTAAGTACAGGCCACATCCCGCAGGTCAACATACAGGTCACCATGCAACAGATAATTAAAGAAGCCCAACAGTGTCTCCTAGCCCTAATCACTATCCAAAATTTTCTTTTAGGCCGGTTACAGACGAGCAAGTTTTCCTTGACAAGTGTCATTGACAATTTTTCTTTGCTCATATTTATGAACGACAAATTTTCTTTGACAAGTTTTGCCTTCACAAGTTTTATTTGCTGGTGTGAATGAACGAACAAGTTTTCTTTGGCAAATATTCACTGTAGCCAGCAATTCAATTACACAGTGGACAACATTTTATTTGACAAGTTTTCCTTGTCGACCCGTACAGACGAACAAGTTCTGCAATGTGTCAAGTTTTTCCTTGACAAGTGCACTTGTTCTAAAACTAGCATGCTAGTTTTTGAACAAGTGCACTTGTCAAGGAAAAACTTGACAATTTTGTCTTTACACACCAGCAAATAAAGTTTGTCAAGTCAAAACTTGTCAAGGAAAACTTGCTCGTCTGTAACCGGCTTTAGACTGGGGAGAAACTGTTTGGCTAATAGTTACCCATCAGTAAAACAGTGGCCTGTACTTGTGACCTGTGGAATGTGACGTGTACTTTAGCCCTGGCCTAATAACAATAATGTTTACAGCAGACATAAGTGGAAATCTGGGATTTACATTTATGGGCCATAATTAGAACAATGTAACTTCTGATTGGTTTTGATTCCATGAGGATTGCATCAAAGAAGTCATGGCATTCAAATGAAGCCGCATGGCAATTTTAGCTTCTCAACAGTGATACTAAGAACTCAAGAAAGCTTAGATTGTAAAGAAACTACATTGTAAATTGTATGGCACAGGGTTTCGCTGTTATTTTGAGAAAGCTCATTCTAACGTTGTGAATAGCTGCAGCTACAGTATAACAGTGAAGCCTGTGGCCAATGATTCTTTTGTCTTAAAAGACATGGTACTTCAGTGGTACTTAATACCTTTGTAGTGTTGCCATGCCGTCAGGGAAGCTCTAAATCTTACCTGAAAGTCAGTGATAAGTCAGGGAATTTTACTTCTGGCTAGCCACTTGTTTGGGAAGGGGATTCCTTGTTGGTAAAGGGGTTCTTGTTTAAAAAAGATTCGTATAAAGGAATTGATTGTTGTGGATAGTCAGTGAGGATTGGTGTGTGGTCAGTGAAACGTCAGGGAATTTTGTCAATCCCAGTGAGTGGCATGTGGCTGTTACTTTTGAATCCAAAACAAGGGGATCACCTTAACACCTGTAACAGCTGTAAGGTGACAGTAAAATAATGTAATAGTGTCAATTAATAGTGCCATTTATTTTAAGTGAAGTGGTGGACCATTAGAAATCCAACTAGTTCAAATCTTGTGTGCTGTAGTAAAATCCGTAATGTAAAGGCCCTGGCAAATGAGGACACATTGTTGCTCATGTTTCTTGGGTGAGCAAACGAGCAGGACAAAAACTAAATGTTGTACTGTTTCCATGCTGCGCAAACTGGGAAACATTTGTTGAGGACAGCAACAACTGTTGCATGCGGGGGCAAACAGGGAAACATTTGTGTCCACAACAACAATGTGTCCACAACCAATTGTGTTCCGCCAACAATGTGTCCACAACAATGTGTCCACAACAATGTGTCCACAACAATGTGTCCTCGTTTGACAGGACCTTAAGTACAATAATAATAATAATAATAATAATAACGATTTATTAGTAGTACTTCCACAAGGTGGCTCTTCGCCTACTAATTACAAATCTCAAATCAAATCAAATTAAATCAAAGTTGGTTTTGATTTAATTTGATTTGATTTGAGATTTGTAATTAGTAGGCGAAGACTAGTTTCCCACCTGGAGTCCAGGGCCGCGATCCATTTGGTCAAAAATTCCGGAATTTGCGTTTCAGAGGTAAATGGACGGTAATTTCCGGAAAGTTCATCTCGAAAATTTTGGTCAACCTCTCGAGGTTGTCCATTTTCCCGAAATATCGGAATTACCGGAAATTTTCTGTTCCATTTGGCATTTCATTTCGGTGAGACGCTCGGCTCCCCCAGTTTCCTTTGCTGTCAGATGTCGAAGGCAAGATGGTGGAATCTGCGTTTGCCAATGGGACGAGACCGGCTTACTGAAGTGGAACAAACCGTTCCATTTGACACCTGAGTATTTCGGAAATTCAAACCGAAATTTTTGCCCAAATGGATCGCGCCCCAGGACTCCAGGTAGTGATGCACTTTGCTGTTATGGTGCAATCACCCTACCTTTGTCGGGTCATATAATGATGCGATCCCCCCTTCCATGATTGATACTCCCCGAGAAAAATTACCCGCGGCATTCTCATATTTCTAACGTTCTTTTGTCGTAAAATATCTATGACAAAGTATTGTAAAGGAATTGGTGAAGATACATGAAGACAGGCTTCTAGTTGTAAACGAGTGTGCAGTGTTAACGAAAGGTTGAGAGAGATTTAAGGTTTATTCTGTTGGAAATTAAAAAGAAATGTTTTTTTTAAGGATAA
The DNA here is from genome assembly GCA_016490735.1 of Pachyseris speciosa. Taxonomy (NCBI): domain Eukaryota; kingdom Metazoa; phylum Cnidaria; class Anthozoa; order Scleractinia; family Pachyseridae; genus Pachyseris; species Pachyseris speciosa. Next base: position 29,330 of record JAEMWC010000404.1, read on the forward strand.
ATAAAGCCTGTATAAATATTTATGCACAGTTGAGTGAGTGTTTTTGTTTCGTGTAACCATGCGTGCTAGTAATTGAAGGAATGAAAACGTAAAGCTTGTGGGATGTGGCTGGAGTGACAAGGATAGTTCACAAATTAATGTGATCAAGTAAGTTGAAGCCACTCTAAGGGCACTAAGCCCACAAGGTAGCGGGCATTATCCCTTAAATCTACCAAAGCAAAGATTGAGCCCAAGCATTAGCAGCCATGGACAGCTGTTTCGGCCTTGTTAGGCCTCATCAGCATGGCATAGTTAATGCTCAGGCTCAAGTACCCACATATCAATAAAACAAGCAATGAAAACATAAAGCTTGTGGGGTGTGGCTTGAGTGACAAGGGTACTTCACAAATTAATGTGATCAAGTAAGCTGAAGCCACTCTAAGGGCACTAAGGCCACAAGGTAGCGGGCATTACCCCTTAAATCTACCAAAGCAAAGATTGAGCCCAAGCATTAGCAGCCATGGACAGCTGTTTCGGCCTTGTTAGGCCTCATCAGCATGGCATAGTTAATGCTCAGGCTCAAGTACCCACATCAATAAAACAAGCAATGAGAACGTAAAGCTTGTGGGATGTGGCTGGAGTGACAAGGATACTTCACAAATTGCATCTTGTTTTATTGATATGTGGGTACTTGAGCCTGAGCATTAGCTATGCCATGCTGATGAGGCCTAACAAGGCCGAAACAGCTGTCCATGGCTGCTAATGCATGCTTAGGCTCAATCTTTGCTTTGGTAGATTTAAGAGGTAATGCCCGTTACCTTGTGGCCTTAGCGCCCTTAGAGTGGCTTCAGCTTACTTGATCACATTAATTTGTGAAGTATCCTAGTAATTGAAAGCGTTGGCTTTGGTCGATCTTTGTCGGTCACACCATTTGACAACGAAATCGGTTTACGATCTGAAAGACGAATTCGACACGGCGGCCGATCCTCTTGATAGGCCTGATGAGAGGGGTTGTTCATAAAATATTTTTCACCACTGCTTGAGGCAATTTGACGACAGCTGAGATGATATGATGGGAAGCCCATCAGTAATTGCAAGGTCGCGTGACTACGGGTGTGACAAAAAGGACCCCTCCAATCCCATAGGACAACTTTCACTTCCGGTATTCAAAATTGTAAGGACCCTATATATCTTCTCGATGATGTAAGATAACGCAGTAGATACGTGCAAATTCTTGTCGGGACAACTAATACTCCTAAAAACAATTCTCTCTTGTTATTCCCAAGTTTTTTTTCTGTGCGACGTGACCCGTTTGGTAAAAGTTAACAGACCCCTACAGGGTTACAACCCCGGTGGGGGGGGGGGGGGTACTCCCAGAAAAATTGGGTGGGGGTGTGCGGCCCGCCTCCTGAAATCCTTACCCTATTTCAGACCAAAATCTGCGATTTTCCCTACCCTATTTCAGACCTGACCAAAAATTTGATACCCTATTTCAGACCTATTTCACGTACACAGTTGGCGTAAACATAATTAAAAGACAAAAAAGAAGGGCTTTTGTTGATGGTCTTATCGGCTAAAGATGAAGAAGTAGCTTCTTCTAAAAAACATACCGAATTCAAGACAAGAGTGCACAAACCATACCCTATTTCAGACCAAAATGGTCAAAATTGATACCCTATTTCAGACCAAAACGGCTAAAAAACCATACCCTTTGGGGCCGCACATACCTATATAGCCCATATAAGGCAGTACCCCCTCCCCCGGGCACCCCCGGGGTTACACCTTGTAACCCCAGTCGCTTGGATAAAGGTCAAGGTTACATATAGCCGGCAACAATTTTCGGGAACGGGGGGCAGCTTATCAGAAGGTTCTAGCTCAATACAGGGTCGCGGACGAACATATGGGACCGCAAAATTGTTTGGAGATCTTTTCGTGTTTATCTAATGATACTTTAACCGGCTTGTAACATGGCATCACAGTTTCCGGTATTTCAAAACCCAAAGGTCCAGATTTCAGAGCTATGTATATCTTTTACGTGACTTATAAGATTGACTAACAAGTCGAGTGGTTACGCGTAAATTCTTTAACACTCCTAGAAACACTTCTAATTTGTTTGTGCCAGAGTTTATTGCTGAGAATTAGACATAGTAGCTCAAACAACCAAAGCTGGAATAATAAACTTCTTGTGACTTTTTGTCCTCTTTGGTTCACCCGAGTGAAGACTACGTGTTCGTTACGGTTTGATGAGGGTGTTCTAAAACGCGACTAGTGGGCGTTGCGTCAACTAAATTCCTGCGAACTGCGAATGAGTCCAATACTTGGATTTCCAATATTGCGTAACTAATCCATCAGTGGCTACATAAATCCCATCTCCGCAAAGCCGAGGGTAAATTTCACTCAAAGAGGCAACAAGCAGCTCAGCGATCTTCCATCCACAAGCAGTCGAAGCCATGAAGTATCTTGTTATTGCGTTCTCTGTGTTTTTGGCAGTGTGCACTTTTGTCCCTTCTTCTGTGGAAGCTGCCCAGCAGTGTGTGTCCTGTTCTAGCAGCGACTGCTACGGAGGCACCCTCAGCACCAAATCATGCGAAAAAAAGTGCTTCACGATTCTGTTGCGTGAGGAAGCCGTTCATAATCAAAGGCTGCACCTCTGATCAAGTGTTTTCGCGACGACGCTGCGACAACAAGTGTTACGACAAGAAGCAAACGTTTGGCGGCATCATGCATTACATGTGCGTCCACTGCTGTACCGGAGACAAATGTAACCCTGGCTCACAGATGAAGGGTGCCATCTTCTTGACATTCGCGTCCACTACTCTGGCACTGATAAAATATCTTTATTTCTGAGAAGAATGTAGCTGACAAAAGAAGAATAATCGACGCAAAACTGCCGAAAAGATAATGAGCTACGGTGTTGTATGTTGCCGTGACTTAAGTCTGAGACCTACAAAACTTGCGTGAATGGCACACTGTCTCTTTGGACTAACTGTAACCCTATCGCAAAGGAAATGACGTTTTTTGCAGAATATATTTTAAGGCTTGGTGCAGATTTTTCATTACGCCTTTGCATAACTTTCTTACTGAACAGTCGCCTTGGAGGGCATTGGGTTCTTCAGTCCTTTAAATATTGATATTGTTGATTTGTTGCAAGCTCCGGCCTTTAGGCCTTGTAGTCCGACAGTCAACTCCGTTTTTCGAAAGTTATGATCAGCATTTTGGTCTATTCATTGTTTTTCTTCTTTTACGCTGTGCCTGATCATTCCTTTGTTTGTAGTTATACTCTGTGCTGTTCGAAATATTAATCTCAGATCGAATAAAAATGAAAATATTTCATGATTCTCTCCCTTGTTTTCGTTCTCATTTGTGATAGACAATCTTACTCTTTTAATAAGACGTAGCAATGTTAATCGTACTCACCTCCTTTAACCATGATCATCTAAATAGAAGTTCTACTTCTGATTTGATGTTTGATAACTGGGTTAGGATTTTAAATCGATATTTATGAGTTCAGTTGTCTTTTCTCCTTAGTAAAGTTGAGGCGACGTTTCCAATTTAGCGCCTTAAATTTGATCAGAAATTCGTTTAAATTTTGATGACGTGTATTCTTCCCACCACCTATGGGATGAAATACCGAAGAGAACTAGGGGTTCTTACCATTTACACGGAAAACCCGGAAATTCTGGTTGGGAAATGAAATGGTACATACCATTCCATTTGGAACGTTTCAGAAATTATTAGCCATCGGCTTAATCAATGCACTTCTTCAGTTTCTTTTTGAGCTTTCCAATTGATACTAGTGCATTCAGTGATGTTTTCCATTTTGTGCAGCACTGAACATTTACAGGTAAAATTTCCACCTTGATGGATCGCGTAAAGCGCCCCTAAGCCCTCTCTCTCTCTCTCTCTCTCTCTCTCTCTCTCTCTCTCTCTCTCTCTCTCTCTCTCTCTCTCTCTCTCTCTCTCTCTCTCTCTCTCTCTCTCTCTCTCTCTCTCTCTCTCTCTCTCTCTCTCTCTCTCTCTCTCTCTTTTGTTCGCCGACTGTGTATTCAATTCGAGTCACGAAGGTGTTTTTAATTCTGTGTGATTCCTGCCTCTGTGAAAGCTACTATGCAGTGCGTCTCCTGTACCCGAAGCGGTATAATAATAATAGTAATAATAAATAATGAAAGATTTATTTAAGAATATCATGAAGAACATATTTACAACAAACTATTTACAAGCATAAATACTGTTTAAAAAAACGCACTCTTAAAATTTTATGTAAACTTTCAGCAAAACTAAAATTTTCGAAATTGTTGTAATAAGAGGCCTAAAAATGAAACATGTTTAACATGAAGCTTTAAAATATTTGTAAAAAGTAATGGCTCGGCTTCCAGAAAATGTGACAAAAAAACTAGCCTAAAAAAGTTGCTTCATAAATAGTCTAAACAGCGTTTGGACTAATAATAATAAGTAATAGTAATTGGACCGAGTGGAGTACAATTCAGGGAGTAATCGCGCGAGTAATTTCAAAATCAGCCGAGCGCGAAGCGCGAGGCTGATTTGAAAATACGAGCGCGATTACTCCCTTAATCGTATCTATAACAAAATTCTCGATCGTGATTGGTTCTCCGCGCGCCTATTTGTCACGTAATCGACGCGCGATCACGTGGGTGTCCAATTACAGGTATCCAATTTGAACTTGGACACCTGTAATTGGATACCCACGTGATTTTCACGTTAATTACACGCGCTTTAATGGCTTCCTTTGCAAACGTTTCCTGCAGTTTTCAAAACATATGGAAAGCGCTACAGACGTTTACGCTCAAAAGACCTTCCCAAAAGAAATTTTTAATTCCGAAATTTGTTATAGATACGATTAATTAGTAATTGGACCTCGAAATTTGTTATAGATACGATTAATTAGTAATTGGACCTCGTGTCGTACAATTCAGGGAGTAATCGCGCTCGTATTTTCAAATCAGCCTCGCGCTTCGCGCTCGTCTGATTTTGAAATTACTCGCGCGATTACTCCCTGAATTGTACTCCACTCGGTCCAATTACTATTACTAATAATCTACATGAAAAAATTTCTCGATTCTGATTGGCTAAGAGAAATGCAGTTTTTAGGAAACACCGGTGCAGAAAAAAGGTAATTCGGTGCAGAAAAAAGGAAATACAGTGCAAAACAAGGTAAAAAACTGAGGATTCTGATTGGTTGATAAACAAAGGCGCTGCGATTGAGCCAATCAAATGCGGCCTCTGAATGGCGCAAAGTCTGAAGAGCTGCAAGCGACTCTGCGAGCCAAAACAATGGCTGGCTTTTTGAGCAGGTTTTCTTTCTTCGTGACCGCAATAACAGCAGAGAAGCTGCAAAACAGCTCAAAAAAGGAGAAACGGCTGTGAAAAGCACTGTATGTTAGCTGTCTGTTTGGAAACAGTGGTGTCCAGAGAAGGAATTACCGACGTAATTGGAATTACGAGTCCGTTGATGGAGTGACGCCGAGATTAATAAACAAACAAGGACAAACAAGGCGAAGATAACGAACTAGAAAGCCTGAAGGTAATAATTACAGTGCTTGATAGACACTTAGCAAACAAAGTAGCCTTATAGCTATAGCCTGTAATTGTTTAGCCAGTTTTTACAGCTAAAAACGCTTTAAAAACATTGAGAAAACTGTTGTTTTGGTTCACCTTATCTTCGTTGCGTTGCTTCTGCAACGTTAAGAAGCTATCTCGCAATTTTTTCATGTATATTATTAATAAGTAATCACATGATTTTTCTCGTGCAATTTGGAATAAATAAGCACTTGTAATTTTTTTCAAAGACCACAAATTGCACTCGCCCTACGGGCTCGTGCAATTTTGTGAGTCTTTGAAAAAAAATTACTCGTGCTTATTTATTCCAAATTGCACTCGAAATCATGTGATTACCTATACGAATTGTACGACACGAGGTCCAATTACTAATTAATCGTATCTATAACAAATTTCGGAATTAAAAATTTCTTTTGGGAAGGTCTTTTGAGCGAAAACGTCTGTAGCGCTTTCCATATGTTTTGAAAACTGCAGGAAACGTTTGCAAAGGAAGCCATTAAAGCGCGCGTAATTGACGTGAAAATCACGTGGGTATCCAATTACAGGTGTCCAATTACAAAAAGTTCAAATTGGATACCTGTAATTGGACACCCACGTGATCGCGCGTCGATTACGTGACAAATAGGCGCGCGGAGAACCAATCACGATCGAGAATTTTGTTATAGATACGATTATAATAATAATCACTTTATTTAAATTTTAAATGTATTTAGCTGAGCACGGTTGCTCTACTAATTGGGGAAACTAAATCAAATCAACTCTAAATAAAAAGAAAGAAAGTCCTGACAAAGATGACCCGTAGGTTGTGAAAGGATTCACCAGTGACGGCTTGTTTTTGGCGACGATCATGTGTCAACAAATGTTATGACTCAAAGAAGGAGTTTCACGCATACTTGTAGCATTTAACAATAAGATTATGAGCTCGAGATTTCTATCGCGTGATAGCTAATAAGGGCGCAGCCCGAATCAGCTATCACGCATAGAAATCTCGAGCTCATAATCTAATTGTTTTATTTATCACAGCTTCACTCCATTAAATTACAAATAAATAATAAATTAAATTAATCACTACTATAAAGAAAAGTTGTGGAGAAGGAGACAGCCAAAAGCAGATTCTTAGGGGTCGTTACGGAATATGACTAAGTCACCGTCACGTGTTTTACCAGTTTTGTTCGTCACGGATGTTTGACCGTCACGGGTTTTACCAACGCCCAATTTTACTTACTTTAGACATGTTGCTTACAAACACAAAAAAAGGGTAAAAAAACTTTATTTATATACGGTTAATATTTAAAGCTGCAAGCTTGTGGGGCCATGTGGGAGAAATGTTGGTTTTTGAGGAGAGGGAAAACCGGAGTAGCCGGAGAAAAACCTCTCGGAGCAGAATAGAGAACCAACAAACTCAGCCCACTTATGACGTGGTCTCCTTCGCAGCCGTTATTAGGGTCGCCACGTAACGCTCCTCCCCACTAAAGGCTGCTCACTCGAGCTCCGCGTTTCTTTCCCTCTGTTACCGAGAAGCAATAAAATGCATGTAATTCTTGGCAGCTGCGCCAATCATTTTTCTCGCTATATTTGCCGCCAAAAACACAACAAGACGAGGACTAGGACCAGGTTTCTGGAAAATGGAAGCCTGCTCCTTATTGGTCAGTTTGAGGGAAAGGAATGCAAAGCTCGAGTGAGCAGCCGTTAGTGGGGAGGAGGTTTGCTAGACGACCCAAATAACGGTTGCAAAGGAGACTCCGGGGAGGGGAGGTGGTACTCCCTTATTTGGGCTATATAGGTATGTGCGGCCTCAAAGGGTATGGTTTTTTAGTCGTTTTGGTCTGAAATAGGGTATCGATTTTGACCATTTGGTCTGACTGATGGGGTATGGATTGTGCATTCTAGTCTTGAACTGGGTATCTTTTTTAAAAGAAGCTACTTCCCCCTCCCCCCCCCTCCCCCCCCCCTCCGGGCGGAGACTACTTATGATGCCGAGTCAGGGAATCGAACCCGGGACACATTAGTGGAAGGCGAGCGCTCTCACCACTGCGCAACCCTGCTCCCTAAAACAAAAGGCAAAAATACGCACTTGGGGCCTGGTTTCGACTACATTCGACGTAAGCATGATGCAGTCGTAACTGGTGTTACGGAGGTCGTAGGTGCCACGCACATTCACGCGCATTTTGTTACATAACATTTTGTTTGTTCATCAGTGATTTCATCTTGTTTGGCTGATTTTCTATAGCTATCGAATTACCTGTATATACTTCACTGATACTTTGAGACACGTATTGATTTTGACAGTTCTTCGATTTACAATTCAATAAACGATTTCATCAGTCACGACTTTTACGAGTTTACAAAAGTAGGTTCGATTCCTGCCTTGGACTCTGAATTTTCTTTTCAGTTGCCTTTTCGCCCGTTGCCAAGCAACTTGCATATCATCTTTCTCACGGGGCACATCACGTCATTACCTTCAAATCAGATGGTGCAATCCTATTGTCTTGATTGGTTTCCTTACTCCCAAGGGACGTCACGTGATGTGTTACGGACAGATTGTGCCCACACTAAAACGGCGCTTTTCTCTCTTGTTCATCAACAGTCACTGAACAGTATTCACCTCGAGCCATGAAGGCGTTTTTTGTCATTGCAACCCTGTCCTGTGTGATTCCTGCCTCTGTGGAAGCTACTCTGCAGTGTGTCTCCTGTACCGGTGGCAGCTGCGATTCAAGTACTCCAAAGACAAAGTCTTGTGACGAGAAATGTTATACGATGCTCTTGCGGAGAGAAAGTCCTGACCAAGACGACCCGTTTGTTGTAAAAGGATGCACAAGTGACAGCCTGTTTTACCGACGATCATGTGCCAACAAATGTTACGACTCAAAGAAGGAGTTTGGCTCATCCCTGTACTACATGTGTGTCCACTGTTGCTCCGAAGACAAATGTAATTCCTGTTCGCGGATGAAGGGTGGAATAATCATGGTTGCCTTGTCTGTTACAATTGCGTTGATCAAATATCTGTATTTTTAGGAAGACGCAACTAAATGACAACCGTCTTGCATTTAGGAATAACTGAAACTGTCGACGAAATCTTTAGTCTTGTAGTCTTTGTAGTGAACTAGCTGCATCTGCTTGCCAGCTGGTATGAGCAGAGAGACTCAGGGGTACTAGAAAAATATAGTTTTAATACCTGTAGGTTAGAGGTTTGTTCGTGTATGTCACAATTCAAATAAACGGCGATCTTGCATCGAAAATTAACTTGCGATTTTTTTCTTTTCATGTTTACATGACTTACCTAGCTCACAAATTACTTGGAATACAGTTTCTGCACCCCGAAATTCTTTTATAAATCAGTTGTGGTGCCTGTTTCCTTTCAAGCATGAAACTTTGTTCCATGAGGAACTTGGGGTATGCAAATGAACAGAACGTTTTGTTCAAACCTTTAAGCAATTTTTTAAGGCGGAAGGTAGCAACTCGATTAACAAAGTTTAGCTCGGTTTCTGTTCAGTTATAGAACAACGCCAAATAGTACGACAGGTCAAACACCAGCGGAGTTATTTTTGAATCGCAGATTTAAACGAGGTTATATTTGATGCGCCCCCATTGCGCCTTGACCTGTGTCGAAAGGTTGTTGACAAGCAAGTCGAGCAAAAAGTCACACACGACAAAGTCAGCAAGGAACGAGAGTTCTCGCTCGGAGAACAGGTCCTAGTGCAAAACTTTAGAGGAAAGCCCAGATGGCTCGAGGGCACTGTCACGGAACAGACAGGTCCTGTATCCTACAAAGTTCTCGTTGAAGACGAACTTTGGAAACGCCATGCTGACCACGGCCAAATGCATGCGAAGCGTGAGTGTTGTATGGATCACACCCAACGGGCAGATGTTAACGTTCCAGCGGTAATTCATCCAGACAACGTCGAAGTCGAGCCATTAGCACGTCCGTGAACGGAAACCGCTATTCAAGAAACAATTGAAGGGCTGAGGGCATAAACTGCCTATGTGTAGTTTTAGGTGTTTTTTTTGCATACGTTATTTCTCGAAAACGAAAAAGAAATCGGTGAAAAAAAATACGGGACAATGTTTTTGAATCAAAATGCAGTTCACATGCAAAAATTTGGACAAATCCAAGCGAACTAAAAAAACGGCCGAAAATTACACATAGGCAGTTTATGCCCTCAGCCCTTCATATGTCTGCCTTATTAACATGCATGAAGCAATGCCCAAGGGTATTCTTTATTTCTTTATTTGAAAACTTAGCGCCAAATGCTCGTAACTGAAGGGTAAAACTGAAACTGGACATGAAATGATTGACAGGTAGAAAGGACTGTTCCATAGTGTGACGTAGACTAAAAGTTTTGGCGGTTAAAACATTGGTACTTACGCAACGTGTCTGCCGAAGCTCCCGACTCGATCCGCGCTAGCTTGTTTGGTTTAATCGAATTATGTCAATTTGCCTGTTCGCTCGGTGATCGAAGGACATCATGAAGTCTTTAGATCCACAAGTCTAACACGGCTGAAAGAAGCCAGTCGTGTTTTCTCTGCTTGCCAAACCATGACGAGAGAGATGAATTTGACTCTCCGGTTTGGGAGTAGAGATTAAGAGCCGGGCAGAAAAAAAACTCTGAAAACATCTCTGGTCTCAAAAGCGGCTCGGTTTTGCTAGTCTTGGTCGATTTCTGAAAGGTTACCGTGCTAGAATTTCCGAAAAGGAGAGGTGTTTTTGGAGTTAGGGGCAAAAAAACTGGCTGATGTTTGCAGAGTGTCTTTCGCACGCGGAGGGCATAACATTCCCACAATTCATTGCGGCCGAAGTGGGCGCTGTCTCGCGGGCCATCGAAGCCGTGAAACAGTTCGTCAAAATTCGGAAACATTACGGAGAATTCATCCGAGAGAGGGAAGTCAGCATGACGAGAAGTCCGTCCGTTTTCGATGACTATCTTGAAAACAATCCGGGGAAAAGTTGCATGGGCGCGCGTGGAAAATATTACTCGTGGTCGGTCGTCGAGTTGTTATGTAAACACAGGGAGAGATGCTGCCGAATTTCAACATATAAATCAGTTTTGCGTCGATCAACTCGGTTATTTTGATTTTATGGAGGCTTGTAAACATCAGCAAAACGTATTTTCAAGCGAGATAAACACCAGCAAAAACGTATTTGCACGCGAGACATTTTAACAAGTCGTTGTGTTACGCATCAGACGATACGGATTAAATTTCACATCTTATGCAAATATTTACGTCTTGAAGCCAACAAAACTAGTTAAGTATTTTGTTCCAGTTTTTTCACTGTCGTCATTTACGTTGATTTGTGATACGAATTTCATTCCACTGGTTCCATTTGACGACGAAAATGAACCCTTCAAAATCGTTTCAATAATGACCAAAGCACGCGAAGCGCCAGTCAAATCTCTGTTTCGAAGCGGAAACCGACGGGAAACAGCTTACTCTTTTAACTCTTAATTTTGCCCTTGAACATCGTTAACTCAAATTTTCGGTGTTGCTCACGAACAGAAGTTGTTGGTAGTAGCCAAAAGCTATCTTCAAATAAAAACAACCTTCTTTAATATTTTAGTCTATTTCTCAGCCGACAGCAAGCTTTTTAAGCACTGAGTTAGAATCAAATCCGATCCTGCTTTATGCCGTTCTCAACCAAAACACCCTCTTCAACACTTTACTTACATCGGCCAAAGCCTTCCCGAAAGAATTAAGAATCAACCAAGAAACCTGTGCGCTCTCTTCATTTCGGAGGAACCAAGAAACCAAGAAACCTGTGCGAGACTCAAAATACGCCGCTTACTTTAACGTTAACGTTTGCAATGCCCTAGGCCGAACCCTATCCCTAGCTCTAACCCTAACCCTAGCTCTAACCCTAACCCTAGCTCTAACCCTAACCCTAACTGTAACCCTAGCCCTAATTTTAACCCTAACTCTAAACTTAACAATAACCCTAAATCTTTTGAGTGCTGTTTTCAAGTCGGACAAAATCTACGCGCACTGGCTTAAGGTTAACCAAGGTTGCTGTGTGCTGTTTTTAAGTCAACCCAGAATGTTGCGCACTGTTTTCCAGCTAAGGAAGCTTCTTGAGCACTATCAGTAAGCAAAACACTGGCAATAAGTGCTGCATTTAAAAAAGTCGACCATTTCCAAGTCGGATGGGCATCTTGTGGGCTGTTTATGAGTCAAAAAGGCACATCGCGCATAAAGAATACCCTTGGGCATTACTTCATGCATGTTAATAAGGCAGACATATGAAGGGCTGAGGGCATAAACTGCCTATGTGTAGTTTTAGGTGTTTTTTTTGCATACGTTATTTCTCGAAAACGAAAAAGAAATCGGTGAAAAAAAATACGGGACAATGTTTTTGAATCAAAATGCAGTTCACATGCAAAAATTTGGACAAATCCAAGCGAACTAAAAAAACGGCCGAAAATTACACATAGGCAGTTTATGCCCTCAGCCCTTCAATTGAGGTTCAAGGCAGCGCAAACAGCGCAGGCGACAGCACCAGCGCAATCTCCAGATATCAAACCCAAAGCTCCACAGCGTTTGGGTTTTGACACAAGAGAACTAATGCTGTGTTTACACTTGAGCATTTACTGAGGTAAACGTTTACTGACTAAACCTTGGTACATTTCTACCGTGTTTATACTGGCTCAAATAACCGAGGTAAACCTGCCATCAATCACGATAACTATCAAACCGAATTGGCGGCAAATTCTAATAAAATCCATGCATAAAATGCCCGCGTTTATAGGAAGCTGCGGCTCTTGTAGTCCTCGCGTTTTATTTTCTTGTTCTTAGTGAACAGCAAACTCGGGTATCAAGATTTCAGCGGCTCTTATGTTTGCAGCACCTCGAGAAGTCGAGGCGACGAAACCGATTGATCAGATTGATTTTGCTTCAAATTGGTCATGGCAGAGAAACCATGCAATTCTAGTTTGAAACCCTTATCATGGAAATTTCGCTGAAAATTGGTGGAAAGAGAACTTTAGAATATCGAGATGTACGCTCGATTACATTGTCCGAGTGGTTGGTCCTGATTTGCCATGATTCGTAGGTTGATGAAAAACAAACGTAAACACGAAGTCGAGAAAACGTGATCGAATGAGACTGACACCACGGGATGTGAAATACCATGCGTCCGCAAGCGGATATATCTGTTATCTCAACCTTGGTTACCGACCTAAACCATGCCTGATCACAGGGTTAATCGAACGTTTACCTTGGTTAACTTTCTATTGTCTCGGGCGGCGTTTACCATGGTATCAGTTGGTGTTTACCAGGGGCACCCAGCGACACGTTTCGGTAGATATCTGTTCGGTGGAGGGTAGTTCGCCTTAGGCTTTCGGGGTAGATTAAAGATTGCACTCGGATTTTCGTTAGTAAAGCGTGGCTAAAAGATTCGTAATGTGGAAATCGTAGCCCCTGAGGTTTTCGGAAAGGTCGTTATTGCTGTTTTTGGCAGTCAAAAACGTCAGCTAGCATTTTCGGAAAGAAAAATAGTTCCCTAGAAAGTTAACTTCATCTAGGATTTTCTCAAAGGAAGATTTTGCTCCCTAACATCTTCGGGCAATTAAAATTTCAGCTAGGAAATCCGAACAGATGAAATTCTTCTAGCTATTGAAAACATCACTTTAAACATACTTCAAACAACATAGGGCACTTAAAAATACCTTTCTATAGCTTTTGGCTGATTTGGCTCGTTGGGTGCCCCTGGTTTACACACGCAAAATATTTACCTAGGTAAGTAAACTCCAATACCTCGGTAAAACGCCCGAATACGTGAATACGTGTGGGGGAATGTAGTGTTCGTTACAAGGGTAACTATTTTAGTTATGAATTCCTTAGTCATTAGATAACCGATTGCACCACCATATATATCATTGTAAATAGCATTTAATTAAGTTAGAGATTAGTAAAGTAGTTGTGTGAAGCACATCACTCGTCTTCACTGCTTATTCTACAGTAGTACACCGAACCCCAAAGTTTGTGTCTGGTTAGAACGGATGAAGAAATGATATTTAGCAATGATTTACAGAGGGTACAAGGCCAAGAAGACCATTTATGACGATTTCGAGCAGGGGCACCCAACGACAAGTTTCGGTAGATATCTGTTCGGTGGAGGGTAATTCGCCTTGCGCTTTCGGTGTCGATTTACGAGTGCACTCGGATTTTCTTAACTAAAACGTGGCCTAAAAGATTCGCAATGAGAAAATCATAGCCCCTGAGGTTTTCGGAAGGGTCATAATTGCTGTTTTTGGCAGTCAAAAACGTCGGCTAGCATTTTCGGAAAGAAAATAGTTCCCTAGAAAGTTCGTGTAAAGTTAATTTCAGCTTGCATTTTCTCAAAGGAAGATTTTGTTCCCTAATATTTTCGGGTAATTAAAATTTCAGCTAGGAAATCCGAACAGATGAACGTCTTCTAGCTTATGAAAACATCGCTTTAAACAGACTTCAAACACCATAAGGTACTCAAAAATGCGTTTCTACAGCTTTTGGTTGATTTTGCTCGTTGGGTGCCCCTGTTCGAGTTTTCGGCCACCAGAAATGTCTAACTAAAATAGTGGAAGCAGTGAGGTGACTAAATTCGTCAGTGAAAATTTTATGTGTACTACAGTGGAATCCGGATTTCTCGAACCCTCGGTTTCTCGAACCTCATGATAACTCGAGCCAGTTGTCGTTTCCCTTGGATTTGCTTCACTCCAAAAGTGTAGTTTTACACCCGATTTCTCGAACCCTCGAAACATATATTTCAATATTTTAAAGCATCAGTCGTCGATAACTCGAACCACTGAAAATTTACAAGCCGCTGAGTGACGATTTCAGTTACATTCTGCGCCTTCAAGCAAAGAAACACTTCCAGACAAGTTTTTCCTTCCTATTTTTATTACAATAAAAACAAATCTTAGTGTCATCAGTTACTAGAAATACAATGTTGCTATTGCAGAACTAATGCCTTGGATTACAGATAAAAAGTTCCTTTGCTCAGGTGTTATTTTGAAGCTGTTGTTGTAATAAATTGATGTATTGTACGTTTTGTTTGTAAATAAAGACTTCTATATGCAACAAATAGAACGTATTTCTTTAAAAATGTTCATAACTGCCTCTGCTAAAACAATACACTAGCATTTTAGCGTAATCTGATGTCACCTTCGATTTCTCGAACTCCCGATTTCTCGAACCAATTTTCGTTTCCCTTGCAGGTTCAAGAAATCGGAATTCTACTGTATACTACAAAGACACAACACTACACTACACTACACTACATACACCACACCACATCATATCATATCACACCTACCATACTATACTATACCATACCATACCATACCATACCATACCATACCATACCATACCATACTATACTATACTATACTATACTATACTATACTATACTATATCATATCATATCATACCACACCATACCATGCCATGCCATGCCATGCCATGCCATGCCATGCCATACAATACCATACCATACCATACTATAGAGTCACCGTTGTTTGAGGGTTACTATAGAGACGCCACTGAGTGTTCAACACAATTCACTGCATTCACTGCATTCGCATTTTTAAATCCTTTTGCTGGCAACTCAGTACATTGTATAGCAAGTCATAATCACACTTGAATAAAAATGACTTCAATTACAGGCTACTAATGAAATGGAGTTGAAGGGTAGAACAGCCATTGTAAACTGAAAGGGCTGTTATAAAGTAAAGTATGAAATTAGTGAGATCTCGTAGTGTGCAACAGTTTTTTTTCTTCTATGAGAACACATTATTCTTAGGAATAGTCACTCTTTGCTCTGAATACCAGTTAGGGTTTACAATATAATAGTGCTTCTTTCTCTCCTGAGTGGGATGGAAAAAACATGTATCCCGAATATAACGAACTGGCTTTGGATGCTTCGACAACAACGTGCTAGGCCTGGGGGCTACTCTTCCTAATATCTGCTCGTCTCTCTGGCCAAGTTGTGACACCCTCACTCGATGCAAATCTGATGCATTTTTAGATACTTCAGGCAGCTTATGCAAGTGCGCAACGTGAAGGGATTTGGCGATTCGCGATGGAGACTGCGAGGTAACAACGCTGTTGGCTTGGCTGGAGGAGCTTGGGTAGGCGTGTGAGGTAGTTTTGAAACGAACTTGACCTGAAGAAGCCATTTCCTTGCGTGGAGCTCTTGCAGATGACTTCCCTCGCCTCTGAGATCCTTGATCATCTGCTAGATTCTCGTTTGGAGAGCCCTTATCTCTTCCGGATGGCGTGATAAGCTTACTGAAAAGATCTGGAAGCTTAGGACTACTTCGTTTTCTTACGAAAGACGTGCTGCGATCAGACGAGCCTTGGCCATGATCTAAGACCGCATCCGCGTCCCAGACAGAAGTAGGTTTTAGTTTGTGGTACCTCTCCGCTTCCTGCTCAGTGGTATAACTTGTCATTCTTGCGGCAAAAGGTGGCCTTAAATACGTTAGTCTGGTGCCCGTGTCTAGCTCACACCTGACAGCCGCTGTAGGTCGGCGAGGCTCACTCCAAGAGTATTTAGGTACCTGACGGTACAGCACAGGATCTGTAGAGTTGCAGTATTTCGTAGTGTATTCCGTGTGGAATGGTTCCGTACGAAACCTGTGGAAGTACGCTTTATACCCTGGATACAATATCTCCATGTTTGCACGTTATAAATCCGTAATATATGAACTCACGACGTTGTTTCCAGTTCTCGTTTGCAGATAAACTACCATATATCACCCACGCACCTCTGAGAGTGATTATGGTTGATTTTTGGAGCTTAAACTTCACATTATCTTTGTGTCCAGTCTTTTTGGCCGCACTCGATTTCGCCTAAAACAAATTGTAAGGCTTTTTCCGCAGTTTTAAAGCGGTTAAAGGAATTTGGACATTTGAATTAGTCAGTAACGCAATGATGTTCTGCAAAAGTTTCAATTGTAAACAGGACAAGTTGCCATGGACCCAGGTTCAAACACGCGGTTGGCTTCTATGTTAAATTTTTAATAAGAAGTGTCTAAGTTATAATTAACAATGTGCACAGTGGGTATAAAGTTCCGTTACCCGCAATAAAGACCAAACAGCCATTAATTAAACAAATATCTTAATCGTCGCACGGAGTAAATAATTCTCTGTATCGTATGCTTTTTACAGATTCTCATCATACGATCGGTAGTGTTAATTAAATATATCGTGAAGGAAAACTGTGTGACTTTAACGTACTTCACTGCTAACCCGCATTTACTATCGAAACTAAAATATTAACATTTTCGTGGTTATCATTAACTTTCCTTATATTCAAGCATTTTAATCTCACTATGCAAGAAATCTTTTAATTTATGGCCAAACTCTAAATATGTTTGGCATTGAATAGTAAATTTTTGAAGACTCCCATTGTGAATGCCACCACTTTTAAACTATTTTTTGTGTAAAATAAAAGAATCGGCTGAAAAATCCCAGCTGTCACAGAGGGTGGTAATAATAATCTATCTATCTATCTATCTATCTATCTATCTATCTATCTATCTATCTAGCTATCTATCTATCTAGCTAGCTAGCTAGTTAGCTATCTATCTATTTATCTATCTTCCACAACCATTTGGTTTTATTAGAATTTGTATGAATGAGCCAAGCAAGTTATTATTTTGCAATTAAGTTGCAGATCATTTCCATTCTAACCATCTATCAGCTAGAGACTTGCAACAGAAGTTCATTATTATTTTCATATTTCTGGTTTCTATTGCCTTTACTGTGACTCACGGCTTCTCAGAGCATTAGGAAAAATATATACCCAGCACATGTCTGAAAAGTAGACCATACTTTTGCAGAGGCGTATAACTACGATCTGTAAATCATCTAGCGGACATTTATGCTCGGTTGGGAATGTGCCGAATACGGGAGATTTACCTCTATATGAGATTTATTTTCGCATGCCATTTTTGTAGGCTATCCATAAAAATGTTCGCCGCCATTGCCGTCTTAGAATTAAAACTAAATTGTCATCATGCATTAAAAAGAGTTGGGAAGGGCATGTTCTTTCTAATCAGCCACTGATCCGATGAAACTCAACCCGGAGCTAAAAAAACGCTGTACCTTTTTGTCCCAAAAATCAGCAGGTATAGACCACAAAGGGGTCAGTGTTTATTAATGGTATACAGTCGAACCGGCTGATGCACCATATACCAAGTTAATGAGCTTTCACGGGTGACATCACAAAGCACACTACAATGGAGAAACAATACAAGGAATGATAACAATAAACCAAACACAATAGACTAACAATAGACTTGGTATATGCTGTATCAGCCGTCGAACCTCTCTTTGTGACACCTCTCGAGGTAAGGGACAAATAATAATAATATATAGATTTAGCCAAGCCTAAAAGCGGAGCTCCACGATTATTATTTTTTTTTACTGGTATTGAGCAACACAGCATGGCTTTCCTGGCGCCAATATTTTATGTTTAGAGTAGTCAACAGGAATTGACCACGGTTCAAAACATCAAAACATTACAAGAAAACAATACAGTCGACGCGTGTGTTTGTTCAAAAACAAATTTAGCAATCAAGGAATGATCAAACATTTTCATCCAACATCGTTGGACGAGCATGTTTGACGGTTTAGCCACCTCTCATAATAGTGCGCCATTAAATGGCTTTCCATGTTTGATCGAAATCAAACATGTTCATCCAAAATTTCGCATCACGAACAAATGTTTGATCGTTTAGCCACCCCAACAAACAAATCGTGCACAAACGGTAAAAAGCAACTAAATGAGCCACGTAACATCGAAAATTTCAGCAATAATACGCAAAAATCATTGTTTTTGGACTCACTTGGTCCCGTGTTTGGTCAAACATTGTTTAGCCACCAAACGTTATGCTTGACAAACACGATAATGGATGAAAATGTTTGATCTTTTAGCCGGGACTTAACAAACATATTTTATAGTACGTTAAGCTTAGACATAAGCTTAAATGTCGTAGAAAAGAGAAAAAGGAAAACAATCCTGATAGTTTGGATAGGTAATCGCATGGGGCGAGTAAATGTCACTTGTGCCAGTTTTCAGAAAGTTGCTGAAATTGCCCTCATCCCGCAAAACATAAGTGATACTAATCCTTAATTTTACGAGGACTCATTGCGATTACGTGATAATAACATAAGGGAAAACGTTTCTTTCAGTTCTTAACACTGCAGAAACACAGACGTCGAAAAACATGTACAGTCAGCCAAGCGGAGGGAAAACACTCGTTCGCTTGCAAAACAACAACAACAAAAACAATTCTACAAGCTACTTCTTTGTGTCCAAAACGAGTAGATTGTTATTTATATCCAGTCGAGACAAAAATGCAAGTTTCATTCCTGAACAAAAGTAACAACGATTAAACCAAATGCTAATTTATTTAAATTACGGACGTACGGTGGCCAAAACCAAATTTTCTCGAATAGATAGGTCACCATATTTTCTTAACCATTTAAGCGCAGCGTGAGCTTGGATTAAAGACGCGCTTGAAGCAGAAGAATGGTGGCTTTCAAATAAATAAAGCGATACTGTGCTTACAGGAAAAGGCAGTTGAACACTTAGATTCTTACTGTTACACCACTCTAAAAGCCCTTTGATGACCCGAAGGAAGGCTTTAGTTGTAGAGCTCGCCCGGGACTGTAACATCACGCTCACGATTTGACGAAAATTTGGTGAAGACGAAAACAGGGAGGGTTCCCCGGCAAGCTCCGCTTGAACTAAGTATCTGAAATTACAAAACCCATACAATTCATAATGCTAGAAAAACTAACTAAATCGGACAGGTGCCAGGTCACCCATACATGTAGCTGTACCAATAATGCCATCTTCCAATAAGGCCAGTGCCTACAAAGTCAGAAACTGAGTATCCTCACATTCCAAAACGGGTGCAGTCACCCTTGATCTCATATGGCCAGTGCCAAGAAAATCCAACGTCACTGGTGCAGTCACCATGAATAGCCAAAAGCCCCAAGCAAACACTGAAAAGTAATCATATCATATAAGCTGGAAGGGTGCCGCGACCCCCAGACGTTACAAGAGGGGAGTGAATAGGGGTCAGCAAATCCGTCGATCCGTGCTAATAATTCGCAAAATCCGCCAATCCGCAGACATTTTTACAAAAATCCGAATCCGCAGCGACAAGAAAGCCAACTAGGCACGTCGGGAAGTGTTACACGCAAGCGCGAGACGTGAAACAAAGAAAGGAAAGACATCCTGGTGCTTGCGCCCGTCCCCATCGCTCTAAGATGAAAATGTTTGCTGCTGACATTTGAACCCGGGGGGGGGGGGGTACTCCCTTATATGGGCCATATAGGTATGTATATAGGTATATACTCTAGTCTTGAATTGGATATGTTTTTTCGAAGAAGCTACTTCTTCATAATTAGGTGATAAGACCGTCAACAAAAGCCCTTATTTTTTGTCTTTTAATTGTGTTTACGCCAACCGTGTACGTGAAATAGGTCTGAAATAGGGTATCGAATTTTTGGTCATGTCTGAAATAGGGTAGGGAAAATCGTAGATTTTGGTCTGAAATAGGGTAAGGGTTTCAGGAAGCGGGCCGCACACCCCACCCCCCTGGGCACACAAGGGATTCTCTGCTTCATTTGCAAAATCCTGTTTGTTAAACAATAGGGCAACCATCTTGCGTCATCAAATCCAAAATGAATGAAACTTAACAGAGAAAATGGGCGATGATGATATCCATTTTTTGAACGCTTAAAAGTTATATCCACGTTTTAAAACAAAATTTGAAATCTAGTAATTATTACCTACAATTTAGCGTCAATTTGTTGTAAGAGTGGAGGTTCCCTTTAAAAGAGTTTAGAGAAATCTAAGGTTTAATCACCACCATGACCACTGTTTTGTAATCATTAAAGAAATCTAATCTCAAGACAACAGAAGTCTCGTAGTCTAAAACATAGCAATCCGTTTTAACCTCACATGCTCGCGTAGTTTCACTACCCCTTATGTAACGCTTTTCCAATTGCTGGAATCGACGCAGCACCGAAAGTTGTTTTTATGAAGGAAGTCATCGCCTTTGGCACCTTCTCGGTAAAAAAAAAAAAAAAGCGGCGCAATCGATGTTCTTTGTCTCAATGACCTGACCCTCCATGTTGACCGTGCCTATGGTACACGTGGTGGTCTGGTGAAGACAATGGCTTTTTGTCTGGCCAGAAGCCGAGATCCTGGGGTCCTAGAGTTTTCTGGAGTCCTATTACATTGTAGGTCAAAGATGTGTTAGCCCTTTAACTACCAAGCATTTTGCCGAAAAACACCTTTTGAAGCTCGTCGAGCCATTTTCTGGCCAGAATCAAGCCAAAAAGAACCAAAACTGACCACTTTGCTGGTGGACCTCCTCGCGCCCTTCTGTCCCTGAAGATATTAGCTTTCCAAGTTCGGTCATGCACAGGGTTGAAAGTTTCACTGCCCCCTCTCCTTCTACCTTTGGATTTTTTTTGTCTCTTGTCTTGTCTCTTGCTGGGCATTTTCTTTCGGTGGGAAAAGGTTTGTGGAAAACGTTTAGGATCATAGGATTAGATGGAACGAAGTGCAGGTGGGTAGTGGAACAAGATTTTCATTCAAATTTTCGGCTCAACGTCACGAGGCTTTTTTTCGCGTTTTCTCCGACCTGTTTGACGGAATGGTGATCATTTGGGTATGGTTTGAAAGATCTGTCCCCCCTACACATGCTACATGTAAAAGTTGTCCGTGAGCATTAAATCTGATGACGTCACAAGCGGTACAAGGGACGTGGTTCTGTGCGGCCGGTTTTGGCCGGTGTAGTAGTCAATGGTACTCGATTTGGCATCTTATGGGCAAATTGGGTTGTTTTATGTTCAAAGGTGAATTTCGTTTTTCAGAAAATTGTGTCCTTTGCTTAATCTAGTCTACTACTAAGGTCAGGCAGAAAAAATTGAAACAGACCGCCAAATTAAGTTCCGCGATCCGCACTGCAGAACAAACAAAATCCATAATCCACGCTGAAATATTGAAGAAATCCGTGATCCGCTGAGCGTTCAAAATCCGCCAATCCGCAAAAAGTATCCTCAAAATCCGAAATCCGAGTAGTTTTTTTAGCCAAATCCTCCGATCCGCGAACCTATTCACCCCCCTCTTACAAGCAATAAGCTATAGTCTAGTCAAAAAATTCCATCCTAAGAGCAATGACATGCCCCATGCTTAAAGTTCTTCGATCCTAAAAGGAAATTGAGATCCCTACCATGCGTTAGGGACTGGTTCCCAATATGCATGCTATAAGCTGATATATACCTGAGATATTTATTTGTCAGTAGAGGCCAATAATGAGCCGAAGGCCAAAAGGAAGAACAACAGTACCCACAGCGTTTTTAGACTTCATATAATGAAGAACTCTGGAAACAATAGAAACGGGCGGGACCACCCAACAGTTCTCTCCTCGAAGTGGTTGAATAAAGAAGTCGACGCCGGCCGTGTTCGGATTCCAAAACCTAGAAAAGAATCTGGGTAGCTTATGATTATAATAATTAGCGAAACAATCCACAGAATGCGGCCTCCAGCGATCATTTAGGAACAAAAACAAATCATTTGTAGTCTGCCAATCATCGACGTCTATGAAACGACTAATATAATCAGGTTGTTGATTTAAAGTGCAGGGAATCCACTGTATATCTAGGTAAATCCCTGACTGAACACAGTCATTCTGTGTAATTCTAACTTCATGCTACCTACTTCAACAATTCTAGCAGCAGCTTGATTATCAGTAAACCACTTGACATGTGATCCTTTGAGGACTGGAGCAAACGATTGCAAAGAAAATTCAATCACACATAGCTCCCTCCACTGACGTGGAGCTCTGAAGGCTCTCAGAATCAGTTCACATTCTGTGGCACACGAATTCGTTATTGAATCCAATAACAGAACCACAACCAGTAACGTTGGCATCGGAATATACAAATGAACCAGGGCATGCATGTGCAAAACAATATCTATTGTTAATATTCATAATATTTGATTTTCAAAAATACAATTCCTCCTGACAGTAGTCGTCAAGGTGAAACTCCGTATCCCAACGGTCACTACACAAGGTGGACATTACGCAATGTCTTGTAATTATTCTACCAATATTACCAACCACAGGACCAGTTGAAATAATTTGACCCGTAAAAGAAGCCAAAATTCTTGCCGAAACCATAAACTTTGCGTTGATAATATGGTCAATGGTGTCCAAAATCTTCGTAATCCTTCTATCTACAATTTTCAAAGTGCCCAAGATCGAATTCCAAGTAATGCCTAACCAATTTAAAACCTGTGTGGGTTCCCATACCGACTTCTCGTCGTTAGTTATAAACCCTGCACTGTCCAAGTCATTTCTAACAGCTTGGGCAGTAGCATGACAGTCTTGTCTATCCTGGACTGTGCCCCAACCATCGTCAAGAAAAATGGCTATACAAATACCCTGCAATCTCCAGTGTTTTTCCAAGGGTTTCAAGAGCTTTGTAAAGACATAAGGGGTAGTGGATAAACCAAAATTAAGAACGGTAAATACATAAAATATCTCATCCTCAGAATTTGACGCCTTCCATGAAAATCCAAGGTAAGTTTGGTGTTCCTGTGAAATTTCAACAAGGTGATAGCCCGCTTTTCAAATCGAAGGAAAACATGTATGAACCCTTTGTAAAGTAGGCAAGAGCAACCTTCCAATCCTCGTATTTCACCCTTTGTTTTTGTAAACACTTATTTACGTGGCGCAAGTCCAGAATTAGTCTCTTTTTACCGCATGACTGTATAGAAACTGATAAGGGGTTAACCACTAAGGGTTTCTGAGCAACTACACAGATACGACCAGAAAGAACAATAAGCTCATGGATGGTTTGGTCCACAAAATCGGCATGGAGTCTAGCAGACCTATTATTCCTTAGCTTTACAGGCTCGGGCGAACTAGCAAAAGGTAATTTATAACCGTTTTCAATAATCGATAACCTTAAGATAAAATAAGGGCCACCGATATATTTCCAAAACTCGATGTTAGCTCTCAGATTACCCTTCACGCTTAAAGGTAGTCAACTTTCCACTTCAAATTTTTCTACAATTTCTTGTACCTGGGCTAAGTCTTCCTCAATACTTGATAGCTGGTTGGCTTGACTGAATTCCTGTTGGCTCGTTGTAGGAAGGTCCTGGTAAGGAGTTGTGATTGTAGGACTGGCGAGTAACTATAGCCTCCTGGCCGGAAGGCAGAGCGGCAGTCTTTGGCCCAGTGACCGTATCTGCCACATTTGAAACAGAGGAAGCCTTCGTAAGAAGCATCCCTACGGCCTATAAGCGAAAATAACAACAACTGCAGTAAGCTGGGTGGAAGGGTGGGAAGTATAAACTGCCGCCAGCGTGAGTGAATATTCAACGGTCACAGAAGGTATAAATACCAGAGACTAACCAATCACAAGTTACGCATAATAGGACAAGCGAGTAGGTGCGACAGTAGGAGTGAAAGTATTTGAGTATAATTAATTACTGGAATACCAGCGGAAAATTCATTTTCAATATTCTCCACGTGAATATTTCAAACTCGATCAAGCGTAAAATAATAGGTATTTTTGGTCATCACAGCAATATTTTTAGCCTCCTTCGCAGACGCTCTGTTGGCTCGTCACGCAATCTTTCCTCCCCAACGAACGGCTGCTGAAACGAGTGGCACATTCCATTGTTAGCAAAGATCAGCCGGAGTCCACGTGAAAATTACTACAAAGCCATTCGGCGCTAAGTTTTTCTGCGATGTTGAAAGCAGATTTCATTTGACCGATCGCCGGCAAAAACGTTTCAAAATTAAGCATTACTCTCCCCCGGGCTTCTTTTGATTTAAACATTACCCTAATAAACTATTGAAGTGATTAAGTTTCCCTTGAGCTTTCTTTTTATACAATGTTTTTATAGGATTGTTAGTCAGTTCGTGAATGATATTGGCGCCTGTTTAACATATACTCGGATTCAAAGTGCCTTGCTCTCTAAATCGGGGACAGGAACCTCCAGAGAATAAAAAACAAACGACTTTGAGAAAGGATCGGAGCATGTGGCGCCGTGTGAGTCACCGAAAACATCGAAGTCAACGCCGAACTTTTCGGCGGCTCGGGTTACGTTTTACAAGAATCTGTGAACGGTCTGTGATTGGTGAACGTATTTGTTGGCTGTGTTTAGCAGACGTCCGTGGGGGAGGAATGCGTGGCGAATCCCTGAGGACATCTGCGTGGGAGGCTACAACTTACAACATACATACATACATACATACACACACACACACACACACACACACACACACACACACACACACACACACACACACACACACACACACACACACACACAAACACACACACATACATACATACATACATACATACATACATACATACATACATACATGCATGCATGCATGCATGCATGCATACATACATACATGCATACATACATACCGCCTTAGTACACCAAACGTTTTACAAAAGTTCGACGTGTGCTGCAAGGTATCTCAGAGCAAAAGCATAACCGCCCAGTCCCATACTTCCCGGTTCCGCTGTCTTTGTACTGAAAGCAGCGTCAAACGAAATGGTACTCCCCGCCTTTCGTCTTTCGAGACTCCATTTGTCAAATCCGGAATACCTGTTTCAGAAATATCTTCAATGATGGGATTCTGTAATTTTGACTTCATATACCAGGTCACTATAATTTATTGCGTCCACAACGTGCACTACTTACTTAACAACTCACTATAGGACTATTCGCAAAGCAAACTTTGCAATTGCGTCATCCTCAGGTGGACGCCTTCAAATAAATTGACAACTTCGTCCAGAATTACTCGATATGCATGACAGCCATTGAGGATCCAGAGCCTACTCTCGCCCATGGTACATGTACATCTCATGTAATTGTTCAGCCTTCTCACTGTGCTCATACTCCTAACAATTTTTATTTGTGACCATAAGACTTACCCGATACTGTTCGCGTTTTCTTGCAGGATAATTTAAAAGCTAACAGACTCAAAGTTTGTTTTCCACCACTCCACTATTTGCTAAAGGCTGAAAATCAATAGCTTGTATATATTTTTTACTGCTCCATCATTGACCTGCAAAGGGGGTTCTTTCGAACCCCTCGAACCCTTCCCCCCTCCTCCTACGTGCCTGCTCTTCAGGGTAATATCTCACACATCAAAGGGTTTTGTTAAGCATATGTAAAATAAACTGACAGTATAGCGTAAAGAAAGGATTAATGTCAAAATATGCTTATCCATTCTCTTTGTTTACTCGTTTCGCTTCATTAGCATAAACGGCAATGAAACGGCGATAGATAAATGCACACCACAAATTGAAAGCGCTAGGGAAACTTAATAGTCACCGAAAATTTGAGCGTGAATTGAGAGATGGACATTTTTTTAAAAAAGTGAGATAAGAAAAAGTGAAGATTTTACAAAGAAAGTATGCAATTTATTGCTTCCCAATCATACAAGTCCTTCTAAATTTCACAAGTTTTGAAACTTATTTTCTCCGATAAGACCTGAACGTGCATGATATGCCCTTTCAGTTTATGGTGTTTATTTTTTTCATAGCTTATGGTTTGATATCCGCCAAAGAGCCAAAATATAAACAGTGACGTCACAAAGTTTTCCCCTAGTAACTGGAACTACAATTTTTTTGATATGGCAATGTTGATTTGCTGCATGCAACAATTTGGTCCTGTGTACATAAAGTTTAGGACACTAACATACAAAAATTACGTTTGAAACTTGCTGCATTTTTTACTGCATTCAATTCTTTTTCTTTTGTTTTAGCAAAAACTAATTTACCAGGTGATTTTTCTCGGCTGTCTCTTAAAGCCAATAAAATTGAAACAAATACAGTAATGCTGGAGAATGAAACAATAGAAGCGTCAGGTACGCTTTTTTGAAGCATCGTTTATTACTTTTGTAACCCTCTTACGTAAATTTACATAATCTACTTTTAACAATATAATCTGCCTGAGAACACACTACCCTGAAAAAATGTTGATTTTAAAATTCCTGAACAGTCGATCGCCTATAAGAAAGTTTTCTGAGAGTTACTAATCATTGTCCTATTTTTCTCTACTTTTGAGTTTATAAAAACTTGGTATTAATCAGAAATCAAAGCGTTGCTCAACAAAGCTTGGTACTATCAGAAATATTGGTCGCCTGAACTGAAACCAAATGGAACCAAGTCAGAAGTAACTAATTCCCAGCAGATTGTATATTTAGCTTAGCGATTTTTACGTGCCCCGTTTACTAAGTTCTTTTAATCTGTTGCCGCACTCGTACGCTGTTACTAATGAAGTTGTGGCTTGCGGCATCTTCCGGCCCTTAAACGTCGGCACTGGCGTTCCAGCAGATAAAGCACCAGCCGCAGCCACGTTTACGACGGCGAGTTTTATTATTCTTATTACGGCAGCCCTCGGCTTCCTTAAAATGCACCTCTAGTCCAACTTTGCACTTCTTCATCTCAGTCAGCTTTTTGGCTTTGATCTCGCTGTTGATCTTCGCAAACAATTCTTTCCCCAAAACACCTGAAAACATGAGAAAAAAATTTTTTTGAATATAAGTAAACTTAGCAAACCATTCATTATTTCTATTTCATCCTCTTTCTGGTTTTGCCCGAAAAACTACCTTGAAATTTGAATTGGCATTCTACCTGACAACAAGGTCTGTAGTTCTTGATCAATCTCCGGCAGCCGAGTGCAGCTCACAGTCTTGTAGTAGAGAAGTGATTTTTTATAGAATTTTTTGTCGCTTCCAGGCACGCTTATCATCTGTGTGGTCATCTCCTTTCTGTAGCCATGGTTCTCAAGATCTGCCTTGTGCAGAATAGCGCGCAGTTGCTCATCCGAAACCCTATAGTCCCGATTGTAAATTTTCAACTGAATGGTTTCTCCAGTTTTGGCATCTGTAAATAAAGGAAACGGGAAAATTCTCATTATTAACAGGGGGCATTAAAGGGCGTACATTTAGAGCAAGAAGACCTTATAGTAGTGATTCTTGAGCGATCTCACACGTACCAACATCTGTAGAAAAGAGAAACAAACCCAGAAGGACTGAGGTCAACAGAGAAATCATCATCATCTTAGAGTGAAGTGGCTGTAAGTCGATAACGACGGCGAAAAGTGCTAAACTTTAGAAGCGTCTTTCTTGGAACCTAAAAAATTCACTTTGGTGACCCACGAAGCGCATACCGCGGCATTTTATGTCGTTACGTATGGCTGGAGCGACAATGAATACTCGGAGACCGCATTTAGAAACGTGAAAAACTTCGCGTTACCCGATGATGCAAAGGGAAAGACGAGGTTCAGCCTGACTTCAGTGTTTTTGACACCAAGCCTGTCCCTGGCTTTCCACGGCTACATCATCTTTAGCATAGAAGACTTTTCTTGTTCATTTATGAATACATCAGAAAACGATTTACAAAAATATCACCGGTCAACCGAACAAAGGAACAAAATGTTTTGGCCCTTACGTCCAATTTCTGTGTTTGACGTCCAGAAAGGGTATGGATGAGAAAGAATAATTGGAAGTAATGATACTCACTATGAACAACTTTTCATTCGACGACAAGCACTACTTGCAAGTACACGGCACTGCCATGGGAACTAGAATGGCACCATCTTATGCCAATCTTTTTCTCGCCAAACTCGAGACAAACGCTCTATCACATGCCCCATACCAACCGCATACCTGGTGGCGCTTTATAGATGACATTTTTATGATATGGACACACTCAGTAGACGATCTCAACACCTTCACCACATATCTCAACAACATTCACCCTACAATTAAGTTTACTTCCAATTATTCTTTCTCATCCATACCCTTTCTGGACGTCAACGTGTCACTGAACAACGGTAAAATCACTACTGATCTTTACACTAAGACTACCGACAAACATCTCTACTTGTTACAATCCTCTTGCCATCCCAGACACAGCAAAAGAGCTATTCCATTCAGTTTAGCTCTCAGACTTCGACGCATCTGCTCTTCTGACGAAACTTTCGCACTCCGTCTTAACGAACTTAAGTCTTATCTCAACAAACGTGGGTACAATCTCTCTTACCTCAACAACGAAATACAACGCGTTTACAACATTTCACGTACCGAAGCACTTGCCCCCAAACAACGCAATTCCGATACTAACCAGCCTACACGTGTACCCCTTGTCATAACATACAATCCAGCTATTCGCTCCGTATCATCTATTATTCACAAACACTTCAACATTTTATCTTCATCTCCCCGCTGCGTTGACATTTTCAAGGCTGCCCCTCTTGTTGCTTTCCGACGTTCTAACAATCTTAACGATCTATTGGTCAGTGCTAAACTACGTAAACCTGCTAAAAATAATCAACCCCTTGGTGCCTTTCGCTGTGGCCACAACTGTTTAACATGCAACTACATAACTGATGGACTTACAACCTATACTTTTCATTCCACCGGCGAAACTAGATTTATCAAACATCACATTGACTGTAATTCCAAAAATGTCATATACATGGTACAATGCAATCACTGTCACAAACAATACATAGGCGAAACTAAACGACGACTTAAGGACCGTTTCAACGAACATCGTAGAACAGTCGACAAACAAACCAACAGCTCTAAACCCACTGCAGTATCAGAACATTTTCTCTCTAACGGTCACAGCGCTTCTGACATGCAACTAATTCCACTAGAACTGTCCAAATCTAATCGTGACGGTGTACGAAGAGCCAGAGAAGCATATCTAATTGATAGAGGTCAAACTCTTGAACCGTTAGGTATCAACAGAAAAGAAGAAATATAATACCTATCTTTTTGTTTTCTTGTTACGTTTTTTTCAAATTTTCAAACTGTAACGTTTTTTTATTTTACGTTGTATTGTTTACCTTTATTATAATATCATGTTACATGTACAACTTTTTTTAAAACTGTAACGTCGTTTCATCTTAGGGTCATAATATGTAACACCCTGATGAAGGAAGGCTGTGCCTCCCGAAATATTGGTTTAAATATATATTCCTAGCCGTGTAACCAGCCTTGCTTGTTTCTAACCTAACATTGCCGTATCATCCGACCACTAAATACACTGTCAGTGATTCTGACAATTTCTTTAGGTCCAGCTTCTACTGAAATCGAATCGGACTAACAACAACACAAACAAACACAAGTACACAAAATACAAGGAAACGAGCTTGGCAAAAGTCGAACGGAGTATAATTTCCACTATAATCAGTAACACCTTATTTTTAAACCAAGCGCGAATTGAAGGGCCTGCTGAACGCTCTACATGATTAATTCAGGTTGTTATAAAATGATAATATCATCCGACTAATTCACTGTGCTTTATTTCATCTTCTCATTCTATCCCTTGAAGTAGAGTGAAATCGTAGTCTCATATCGTTGCGAAATTCATTGAAAATACAAGTACAACAACAAGATCAACAGGTCATTGTTTTCGATAAAACCATGTTGCTTCTTTGCCGCCAAACGACAAAGAAATCAAATAACTGCAACAGGCTCATATAATGTATACGTAACCGCATGGTAACTTGGGGAGGGCAGTGAAATTTTCCAATGCTGGCCTTAGATTATACTTTAAAATTACATTTCCAACAGTGGAAGCCACATTGGATTTTATTTCAGACTTAAGTTTTGCTACTCCTTAAGTTTCGTACACAACTGCGAAGATCTTATTTAACTGCTGTCAGCTCCCGATCAAACAGTATTCAATGAACTAGTTTCGCCATGTGGTGTCCGCGATAGTACACTTAAAACGTTATATCCACTGCACAGAAGACTGTTCTATACATAGTTGCTACCAGTGGCATTTTATTATAGATACTTTCAGATCGAGTTGTATCGACTGTACTGATTTTTTTAAGTCTCTTCGGCCATGTGGTTGAAAAGCTGGCCCACCGAAACATTGCGGACGATGCTTCCAGATTGAAAACATAACTCACTAGCCAATTACTGGTTTTCATGTGATGTCATCAAAATTGTAAATGTTACACTAAGAGCACCACAAAGATTTTCTACTCATCAGTGAGACAAATATGCGAGGAAAGTAATAATGCTGATAAAGGAAAACCCTTTGAAATTTGATCAAATCAGTCAGCGGCCCGTTCAACGACAAGAATACGCAAAACATTGTAAAACTGGTATTTTCATTTTAATTCTCAATTTTCCTGGGTGTTAGTTTAAATATGAAAGAATTATGGCGACAATTCTGAAGTAAAATTGAGAATTACTTTTGGGAATGCTTCTGTTTATTTCTTTTACCGACTTGCACGACGGCCCGATGTCGATGCGTCCTTAAGAGGAACACCAATAATAGTGCTTAGATTTTCCGAAATATATTTACACAGCCGCCATATTCTGACAAGTACTCTGATGGAGCCAGAAATCATCCTTAGTTGTTTCTCTTTGCCTACCGCTTTATTCCTTTGTTTCTAAATTGTATTCATTAAATCGACATGCAAACTTATTTTATCACATTGATGCATGATAATCAAGAATAATGCGTTGGACCATTATACTTGAAGGAAATGAATGATTTTTATTTTGTTGTTTTAAAGTGTGGTCCAACATTTTTCAAATCCATGGTTGGGTTTGATTTTATTCAGAGCTGAAGCGGATCTGTTCGTTATATATAGCTCATTTGGACGCTGTATCGGGCCGTGCGGCGAAAAATTCAAACATAATCGATCTCCAATTAACTTCTTCGATGTTAAACGTTTCTCTTCAGATTGAAAACAAACAAACTAGGGCAGGAATATAATTTTTCGGTATTTTTAGCACTACTTTCAGTGCTAATTTGATACGTTTGTTTTACGTGAGATTATTACGATGAGCCTATAAAAGATTACACTCGCAACGGAACACATAAATGCCACTATTATTATAAAACGCGACAATAACGGGAGTCCTTTACTAACATCTTCTGAATGTAGCAAATAGTAGGGGCCTACCTGTGAAGGCTCGACTAAAAAAGTCATCTCCGGTCGCGACAGCGCTTCATGCTCTGGAAAACGCTGGAAAACATATTGGTGGCTGCTGCTATGTTCAAACGAGTCTAGCAAACTGTATTGCTTTGTCCAGCAGCGAGGAGAGCGTTTATTAATTATTAAAAGTGACGGTTCTTTCTAATTCCTCGTGTTTCGACTGTTTTTCATGCAATGCAGAGGCAGACAAATCTGACCGCTGACATTGTGGGCGATTCATCGATTGGTTCGCGTTTTGCTTGCTAAAGAATGCTATAAAAGCAGGAAACCTTTTTATCTCCAAAAGAGACAATAAACACCAATTGAATTGCAAATTCACAGTACTCTGTTACACATCGAATTTAAATTTTATCTCTGATTGTCATGATGATCTGTCTCTGTCTTGACAGAAGCTCACCGAAGCACAGCGGGAAACAAAGAATAATACGCCGAAGAAAATAGCCGCGGGCGCGATCGAATGTACTAGTTCTCTTTATCAAGGATTATTCCTTTCCAGTAGATACGCGAAGGAAAAGACAGAACTGGTTTGACTGGAAACTGGAATTGAACTCCTGGGCTCCTGGAAGACAACCTTCAATAACTTCTGTTCGGCTACTGAATCCTTACTATACTGAACCCTTTATCACTCGTGACGTTACATGCACCACATACTTAATTGCCGTGCCAAGACTCTCCCTTCCATCCCAACCTGAGAGGAAAGGACATGTTTTACAACTAAACTGTAACGGAGAAATAGCCGGACCACTAAACATGAGTGATGCCGACTACAAAAGGACAATACCAACGCGATCGTACCAACGCTTTCAAAGTCTCATTTGTTATTCAATTTTTTTGCGCATCAAATTCATATCAGGTACACGAAAAGAAAAATTGTCAGCATTTCAATATATAGAGTATTATTAGTCCAGTCATTTTGTAATCGGACTAATTGCAATAGAAGCTTTCTCATCTTTGAAAAGGTAGAAAAAACCTATTTATTAAAGGGGCACTGTCAGGAAAATTCCTGTTAGAAGTTTGTTCAAATTGTGACGAAGTACTTTCTCTTTTAGATGAATAGGCCAAGTAACACGAAAAGGTTGGTTTCAAATCATTACTTGGAAGAAAGGAAACTAGTATTATTTTACAGTGATTTTTCTAAGACACAATGACAAAACTTGAAAACTACTAACCTCGCTTTTTTCAATTGTAATCGATTCCCTCCTCGTCGTCGTTGGTCATGGATAACCATAAATAGTTTCAGTGCACATATTAAGTACTTGGCAGAAAAACTGTAAAATCCTTGCAACATTTCACTGTTCCAAACACATCTTTGAGTTTATCCAAATTGCGCGACAGTGCCCCTTTAACATACGAAGAGTCTCTAAAGATTCGAGCGTGGGAACACCCCCAAATAGTGTTCACCTCAAAATGGATTCTCTGCTTCAGCATGAAAACGAGGCTGTAAACCAGAAGTGTTTGTTTTTCATTTTGTATTGGTATAAATCGAGTCATTTTGCTAGTCACTCAATAAACTGTTAATAGGATTATTCCAAGGCCTTAATCTTGAAAATAGATTCCAAAAAATCGTTAACTTAGTTAAATATTGAGTTTTTGAACGTTCACGAAACTAGCAGTTAAAAGTATCATTTGCTGAGATCAGGAGCCCATGCTGAGATATAATCGCTTAAAGGGGGCATTCAGCATTCTGGTCAAAATCTTAATGGGAGGGAAACTTCAAAAAAATCATTAAAACTCACCCTTTTGGGCAAAAGAGCTGAAATTTTTGTGAGAAGTGCACATGATCATGTTCTTGTGAATTTTGTTGTTAAGATGCTGAACAAGCATTTTCCTAGTTAATAATTAACCAAGACAAAAGGAACATGGGTTTTACCCTCGATTTACTGCCCCCCATTTTATTCCTATGAAAAGTTCATCAAATGAGCTAATTTTAGGCATAAACGATCATTACAAAAGGGGCTACAACTCAATAAACCAAAATTTGGTTGCAATGCACTATGTTGCCATGGCAACCGCATAAACTTTAAAATTCAGCAAGTGCTCGTTAAATCTTGTGAATTCAACTAGATCAAATTTCGCCGCACTAAGTTGTAGCCTATTGAATGGCAAGCATAACTGCCAACTTTGATGTAAAGCTCTTAAATCTAAGTTGGAAAAAAAGCGGGGGAGGGGGGGGGCATGCGGACAGTAATGAAAAAAAAAACATTTTTAAGAAAATGGCCTTAAACTTTTGCAACAGTACAAACAAAGATTTGTATTCCCCATTTTTCATCACTATGCTGCTATTTAGCATGTACTATTGTGGTAAACACCAATAATAGTGGTCTGTATGTACTTTTGAGGCCATGTACGTTTTTTCTGCGGTGGTGCACTGTACACCCCAAGGTCATTTTAAAAAGGCATCTGATTCGTAAGTAACGTCTTCACGATTGTTAGTCCTTGTACTGCTTCTCTGTTCTATGAACTACTTGTTTTACCCTCTTTGAGTCTCTCCTCTTCATCACTTCCTTGGCATGGTCTCCCACCTTAAGCCTGGCCTTCAACATAACCTGCTCCTTTGTTGAAGACCCGGTCAGTATAAAATATCGACTGCGGACTGTGGACCTCGACTGCGTACTGGGAATAAAACGTGGACTGAGTATAAAATGCGGACTGCAAAAGCTGAAGGCTGCGGACTAGGTGCAAAACGCGGACTAAGTATAAAAAGAGGGTAAAGAACAAAACTAGGATTGTACTGGCCCAGATACAGGTTATAAAAAGTCTTGAGTCTGCTTATTCCGTGTCAAAATATTGTCGAACTGGGCTACAGAAAGTAAGATTAGAGATTTGGTCCCAAAATTGCACTTTCTCCATGAGTTTAACACTAGAGGGATCCGGAGTCGAAGAAATTATTCAGGGAAGAACGGAAACATAAAGGCATAAAAGGAAACTCTTCGTATATTTCTGGCATCTTTTATGTTAAAGCTCTCTAATAAAGACAACAGAAAAACGTTTTGCAATTTCAGCTAAAAACTTGAGCTATTGATCGTCGTATTGTGCAACCTTAACAAATCATACGACTGGGACATTTTGTGGCGGTGTGAATGAGCTTTTCTTACAAACGTCAGAACCCCTTTAGTTTGTTTGTTTCTTTGTTGCTTTTTGTGGAAACGACATCCGCTACTTTTTAAGCTCGTCGCGCTCACTTTACCACAGTTGGAGGCAGCTGGCACGAAAGTTCGACGAATATTTCGGAGTCACAAAAGGCCACAGCCTAGCCAGACCCTAAAAAACCATAGTCAGGAGAATCTACTCCAAAGTATGTAACAGAGAATTCTTAGAATTTATTTTACCGAATAGTGTATTTCCTTTTCGTGCAAATTTAATTCTCAAAGGGAATTGAAAATAATGATTATTTAGTATTTCAAACTGATGTTTGGTTGCTAATTATTTTGCAGAAATAATGTGTATATATATATATATATACACAAACGTCAGAACCCCTTACCCCCCTTACCCCTATATATATATATAGGTAATTAAGTAATTAAGGCAAAGTAATTAAGGCAATCAGTTGCTAATATATCCCTAATATATCCCTACCTTATATATATATATATATATATATATATATATATATATATATATATATATATATATATATATATATATATATATATATATATATAAGGTAGGGAGGGGATATATTAGCAACTGATTGCCTTAATTACTTAGGATCACCAGCCTTTTCCCGTTTGGATGGCGATTCATTAGCGATTTCTGAGAAATACAAACAGACAAGGTTAATTTGGGAACAGAAATCATCAACTAAGTAATTAAGTGAAAATGTGGCTCAGCCAGGAATCGAACCTGGGTCTCCAGATTACCGGTCGGATGCCTTAACCACTAGGCCACTGAACCAACCACACTGGGTTGACACATATTCTTACTGTACAACACATACACAGTGTGGCCTTATTTTTATGGTAAGGTCCGAGGAGACAATTTCACACATTTTCTGCAACCAGAATCACGTCACTACTCCCCGGTCGATCGGCGATGCACGGCCAAATCCCCCTGGAAATTAATTAAGTACAGTAAGGTAGAGAGGGGATATATTAGCAACTGATTGCCTTAATTACTTAGGATCACCAGCCTATTCCCGTTTGGATGGCGATTCATTAGGGATTTCTGAGAAATACAAACAGACAAGGTTAAGTTGGGAACAGAAATCAACAACTAAGTAATTAAGTGAAAATGTGGCTCAGCCAGGAATCGAACCTGGGTCTCCAGATTACCGGTCGGATATATATATATATATATATATATATATATATATATATATATATATATATATATATATATATATATATATATATATATACATTGAATTTTAAATGTTTGAAAGAAAATTTGCCTTGAGCGGGATTTGAACCCACGTCCCCCCGTATACTAATTAATTATTATAATTATTATATATGTATATTAATTGAAATAAGCCTGTATCCGTAATTGGATCCTCCTTTGTCATCCGCTAAGTTGACTTCGGTCGTGTATCAGTAATTGATCCTTAGTTGGGTTTCAAATGGAGTTATAGGCTTCCCCTGCCTTGTCACCTAGAAAGTAAAATTTCCCGGGATGCCACGTCTTCGATCACGTAAATCACATCTTCGATTGCCGTGTTGCCAGCATGGTTGTCCTGATAGTGTAGTGGTCATCACACCCGACTAGTATACTGGGGGACGTGGGTTCAAATCCCGCTAAGGGCAAATTTTCTTTCAAACATTTATTCAATGAAAATATGATTATTTGGGGTGTACAGGGTTAGGGTTTCCTTCATATACAGAATATATATATCTTACCCACATATTATTCTTACCTATGTATTCCAATTGGATCAAAGTTGTCAAGTATTACTTTGGTGACATTGGCGATCAATTGCTGTGATTTTTATTAGGACCCAGCTTTCATCTAACTTTATTCAGTAATCGACGGAGAAACAAAAGCAGCAAATCGAGGGAAATGCTATGCCAAAGGCGTGGTTTCAGCAGTGCAGTTCAGTTCCTGATCTGGGTTGGTTGGGTGAGAGCCAAACATTTACTTAAAACATAATTCCTAGCGCTTCTAGTGCACATTCACGGTTGCTAAATAACGGGGTCATTTCTTACGTATGATGGCGTTGAGAGCAAATGAAACACGTGTCTTGTGCGTGTATGGGTATAATAAAGCACTCAGGGTTTTGTTTCCGATATCAGTAACAAAGCATTAAGAATGCTAACAGCAAGAAAAGGGCTTGCCCATTCGGTCCCTGTCATGGCAGGCTACACTCTGGCTGAGATAGGTCAGGACCATCCTTACTTCTCAACGGCACTTGCCTTTAAAGCTCGAGAAACGTCGGGCACGGAATGCTTTTGGGAAAGAAGGAGAATGTGCTCAGATCACGGCATGCCTATAGTGACTTGCTACCCATACAGGAGAGATAACACACGCTGCATTATCAGCAGCACTTCTCCAAGTTCGTAGGCCCCAAGGCGTACTAGCCCGAGAGTAATTCCCATAATGTAACGTCACGACCAAACAGGCAACGCGGGCAGAAAGTATTTTCCCTCGATCACGTATTTCTCCTGCTTTGCCATACCCGCGAGGTAAAACTTACCGGGTTGTGTTTGCACCTGATGCCCGAGAACGGGCTCCAAGTGAAATTCCCAATGGCCACTTATGTAAACACAGCTACTAAGGCCAGAAATTGGACAGGGTCTCCATGCCCTATAAAAAGGGCTTTTCAGAAACAATTTACCTCAAGTGAAAGGAGAACCTGAATTTGGATCGAAACTACAAGTACATGTCTTACGTAATATATAAACTCAGTAAATAATCTTTAAGCTTAGTAAGACTATAAGTAAAAAGCTATATGATAAGTAAAGTAAAGTAAAAAGAGGCTAATTAATAAGACTACTCAGCTAACCATTCTGTCATAAGACTGCCATAAGGACGGTTTTGAAGCATGTGACCGAGCTCATCTTTAGTAATACGTTTGGGAATAGAGTTCCAAATGTTAACTGCTCTACAAGTCAAGGGCTGTTGAACCAACTTTGTTAATTCCACATTTCGGAATTTCTACATTCGTCGGTACTCCACCGAACCATCCCATCATTACAGTGCATTCATAGAATGGGGCTATGTATATTTTCAAATGAAGAATGATCCTCGCAGTTATGAACGCAATTTATGCAATTGCGAAAAGGAGCCTGAAAAATATTCAGGACTTCAACGGGGTTTGAACCCGTGACCTCGCGATTACCGGTGCGATACTCTAACCAACTGAACTATGAAGCCACTGACGTTGGGAGCAGGTCAATTGACCTGAGCATCGCACCGGTAATCGCGAGGTCACGGGTTCAAACCCCGTTGAAGTCCTGAATTTTTTTCAGGCTTCTTTTCGCAATTGCATAAATTGCGTTCATAACTGTGAGGATCATTCTTCATTTGATTTCATTTCCGCAGTTCATATATGATTCATTTCATATATCATTCATACGTATATTTTCTATGGCACGGTATAAAATAGTTGTACAAAGCTTTCGCATAACATACCATGGGATACCCCACTTGTCACTTGTATTTTCCTTGAACACACACTCGCCAAAAGGCTCGGCGTGTGTATACCAAGAAAATACAAGTGACTCGTGGAATATTCCATGCATGGGTATACCATGCTTTGAGGCATTGCATATGACTAGAACGTACACGATCTTCGTCAGTGCTTAAGATACTGACATGATTATTGCTTCTTGTTAGATGTTATTATACTTTTACCTACATTTCGTTCTTTTAATTTGTGTTCGGATGATCGGCGGATGATCAAAAATATAGTGCAGATGTCTGTGTTGGAGGATGATTAATGATTAAGGGAAGGCCTCGAGAAAAGAAAACTTTTGGCTAACAAGTTCCTGTGTTTATTATTTAGTTATTTAGTTATTTATTTATTTCAGTTCTTTTTGCGAAGGAAATAATACTGAATTCAATAATTTCTCTAAATGCGTTTTAATCGTATTCCTTGATCAGGCCAATAAAATTGTAAGATCGCTGAAAAACAACTTTTATTCCTTTGTAACCCCATACATTAATTTTGCAGAATATACTCAAATCAACCTAAAAACACATGCACTTCCCCGAATGATTGATTTTGAAATCTCTGAACGGTAGACCGCGTATAAGAATTACTTATTATTTATCGTCGCTCCCACCCACCCCCCGCCCAACTCTTGGTTAAGAAAAACCTTGCGTGCTGCAATGTAACCTTTTCTCGATGGTTGGAATCTATAAGCGTTAGCGACTGCAATACAAATGGTGAGAAATAGTCAAATTTGGCTTAACGATTTCTAGGTGTCCCCTTTGCTAAATAAGTTCTTTTCATCTGTTGCGCATGATAAGCCGCATTCGTCTCGCTACTCATGATCGATGAAGTTGTGGCATGCTCACCTTCCCTTGCGATAGCGCGGTGTTCCGCTGCAGCCTTCCCTGCTACCAGAGGTCTCTGGCGGCGAGAAAGGAGAGAGACCTCTGCCGGTGCCCGACGAGTTTCCTGTCGCGCAAGCGCGAGCGTTCCCTTGACAACGAATGACGTATTTTTCATCTGCGACCTTACACAACAGACCGGTTTGC
The DNA here is from genome assembly GCA_016490735.1 of Pachyseris speciosa. Taxonomy (NCBI): domain Eukaryota; kingdom Metazoa; phylum Cnidaria; class Anthozoa; order Scleractinia; family Pachyseridae; genus Pachyseris; species Pachyseris speciosa. Next base: position 68,541 of record JAEMWC010000404.1, read on the forward strand.
GCGTGAAATTTGCAAGTTCACAACAAACTACAATCAAAGTGTATTAAAGTGTCTGATGTCCGGGATGAAATTTATTCTCCTCAAACACTAGTAAAACCAGCCGTCACAGGAAAAGACCTTCTCCGAGTTAGGGAACTATGTTTACAACAAGCTCCAAATGCTCAGGGCTCACATATGCGATTTCTATTCCTTCAAGAGATGGAAAGTCACCTTCGATCTTGATAGCTTTGATTCCGCCAGTCTTTCACACGATAATATCTGGTCCTTAATGAGGGAATTCAACGGAGACACGACCAAAACTAGTGGCTCGGGAGAGTACTGAGACTTGCAAACTTGACAACTCTGCGGCTACGCGGATTGCCAGCTGGGATTTTCCGTAGCCTGTCGGAAGACACACGAATGTATCGCGTTTGTTCAAGAACGAAATAATAGCTTTTCTTCTGCACTAGTGTTACATCCTTCATATTGTGACTGTTGAGGTAAGAAATGGCCGATTTAAAATCTCGATCGAGGTTCATTTTGCTTTCAGTCAAAGACGCCATTGCGATTGTAGTATTGTGGGCTCAGAAGTTTTCAGCAGAGAATAGAAACAGAACAAGCGCATTCCTGTTTAACGGAAACCGGTTTTTCAAAACCGGTTAGTTTCGACCAAGAATGTGGTCGGCGGCTACATGAAAGAACTCGTCGGGCACTGGCAGAGGTCTCTCTCCTTTCTCGCCGCCAGAGACCTCTGCTAGCAGGGAAGCTGCAGCCTCGCATACGACGAGTATTCATATTACGACAGCCCCAGGCTTCCTTAAAGTGAACCTCAAGGCCCACTTTGTACCGCTTGAGTATCATTCAAATTAAAAAAAAAAAAAAGGTGAACTAGGATTCTACCTGGCAACAAAGTCACCCGTTCCTGGTCAATTACGTGCAGTCTACAATCTTGTAGTAAAAAAGTGATTTCTGGAAGAGTGGTTTGACCCTCTCGGTGTCGCTTACCAGCTTTGTGGTGATCTCCCTTTTCCGAGGCTTTGTCCGAGTCCCGATTGCAAACTTTCAATTGCATCTAAACGGGAAAAGGGAGCATAGAAACGCATATTTGAGGCAAGCAGGCTTTATATCAGTGATTCTTGAGCCATGTCACAGGTATCAACAGCTGTGAAGAAGCAGTGTAGCCGACTGAGAAATCACCATCATCTTAGCTGGAAGTGACTTTCAGTTAACGTAGACGGTGGTGAGACAACTTAGACGTGTTCTTCTTGAGACTTAATTTGGTGATTGCAGAAGTTCAATTCGTGGCAATTTTATCCGCTTTTAAGCTATAGCTGAAGACATTAAAAGCATAAGATATTCGTCTCTCCCGGATCTAAGATCAATTCATATTCAAACGTTTTCTTCCGGTTTCCCGGCAACATGTTATTTTTCTGGAGGCACTTAAAAAACATTTTAACTTCGGAACTCAGAAGGCTTTTAAAAATAAGTGCGATAGAAAAATGTCACTCGAGACTCGACAGACTCGATAGGGTATTATAGTACTTTCCCAATTAATCCAAGGAAATTTCAATTTGCATTTCAGCCGAGATAATTCTGTCTCCGGGAGAGCATATTAACTGATTCTCGTCAACTATCACACAGTACCCGATCGATACATATTTCAAAACATGTTAAAACGAGATAAACTAACAATGGAGTTAGGAACCGAGTTAGGAACCGAGTTAGGAACCGAGTTAGGAACCGAGTTAGGAACCGAGTTGGGAACCGAGTTAGGAACCGAGTTGGGAACCGATACATTGATTTTATACATCGTCTTTGTATTAGCCTAACGTCAGTTCCCGGATCATCACTTTTCCTTTTAGCACGTACGAAGTCGTGCGCGTCTCTTGCATTTCGCGAAGTTGGCTTGTTTACTTCACGGAGAGAAATCTCTGCCACGAGCCGCTTACATTTTCCGTTGAGCATGCGTTAGATCCTAATCAAGTTACTATAGAGATTATGACGTAAATCTTACCTGACGACGTTTGCCTGCCCTCTTTTTTTAACGCAGGAAGAAATTACGAAGGTATCTTCACCATTCAAAACACAATATAATCGTTTTTTACCGTGTACAAAGTACATCGTTAGAATATAGTAGTATTAAGTCCTACTGTGTGGAAGTGCCATCTTGATATTAAAACACAAGGGAAGTAAACCGTTCCAGGTTTTAAATGATAAAAAGGGGGTGTCCCTTATGTGTTATAATATATTATATTATGTGTTTATCATTTTAGACGGGGATTTGAAGACCAGTGAAAAATCCCAAACCAAACCCACTCGAATAAAAGCTAATAAACGAACGGGAATACGGCCGAAATCAGGACCGAAACGACTGAACGACCAAACGGCCAGAGAACCGGACGACCAAAACAATGAACGACCGATAAAATGAATGACCGAACAGATGAAATGACCGAAAGGCACAATGAACCGACAGCCAAACAACCGTCCGAACAAGAAACGACCGTCCAGCCGAACAGACGATCAGGGCAACAAGGAAGGGATTTATGGTTGATTCATGGTTGATTGTTTTTTCTTTAAACTTAATTTGTTAAAAACAATTTTTGAGTACTGTTAGAAAAGAGCAAACGGGTGAATACTCCGAAAGAATTTGAATGTTTATAAATACTGCACAAGGATAAACCTGACTAAGCGAGTCTGATTTAACGCTCGGAGTTACTAGTATTAAACAGTTTTCGTTTTGAATTTGTATCTGGTATATTCCTACAGATTATAATTTAGTGAGCTCACTAAAGAAAGGGTTCAAAAGGCATAGACTGATAGTTTAAAGTAAAACAAATTGTCGGCTCATAAGGTCTGCCATTCTCGTCAGGGGCACAGTGACAAGACCCGGTAGAGAGTTCACAAAATCATAACGCTAAGCAAGAAAAACAAAACAAAACACACGAACCAAACAACTTGCTTTGTACGCGAAGGGAAGAACGGTTGGAAATTGCACGAAGACATAAGCCATTGCAATGAAATAAGGCGAGTAAGAGGATGTTTTTAGCGCTCTTAAAGGGTGAACTCATAACCACACGTTAGGCCCATCAAAATCCATCAAAATCGCTTAAAATTATCACTTCTGAGGTAAAAGGATGACAGTAGACCACAGGTAAGGCAATTTAACTTTTATTTAGCATTGGTCAATACATATGTTTAATAGCAATTCATTGCTAGATCATGAAAACTATATGGTAAATCCCATTCATTTACTATGAAAAACAAAGGGTTACATAAACAGATTGTCTGGGTGCCCTGTGGTTGATTTTCATGACAGTAAGTTGTGTCATTTAAGAATGATTTGTTAAAAAATGGAAAATATTGTCCAAGAGAAATGCTATTTTCATTGAAAGACAATTTTTTAACCTGGTTTAGAAACCTTATATCTTTGCTATTTTAAAATGTTTTTAAAGCTCTTTTGAGGGGCTTCCAAACAAGACAATTGACCAGCTAAAAATATAATATTATTTTAAAGGTCTGTCAATGCTTGGTTTTCGCTGTTGTTTAAAAGGCTATATTGTAACTTGCATTTCCTGATGTAAAATCGTAAATGGTTGAACCCAGGATTTCCTGATGTTTTGGCTTATTTAATATATTTGTATTTGTACAAACAAGCTTATTTATTTACTCGTTGTTCAGTGGTAATTTTATGTATCTCTGCATGCAGTAATTTGAATAAATATACCGTTTATTAAGTTTTCTACAATGTACGTTACTTGTGTTATCTCGATCTGTTACCTCCTCGCTACTTTTCTGCTGATGATGATGTTGGGCTATACGAATACTTTCGTCAGCTTTCGTGAACGAGATCCGACGTAAAATGACGATTTCAGGAAGGGAAAAAGCGAATCGCTAAAACAAATGGTGGCAACCATTGCAGAACCGTTGACTTCAAATTCTCACCCAGGAATACAAGTCGTCTAATTACACTGCAAACGGCAAGTTAGCTTTTCTCGTCCGCCATTTTGAATTTTTTGCGGATTACCGCTGTACACTGGTTCCCAGACTCCCGTTTGCGATTCCCCGTTCCCCGTTCCTCGTATCACTAACATTCATTGCTCAACGAATATGTAAGCGGCTCTTGGCAGAGATTTCTCTCGGGGAAGTAAACAAGCCGACTACGCGAAATACAAGAGAAGCGAACGACTTCGTACGTGCTTAAAGACTTGCCAGAAAGGAACCTCTGCTAGAAGGGTAAGCCGGCCAGGGCATTCTAACCTGGCGAAACCTCTAGTTTTGCGAGGAAAAGTGCTGATCGGAACTGACGGCACGCTAGGCTAATACAAAGACGATGTATAAAATCAATGTATCGGTTCCCAACTCAGTTCCTAACTCGGTTCCCAACTCGGTTCCTAACTCGGTTCCTAACTCGGTTCCCAACTCGGTTCCTAACTCGGTTCCTAACTCGGTTCCTAACTCGGTTCCCAACTCGGTTCCTAACTCGAAAGATACGTACCCTCCGTTAAAACATGAAGGCTGTTCAAACTGCACAGATTTCACGCACGTTCTAAATGCAAATTAAACAAAGGTGATACAAATCAGTTTGTGAGATTCACCAAAGTCCACTCGTAAATGTTAATATAGTATTAGTCGCGAATGGTTATAGGGTAGTTATATTTTACGCTTTGTCTTGTGAGGTATAACGTCTAAAATAACTAAGCGAGCTAGTTTGTTTCCTGGTTTATCCGAGCCGTCTCTGAAAAAAAGTAAGCCAAAAAAAAAGCTATGGTTTAATTGACTACTAGAAGAAAAGGCCTCAGGGCAACCTTCATGTATACATAAGAACATGTTATAAGCCTCGCTCATTGCATCCGGCGAATAATATACACTTAATGTATCAGGGGCACCCAACGGGCCTAATCAACCAAAAGCTGTAGAAAGCCATTTTTAAGTACCTTATGGTGTTTGAAGTCTGTTTAAAGCGATGTTTTCATAAGCTAGAAGAAGTTCATCTGTTCGGATTTCCTAGCTGAAATTTTAATTACCCGAAAATAATAGGGAACAAAATCTTCCTTTGAGAAAATGCAAGCTGTTCTAGGGAACTATTTTCTTTCCGAAAATGCTAGCTGACGTTTTTGACTGCCAAAAACAGCAATAACGACCCTTCCGTAAACCTCAGGGGCTATGATTTTCCCATTGCGAATCTTTTAGGCCACGTTTTAGTTACGAAAATCCGAGTGCACTCTTTAATCGACACCGAAAGCGCAAGGCAAATTACCCTCCACCGAACAGATATCTACCGAAACTTGTTGCTGGGTGCCCCTGATGTATGGTCCCGAGGGAAACAGTTAGTTTTGTTTTCCCGAGAGTCGTGATGTTTCCCGAGACGTAGTCGAGGGAAACATCAGGACTCTACGTCTCGGGAAACATCAGGACTCGAGGGAAAACAAAACCAACTAGTTTCCCGAGGGACCATACATTAAGTGCTTTGTTATATACCGAGACTTTCCCTTCAACAATCACAGCAAAATGAACAAACAAACAAAGACGGCACTACAAGAACACGTCTTTATTCACAAGCCTGCTGAATGAATAATTTACAAATGTTTAAAAGTACCTTAAGAAGTAGAATATGCCCTTTTCGTATTTTCCGAATCTTTTCCTCCTATTAATGCTGAATTTCTTCGGCTGATACTGGAGAAAAACGTTTCCTTTTAGTCTCGGGTTCCATAACTTTTGTATTAGACTAATCCTTAATTTTACGCGGCGGATTCATTGCGATTACGTGTTACAGCGGTCACCAGTCACACGCGCCCTCCAACGGCTTTTTCCTTAATCGAAAACTAAGTTTTGGTGGACGTCAATCAAATGTATCCATGACAATAACGGGGTTTCTTTTAAACGAACTACTCGCAGAGTACCTAAGTTTCTCTTTCATCTTTACTTGACTCGTTGATAAACAGAAACTGTTCTGGTTGAAACTGAGAAGAAAATCTTCTGAACTCTGTGCATTTTCGTTCGTCTCGCTCACGGGCAATGATTTGAGGCTACAAATTTACGAACAGTGTAAGGCAACCACAACAAATTGAGAACTAAATAAATAACCTTTATTACAGGATGAACTACAAAAATTTGACTGCTAATCTCTACCGGCTTTCAGTACCTTTTTTACTGTCAATCCCGTCTGTCGTATAGTTCTGCTGAGGGTTTGCATTGCATACGCCTCACCTCTCTCGTACTCCAACCACGCTTGCAACTCGTCAAGATAGAGCTCTGGATTATCTTATAGCATAACGAATGACAAGAATTTCTGCGGCTAAAATAATCTACATCCGTAAAAAGCTGATAAAAAGTCAATTTCCACACAAGTCGACTCATTTTCTGAGGCCAACGTTTTCAGCTACCTGATATTTTTCGTTTCTTTGATCTTCTCATTGGCGAATCGCTTACGGCTCCAGTGTTTACGGACAATCGAATCGCCTTCTTCACAAACATTTTACTCCCAAAAAGTGTTTCTGCATGCTATGGGATTCAAGGCTGACCATGTTGTCTCGACATTATAATCCTCCATCTCAACGAATTAAACTGGAAACGACTTTGTCAGTAATAACTGATCGATTTATACCTGATCACAACGACGATTAAACATGGCCGCGAAACTGACACGAAACGACGACTAGATTGTCATGGAAACATTTGATTGACGTCCACCAAACTTTGTTTTCGAAAATGGGAAAAAATCGTTGGAGGGCGCGTGTGACTGGTAAGCGCTGTAATAACATAAGGGCAAACGTTTCTTTCAGTTCTTAACACTGCAGAAACACAGACGCCGAAAAACATGTGCAGTCAGCCAAGCGGAGGAAAACACTCGTTCGCTTGTAAAACAACAAACAAACAATTCGACTAGCTACTTCTTTGTGTCCAAACCGAGTAGATTGTTATTTATATCCAGTCGAGACAAAAATACAAGTTTCATTCCTGAACAAAATTAACAACGATTAAACCAAATGCTAAACTTCAATTTATTTAAGTTACCTGTGTTGTCGAGCTTTCTACCACTTGTAAATACGCATCGATCCACTATAGTAAAAACTCGCATCTACAAGAATAGCAAACGGTTTGTTCAAAGAAAGAACTTCTTCCACCAAGTGTGAGCTACTCGTTCCTCCCATTAATGCCGGTGAGTTGTTAAGAACTTTCTTGGTGAGCTGCAAGATGTAAAGTGAACAAGCCCTTTGTTTTTCAACCACACAATCCGGGCGCCATAGAAGTGGATCCAAAAATTGAATAATTTCCTACGAACAACCTTTTGCTCTTCCATTTTCCAGTTGAAAATTCACCTTCCGGAGTATCTTTTAAGTAGTTCTTGATTTTTATGCCTTTTATGCAAATTAAGAGACAGAAACTGAACTTCCAAGATGATGTTGTTTTGCTCAAAATGAAGACACCAACTGAATGTGAAATCTCGCGCCGCAGAAAGCGCGAGAAAAATTAAGCCTCGTTTTGGTTAAATTAACTTGACTTGAGCCTGCAATCCAATCGAAAACCATTACCTGGTCAGCGGTCAACTTCAAAAAACAGCGAACCTCGATGAGCTCTAACTTGAGCCCGCGATATGGTCACGTGATAATGGTCAGCGGAAACCTTGTTTTGACAGGTGTCAATTAGCCATGACACGGATGCCCTATATCAAAGATGTACGCTGTAAACTAGGTGATCAGCTGGAGAATGGCCGCCATGTTGGATTATTATGATTATTATTAGGATATTATTAATTATTGGGCAACTCCGTCGTCGTCGTACGCGCCCACGAGCAATACCGCTAGCCATTTTTACCATGAGAAAAGCAGTTGACGGCTTGCTCCAAAAGCATTCTTTTTCTACTGGCATTCACATATTGTCTGCTTGTCATATCACCCATCTGACCTCACTCAAGCTACAGACCTAATACTGTAAAAAATAGTATGGAAAGGTGATCTGAGCCAGTGGCACAGAGGATTTGGACCCCCCACAGATTTGCACCCTCTAGTCCAGATCTGCTTTTGGATCAGATTTGGACCTCCTAGTCCAGAACTGCTAGCAGATATGAACCCCCTGTTACGGATTTGGACCCCCACCCCTCCTAAAAGCAAGCGTTCTATTGAGTAAGGTAATAAAAATTCCTTTGCAAATTGAGTTTGGAGATGTTAAAAAGCAAAATAAAAATATTGAGGTAGGTTTTTTTTTTAATAATCTTTAATACTTTGTGTAAAAAAGAACCTGCAACGCTAGTTTGCATCTATAAATTTTTAAAACAAAACATTTCTTAACATCTTAGAGCAATACCTAAGGACAGGTCTGTTTCCCCGTTCAATTGTAGGCTACTTAGTTATGGTTTAGAGCCACTAGAAATTGGTGGAGAAGCCTGGTGAATGCTATTTTGAATCAGTATCCGAATTCAGATATATAGTGATTCAGATCATCACTTCATAATGAATGCAATTTCAGTTATCCAAAGCCTCCCATGAGACAGTTGGAAATCAGAAATTGTGTATCCTCTGGATATATGTATGCCTCAAAAAAATTATGAAAGAAAGATACATGGAAATCAATAAAAATATTTAGATGATATGCATTAAGACCAAGATATTTCTTTTGATCAGTTACTTCTTGACCTTGCTATCGCAAAAAACTGCTTGCTGACATTAAGCTCATCAATCAATGCACCTACAGTGTTTTCAAAAAGAAATCCAGCTGCTCTTCTGGCCGGCCAAGTGAAAGACAAAGCAACTTGATAATCAAAATATTGGGCATTTGGCACTATCAAGGTAATTAACAATGTAGTATGAGGATTTAAGGTAATGATTTACCAAACCAAAAGTGCTGGAAATCCGTGTTAGCCATCTTAACTTGATTTTCTATTTTGCAAGAAAGGTAAGGACTAGTCCCACATTTCTCCATGTACATTTGAAATTGCACAACATACTTCAACAAACATAAAAATCCCATTAAACATTAGAGCCAAATATCATCCAAACATACCACAAGATTGGTGTGACCAGCTATGAATAAAATTAATTGAAAGACTACATGCAGGAGAAGGAAGTCCAAAGGATGTGTACATTGATGAGAAAGAGCTTACTTTAAGTTTAATTTTAAGTTTTAAGTTTAATAATATTTTGTCATGTGAATACATCTAAGTTGATACAAAAAAAAAGTGCATGACTGGAGAATAATTGGGAGAAAGTAAATTCCCAAACAAAGAATATTATCTAATACAGTAATAGCCCACATATAAGAACCTGGGTTTTAAGAACCTGTTAGGCTAAAAGTTTCATTTTAAGCCCCCTCCACATAAGAACCTATTAAGGCTTAAATTTGAAGTTAGGTTCTTATCAGTGGGGTTGCTTTAAAAGTGTAAAGGTAGAAATTGCTGAATGAGTTTCTTTGTTATGTTTTGTTAAGGACATATACTGTACCTGCAGTGAACTGCCTATAGGCATTTCTCTATGGTACAAATAAATGATTTATACTGTATTATGAGATGATATTTATCATATGTATAGTATATTCAGATAAAATTCATATGAAAATATAAGAACCTATTTTAAGAACCTTGGTAGCCTAAATTTTTAAGTACCATTTATATAAGAACCTATTTAGGCTAAATTGGAAAATTCAGGTTCTTATATGTGGGCTATTACTGTATTACACATTCTAAAAACTAAGAGGTGAAATTTAAACGTGGCCCAAAGCTAACCTAATCAAATTAAATCGAATAATTGTCTCTTATAAGTCACCCCTGCTTTGAGATTGACACTAAAACTAAAGAAGTAAAATTGAAATACAATCCAAAGCTAACCTAATTAAATTACATACTTGTCACTCACAAGCTACATCTGATTTAAAATTGACACAAATAATGTAATAGATAGGACTTAAAACTGCTTAAAGAAGGTGCATGCATGATGTTCGATGGAACACCATTCCAGTCTGGTATGTAGCAATTATAAAAAGAAAAGCTGAAGGCCATACTGATATATTTAGCCAGGCCAAGCCTAGAATCGGAGCTCCACACTCTCACCGAGCAACTTCGCATGGCTTTATTTGGGCCAGTTTAATTTGTGTCCAAAACAATTGAGCAGCAGCAGGGAAAACGAAGAGTTTTCGATAGCAAACGTTTGCAAAAAAATTACAGACATTCGTGAGTCCTAACTACTTTCAGATGAAAGCGTAACGGAATTCAAAGCGGATAAAAAAACACTACAAGCGAACAAAGTACGATGCGAGTGTTTTGCTGGAAGAAGGAGAAGGTGGAGAAATTAAACAAGACTAGCTTGTAATAAAAATAGCTTGTACTGATTAATCTAGAAAAATCGGTATTTATTTAGACAATAAAGGGTAAAAACTGATCGTTAAGAGAAGTCAACCGGAATTGACCGCGGTTCAGAAACAACAGAACAACAAACATAAGTATTTCAAGAAAACAAAGCACAATACGAATAATATTTCTTCGAAGATTCTTGGACAAGGTGGAGAAATTAGAAAAGTAACAAAAATTGCTTAGCAATTTTGACACAAATGTCCGTAGAAAAGACAAAAAAAAGAGGTCCACACCTGATCGTTAATAGAGCAGTCAACAGAAATCACTGAGGCAGCAATCACTCGGAACGCGACAAAGCTGAATAATAGCGCCATTTCCCACAAAATCTTTCTTGGCTGACACAAAACGCTAAAGAGCTTTGATAGTTTTACTGGTACTTCCCATGAGCTACTCGTTCCTCCCATTAACATAGGTAAACTGTTAAGTGACCTTTCTTAGTGAGATGCAAGATGCCGCGGTAAAGTGAAAGCCCTTGAAGCGTTGAATTATACTGTTTTATAATGTAGCTCGCGTATCTTTTCATTGAAAGCGAGAGTGCATTATGAGAGTACAAAGCACGCAGATGACGCCATTTGTCTGCGCGTGCAGTTTCAAAATCATTACAAATCTGGCATTTTTCACAATCCACAACATAAACTTCTCGATTAAAATATTCCATTCATACCACAGAACTGACGAGACGAATTCCAAGTGCTGCTTGTTTTGAGTGAACGGTTTTAGCCTCCCGTTAAAAACAATTTTTACAACAAGACACAGTGTGTTGACGCAACATGTAAGATCATTGACGCCATTCCGCGCGCGCAAGCTGAGAATAAAATTTGCTCAGTTTTCTCACAAATTGAAACGAATTTAGCTACAAGTGTGGGAAAAAACTATATTATAAAACAAATAAAAAAGCCTTAACCGTGCTTTGTTCTGTTATAAGGCATGCAAGGAAGTGACGAGAGCACTCAAGAAGTAGTTAAAAGCACTCGCCTACGGCTCGTGCTTCTTCCTACTTCTTTCGTTCTCTCGTCACTTCCTTGCGTGCCTTATAACAGAACAAAGCACGGTTAAGGCCTTTTTATTTGTTAATTATAATATAGCTGGTGCATCTTTTCATTGAAATCGAGCGTGCCTTATGAGAGTACAAAGCA